>OX030952.1:37278482-37518866 GCA_943735915.1 Pherbina coryleti | reverse complement strand
TTTATGCCAAAGCATATGCTTAAACGAACTCAAATAAAGGAAAATGAAATAGAAGCCAGAGATAAGAAATGTTAGAAACCTTAGTGAAATATAAAAACGTAAGTAGAAAAAAACAAAAACAGGGTCGGTCAAATGTAATAAAAAAAGTGGTTTGAAGAATTTTACAATTTTAAATTGTGGATTTATATATTTCTTAACTATTCGAGCAGTCGAATAATTCGAGTCAAAAAAACCGGTTTTCGAATTATTCGAAAATTGCGATTTTTAAAAAAAACCGGTTCGAATAATAAAATAAAAAACCGAAACGCCGAATAATTCGAACCGGTTTTGCATACCCTACTAATGACTCACATCAACGTCCCAACGTCCTCACATCTCTTGGGCGTCACTTCCATGACTCCAGACGCGATCAACGCCCTGTCATAGTAGTTTCAACACTGGTTTCAAGTGTATATTTAAAAATAACACATGGTCCAATAAGTCCCGAGACTAAGTAATAAAAAAACTTTTTTTTTTGCAAATATTCTTCTTTATTCATCAACATAGGTTTCTTTAAGAGCAATACATTCATTCCACCGCTTTTCTAACTTTCCAATACCGGTTTTGTAGAACGATTCGTGCTTCGCTTCAAAATACGCTTCAGTTTCAGCCATCACCTCTTCATTGGAGCCAAAGCTCTTGCCGGCAAGCATTTTTTTGATGTCAGCAAAGAGCCAGTAGTCGCTGGGTGCCAAATCTGGCGAATACAGTTGATGAGGAAGCAATTCGAAACCCAATTCGTTGATTTTCGTCATCTTTTTCTCTGATTTGTGACACGATGCATTGTCTTGGTGAAAAAGATTTTTTTTTCTTCAAATGGAGCCGATTTTTCGCTATTTCATCCTACAATCGCTCCAACAACGCTATATAATAATCGCTGTTGAGTGTTTTTCCATTTTCGAGATAGTCGATGAACAAAATACCATGCGCATCCCAAAATACAGTCCCAAAATGTTTTTGGTCGCTTTGGCCTGCTTTCATCGGTTGCTCTCCACTCAGCTGACGACCGTTTTGATTCCGGTGCGTAATGGTGGATCCATGTTTCATACATTGTTCCATAGCGTTGCAAAAATTCATGTTTATTCTTTGTAAACAGTGCCAAACAGCTCTCCGAATCATCGAAACGTTGTTGTTTTTGGTCCAATGTGAGAAAAGGCGGCACCCATTTGGAAAGTAGCTTTCTCATCGACAAATATTCCTGTAATATTGTTCATATTGTTCTTTCACTTTACGGTCGGCCAACACCATTTTGTGTACTTTTTTCATGTTTTGTGGAACAACTGCCTCATTTGGGCGTCCTGAACGTTCAGCATCATTTGTGTCTGTACGACCAAGTTTAAACTCAGCATACCATCGACAAATGGTTGCTTTTGACGGAGCAGCGTCCGAATAACACTTTCGAAGCCATTGTGAGCTTGGACGGTATTGTTTTCCATTAAAAAACAGTGATAAATTAACACACGAAATTGCTTTGAATCCGTTATTTTGAAAATATCAACAGTAGCGTTATTTAAATCACTGCAACTTCTGAACTAAACGTTAGATTGTCATGAAATTTTTACATGTATTGTTTGAAGGTTCGAATCATTGAAATATTATATCGATATTTCGTTAGAGGTGTCACCTAGTAGTTAGTCTCGGGACTTATTAGACCATGTGTTAATATATAATTTATATAATCGATTTTATGACGGTAATATTCTCAGATAAAAAGGTTCTTCATGGTTTTCTCAAAAATTCAAATTTTGTTTAACGAAATGATCAAAATGTTCTTTGAAACTTAACTTCAAAAGACCGAAAGACAAATTTTTAACTTACTTGCAAACAATGTTACCTGCATCCAAGGTATGTCAAGAGTAAAAGCAGTTTAAAAGAAACATAAGCCCTGAGCCCATTTCTTTTAAAGAACCCTTTATGCGAATATTTTGCTTATATCACTCCCAATGTGCACCGTCAAAGTGACATGCACATCTGCTTTCAAGACAAAAAAAGTCTGACCATGATTCGAATTGATTCGCAAATTCCTCTTAGCTTACAAATTATGCCATTAAGCCAAAAACATGAACACATTATCAAAAAAATAACAGGTTAGCCTGGTCTAATAGCTTTGAGGTTCGGAATTAACATGCAATTATCATGCCGATCAATTAACATGCCGCAAATTCAACTTCATACATAAACATATCGGAAATTATTTATTTAAATCTAGGCACATAAATGTGTCACCCAAAATGGCTAAATAAACGAAAAACAATCTGTCCAAGAGCCAAGAAGAAAAACAAAAAAAAACAGTTGATAGCATCAACATTTTAATTATAGCCTCTTGGATTTAAATTATATGAAGACTTTGCGATTAGCATTCGAAGTGGTCAAGTTTAAGTCTCATAAATCAATGTAAATTATTGTGTTAACAAAAGGCAGGCGAATGAGCGCTCGCACTCGCCCAGCCCATGATATCGGATCAGATCGTGCTCACAAATTCAATTTGCTTCGACTTTTTTAATCGCGTCTTATTCAAATGTGGCCATTCAAATGCCGATTCTAACCAGATCTTTGTCGAGATTATGTGCCGAGACATATGCATAGATTTTGGTTTTATTATTATTATTTTTTTTTTTTTGTCTATTTTATGTGTTGGTGATAAATTTTGAAAAAGCCATTTTAATGGCATGCTCTGAAATGCTTAAGTGGCCTGTTATTTGGTGAGTGTAGAATTGAGGTCTAATGTTCATTTAATTAAGTATGAAATCAGTTAAGATCAATAATAATTAAAAAGTCTCATAACATTAAATGTTTACGAGAAAAGTAAATATATTTTTTTCATCTGGTATTTTTAATATATAATTTTTTTTCGTAGGTTGGCTAAGATATCCGCAAATCGGTCTATTGAATTCAAATGGTGCGGTACATGCGACCGTTACAATAGCTATAAAGATTAGTATTGAAGTTAATCGAACTATTTTGTATTGTATTTTTTTAAATGTTAAAAGATTCAACAAAGTTCTAAAAGTATTGTGCAGAAAGCTTGACTTCAAAATTTCTATTTTTCATGTAGCTTTTAACCAATGTGGGTGTGTTGAAAATGTGGTGTTTGTGGTGGATTGAAAAAAATTGCTTGGCATTTTCGGTCTCATTGCCAACAAAACAACAGAACTGTTCTATTGATATTTTTTTATTGATCCAATGTAGATACAGGGTGCCCCATCTTTTATACCGGTATGTTAATATAAAATAACTTGAAAAAAATAACAACCGATTTCCATATATGAGGTACATTACAAACTCGATTCTTGCACATACGTGCTAGTTGCACACCTCGATTTTTGCGACAACCATTTTTTTCATTCAGTACTTTTTTCATTCAGTACTTTTACACTCAGTACTTGCGACATATCAAAATTTTAAAATCTGTACTTGCGACATTTTTTCCTTTTCGTTTGTTTTACGTTTTCTTAAACTAAAAAAAGGTCCGGGGAAGAACCGTCCACCGTTAAAGTACCGTTAATTTATGCTGGCGATTTTATGCTGTCTATGAAATGTATTGAATCGAATCAGTTTTTAGCTAATATTTATGTTGTGCGGTCTCATAATGGCGAAAAAAATTTTTACGTTGCTGACAATTAGAGACAAAGCTGACATTTTAAGTAAACTAAGTGTGGGATTTTCCATCAATGCATTAGCTTAAAGCTTTAATGTTCATAAAGCAATAATATCTCGTGTAAAAAAAAAGAATACTCCATAAAGAAATTCGTGTCGCATTCTGAATCCGGACCTGGAAAAAGAAAGACACTTAAACTTTCCGAACTTCCAAAAATGGAAAAAGCATTTTACAAATGGTTTACCAATCAACGAGTCAAGAACTTACCAATCACAGCTGATATCTTAAAGGAGAAAGCCAAGCTATTCCATTCCAAGATTCAAAAAAAGTCATGTAGCTTCCACGCAAGCAATGGTTGGGTTGCCAACTTTAAAAAAAGACATGGAATCCGAAAATTTAAAATATGCGGGGAAAAATTGTCGAATAAGACGGATTCTGTTAACCAATTTTTGGACAAGCTAACAGAAAGAATTACAGACTTAGGTTTGGAAAAGGAGCAAATATACAATGCCGATAAGTCTGGCCTATTTTGGAAGATCTTTCCCGATAAAACTCTTATGCGCTCAAAGGAGAAATCAGCTCCGGGTCATAAAATCAGTAAAATAAAATAACTTTTCTAGGTTGTACTAATGCAAACTGATGAAACTGTTGGAAATCATAGAGTTAAATTACTGATTATGTTGTCTACAAAGGAAATAAAAGTGCTTGAATGACATTGGCCTTGTTTGAAAAATGGTTTAACAAAACCTGTGTTCCAGAGGTAGGTACATTTTGTTTAAAAAAAAAAAACCAATATTCTAATATAGAACTTTTTAAATTACACATGTATGCAACAGGTAAAAGAGTTCCTTCGTGGGCAAAACCTTCCGGAAAAATCACTTTTACTTATTGATAATGCTCCATGCCATCCCAAAGAAGGCGAGTTAAAGAGTCATGATGGTCAAATATCGGTAATGTGCTTTCCTCCAAACTCTACAGTTCTAATACAGCCCATGGATCAAAATGTTATAAGGCTTGCCAAACTAAACTACAAGAAAAGCCTCCTTAATCACATTCTTTGTCGTGGAAAATCTATTGATGAATCTCTGCGAAACATCAACCTGAAAGACGCCATATGCTTTTTAGCTAATGCGAGGAAGGCACTTAATGTATTTTCAATTCGGTCATCTTCTGGAAAAATGTTTGAAAAAGTTTCTCACTGAGAGAATGAAGATATCATTCCTCTTTATGAGTAACGTTTAAAGCTAGCTGATGATGCATCCAATATTCATTCTGTTGCCATTTTGCTTCGAGAAGTAGAACCATTGCAGAAAATATCTAATTCTAAAATCTAGCAATGGATTGTTGAATCTAATTTAGCGCCCACTCCACTTTATGAAGAACACTATACGACAATGACCTCACCAGTGCTGAAGAAATTGACGACGTTCTTTTTACTAGTAAGGAAACCAGAACAAAGAAAGTTACATCGGAGACTATATCAGCCTTCAATATATGCTTGGAATGGGCGCAGCAAAGCGATACTTCCTTAGACGATGTTATGACACTCCAGAGACTAAGAACCAATGTAGTATTGAACAAGCGAGTCTGCACAAAACAAACCATAAATTGATAATTTCTTTAATTCATCATAAAATATGTTAAGTGAATTACTTTTTATAAGTATATCTACAAGTGTATTAAACTAAGATATTAAACACATTTCAATAAGATTCTCAACAGATTTGTTTTTTTTTCCTTTTGTGCCTTTTTATTTGTATGGAACATAAAAAACTCGGTACTTGCGACTACCTCTAAACTTGCACCGAGCCCGATTTTCATTACGTTCAAAAATCGATTTTGTACTGTATATTTATTTAAATTGGTCCTTTACAATTTATAAATAAAAAAAATAAATAACTGGCCATTTCAGCCCATGAAAGGACTTTGACCTAGCTTCTTAGGATTGTGTTGTGCGTGTTATTAAGTTTGTACACAATTGACCGAGAACTGGACCTACATGTTTTAACGCCGGCTCCGAACGGCGATGAACAGAATGTTCTTGTTCTCAAGAATTTTTACATGGCATTTTGATTACTCTCTGAGGTTTGTCATTGTCTGCAGAGAGGTGGCGGCCGTACAGAAAAATTATTTTAATTCAAATAATTTTCTGTCGCTGCTGGGGATTCGAACCTGAGTCTCCAAAGTTCGTTGACATAGCGGCCACGCACTTTAACCAACTACGCCACGGACGCCACGCCACCTTTACAATTTATTTCGACTAATTTTTGAATACAACATCATTCAACACAGAAAATAAAAGAATTGATTTATTACCTAAACTAGTTTAGCTAATGTGAAAGTTTCTATTTCACCTAATCTTTTCAACAACTTTTCTACTTACACAGTTAATTTAACAATCATGCATTAGGTAATTCACCTAATTAAAATTAGTTAATTCAACTAAAATTTTGCTTCTAATCTAATTCTTCTAGTTATTTTACCTAATGCAAGTTGTCGATTTGTTCGTACACTAGGGAAATAACGCATATTAGCATTATCCACGCCTCAGTATAAATTTTATATAAATATTTACATGGATAAATCAAATGCTTTCCTTACAACTTGTTTTTTTCCCGTATTTGAATTTTATAGGAGCACAGCGCTCTCCCATAAAAAACATAAATAAAAACAAAGTGAGAAAATTTTACAAAAAGTAAAGCCTCATTGCGAGAATTGAACTCGGACCGCTGGCGTTATAGTCAAACGCTTTACCGCTGTGCTGTTACGCTGTTTGATAATTTGTGAACAAAATGTATATAAAAATATGAGGTCCACAACTCTGAAATTATGTTTCCACTGGGTATCTACAGCAATTTGATTAATTGGTATGTAGAGTAAATTCCTGTATTGGAAATTTAGCTCAATAGATAAGGCGTTGGTTGTTGAAATCTTGAGATCACAGGTTCGAATCTCAGCGGTGGCAAAGAAATTTTTCAGTCATTTATACAATGTATATATCTCTCTCATTCTATCTACTATAAAACAAATCTTTCTTCTCTATCATGTGACGAAATGAAGTAAAGTCACCTAAGGAGGGAAAGTTTCACTTCAAAATAGAAATTGCAAAACAAAAAACATATTTTTTGCACGGCATTCCCACTCTTAAGTGGGAATGTTATCTAAATAATTAGATGATTTTTCTACACTTAGTAGGTGGCTTGCCTAATCTGAAGTGGTCATAGTTTAGAAAAAATTAGCTAATTCTTCTAATAAATTATGTGTCTTATCTATTTTATGGTTGAAGGTACACCTAAATATTTAGGTTTTTTTAGCTACTCTCGCAGTTAAACTACCCAATATAATTGCATATAAAGGGTGATTTTTTTGAGGTTATGTTTTTCATGCATTAGTATTTGACAGATCACGTGGGATTTCAGACATGGTGTCAAAGAGAAAGATGCTCAGTATGCTTTGACATTTCATCATGAATAGACTTACTAACGAGCAACGCTTGCAAATCATTGAATTTTATTACCAAAATCAGTGTTCGGTTCGAAATGTGTTTCGCGCTTTACGTCCGATTTATGGTCTACATAATCGACCAAGTGAGCAAACAATTAATGCGATTGTGACCAAGTTTCGCACTCAGTTTACTTTATTGGACATTAAACCAACCACACGAATGCGTACAGTGCGTACAGAAGAGAATATTGCGTCTGTTTCTGAGAGTGTTGCTGAAGACCGTGAAATGTCGATTCGTCGCCGTTCGCAGCAATTGGGTTTGTGTTATTCGACCACATGGAAGGTTTTACGCAAAGATCTTGGTGTAAAACCGTATAAAATACAGCTCGTGCAAGAACTGAAGCCGAACGATCTGCCACAACGTCGAATTTTCAGTGAATGGGCCCTAGAAAAGTTGGCAGAAAATCCGCTTTTTTATCGACAAATTTTGTTCAGCGATGAGGCTCATTTCTGGTTGAATGGCTACGTAAATAAGCAAAATTGCCGCATTTGGAGTGAAGAGCAACCAGAAGCCGTTCAAGAACTGGCCATGCATCCCGAAACGCTGGTGGAATCATTGGTTTGGTCAAAACGTGGTTTGTACGCTGGTGGAATCATTGGACCGTATTTTTTCAAAGATGCTGTTGGACGCAACGTTACGGTGAATGGTGATCGCTATCGTTCGATGCTAACAAACTTTTTGTTGCCAAAAATGGAAGAACTGAACTTGGTTGACATGTGGTTTCAACAAGATGGCGCTACATGCCACACATCTCGCGATTCTATGGCCATTTTGAGGGAAAACTTCGGAGAACAATTAATCTCAAGAAATGGACCGGTAAGTTGGCCACCAAGATCATGCGATTTGACGCCTTTAGACTATTTTTTGTGGGGCTACGTCAAGTCTAAAGTCTACAGAAATAAGCCAGCAACTATTCCAGCTTTGGAAGACAACATTTCCGAAGAAATTCGGGCTATTCCGGCCGAAATGCTCGAAAAAGTTGCCCAAAATTGGACTTTCCGAATGGACCACCTAAGACGCAGCCGCGGTCAACATTTAAATGAAATTATCTTCAAAAAGTAAATGTTATGGACCAATCTAACGTTTCAAATAAAGAACCGATGAGATTTTGCAAATTTTATGCGTTTTTTTTAAAAAAAAAGTTATCAGGCACTTAAAAAATCACTCTTTAATTAACATTTAGAAATTGGTAGCGCACCTAATCAAATTCGTTGACTGAAAATCACCGGATTACTTTAGCTGAATTGACTACATTTTTAGGTAAAAGTTCTACTCTTTTTTTTCTGTGAAGTGACTTCCTCGATTGGCCAAAACCAAAATTTTCCCTTATTTTTTTTCATTTTCCATGACTTTTACGAGTAACTCAGGCGGTAGAGCGATGATTTAGGCACGAATTTTTGCCTAAGCTCGTCAATGATCAGAGGCCTGATAGCGTACAATTTGCTTTTTAAAGAACCCCCAAAAAGAAGATCCGTAGGGGTCAAATCTGGAGACCTGGGTGACCAGTCAATGTCGCCGTTTTTTGACATCACACGTTCAAGAAATTCTCGTTGAACTGCACTGTTCGATTTGCAGTGTGACATGGCGTACCGCCTTGTTAAAACCAGTTCTAGACCAGACCTTTTTCATGCATTTTTGGGCACACATAATGAGCCAACGTCATCTGGCTCAGTATATGTGCCCAACGGCGAATCTGCATACGGGCTGAAAGGGCTTCTCCCTCCTTGGAGATTTTTTTGTATGAAAAAAAAAATGAAAATAAGCTCTAGAAGCCTTGTCAGACCTCCTCCCTTGGACTACATAACTGTTAGCTTAGCCCCCCTCTGGCGAATCCTAGATCCGCTACTGGCCAACAATTTTCATCGACTATTTCGCCGACTCTGAAGAAAAATTACCCAATTATAGTTTTGGCACAAACGCTGGCCAAAACAGTCACTCTTTGGTCATGCAATGGTGGTGTTTCATGGATTTCACATGGATTCTCCGTTCTCCAAAAGCGAAAATTTTGCATGATAATGGCGCCAGAGAGTGTGAAATGTGCCTTATCAGTCATCAAAATTTGCTTCGAAAAATGAGGTTTTCTGTCTACCTTATGAGCGACTGTTTCACCGTATTCAAAACGACTTGAACGGTCTGTCTTTAATATTCTTTGAGACAATTACTATTTATACGGAAACAAATGCAAATCATTTTTCAAAATGTGCCGCAAATTGATTCCACTAACGCCAAAATTCTGAGTGCGGTGACAGTACGACACATATGGGTTCTCGGCAACACTCTCTCTTAACGCTTTAACAGCTTAATTTTAACGACTTGGGCGTTAATGAACAGCATGTGAATGATCTCCCACTGTACCGTACTTGTCAGACAGTGCTTGTACAGCGTCACTTTTTCGACGCGTTGTTTCGGTGTTAAGCAATTCATGGTTAAAATTCTACTAAATTGTCTTTTCTGATAAATGTCAAAATTATTCTGTGTTAAGGGGGGAGCAGCGGGGGCCTTGTTCCACCAAAATTTTATACATTTTTATTTCCTATGTTACATTTTCATATCATCATTTTCATATCCGTGCACACCAATGCAGACCTTTTTGCCCCTTGAAAAATTCCTGCAGACGCCTATGTCGCCGACTTAAAATGTGGTGCTCTGAATATATTCAATAACTTTAAAGGCGAATGATTCCACGATAAATCTGTCTTGACCCCACATGCCATACGTAGAAGACAACCCACCAGGTAGTCTCTTACCTTCCTCCAAATAAATTTTAAAAAAAATTTGCCAAAAATTCATACAAAAAATTACAGCAAAAAAAATAAATATCTTCTATGTTTGAGAAAATTTCCCAAAACTTTTGATGCAGAACTCTGTAATTCTTTGATATACACTATTTATGACAATTTTTTTTACTAAAAATATCATGGCAAAAAAGTTATCCAAGAATAACGCGATTTTTAGAGATTTTTTCGAACCATTCTAGCTAGCTGACGGCTATCGTTAGACCCGAAATATTTGGGGAATCATCATAACATAGACCAGAGTTTATTTTGAGGGACGGACCCGGACAACTTTTTTTTTCCTCCATAGAAAGTGAGGCGCCTTAATGTATATGTTACGAGAATCTCAAATTGGCTAATCTGTTCCAGATCTGGTTCCTTACTGCTGGTTCCTGTGTATGTGGGGCAGCCGAAATATAAAATCTCACTACATAAAGGTCTAGCCTTCAAGAAGTCTAAATGCCGGGGAGAAAAATATCCCAAATGAGCAAAATTTCCTAGATTAAGAGAAGCAGGGGTTAAGGAATGAATATCTTTGGGTCCTCAAATAAGCAAAATTTTGAAGAACCCTTCTTTTGATTAAATTTTTGAAGGAATAGAGAAAGCAGCCTGGGAAGCCTTTTAATGTTTGATATGAATTCTTGGTAGGAATTCTTGGTAACAGAGAAGACAACAAACACCGGCAGTTTTAAGGATTCCCCTCAGTTCTTAGAACTCCTACAAAAGTATCACAACCTAGGATGCAATATAGATTTAAAAATTAATTTCCTCCAATCCCATATTGATGTTTTTTTCCTAAAAACTATGGGTCTCAAAGGGAGAAACACGGTGAAAGGCTCCACTAAGATATTTCTGCAGTGGAACGAAGATGTCGTTGAGACAAGTCAGTGCTCATGGACTACTGCTGGATTTTTACATGAGTTGCTCCGAATTCGACACACATAAGAGGCACGTCCATACGAATAAGCTTAAGTCCACCTCTCCTTTCTGAAAAATTTAATTTTTTATTAAAACTTTATTGTAACTACATATGTCTAATACATAAAAACTAATGCTTGTTTCTTCATTCGTTCATTCGATTGCGTTAAAACTTTGTCAACTTATTGCTTGCACTTCCACGAAGGTTATATGCATAGTGGGGCGGGCATTGGACAAGGTGGCGTGGTACATCCCGTACATCCCCTTCTATTTACAATGTTTATAAATGATATCTTCAGTAAATGCCGCCATGTTTCCATACATGCATATGCTGATGATCTTCAATTGTACCTATCCAGTCCCATTGGTCTTGTGGATGAATTGTGTGTTAAGGTTAACGAAGACTTGATTAATATAGCTGATTGGGCTGAATTCAACAAGTTGCTCCTAAACCCCCTTAAGCATATGTTTTGCCGATATGTAAATCGCGTTACGATATTTATGATTTACCGGCAGTCTATCTAAATAGTGTTGAACTGAAATTTGTCGAACGTGTTAAAAATCTCGGTTACCACATTAGCTCAAAACTCTCTTGTGAAGATCATATTAATTCGGTTATGAGTAAAATGTTTTTTGCTCTACGTAACCTAAGATGGACTGCATCATTTGTACCTATTGACACCAGAAGAAAGTTAGTGATTCAACTTATAATGCCAATTATTTCTTACTCAGATGTTGTGTTCAGTAAACTTGATTCTAGGTCCAAGCTTAAATTGCAACTTGCATTCAATAATGCTGTCAGATACGTATATGGTTTAAGAAAGTTTGACCGCATTTTGTAATATATTTAATTACTTGGACGTTAGAAACTGCATATTCCTACATAACTTGATTTATACGCAAACCCCATATTATTTATATGAAAAACTTCAATTCAGTAGATCGAATAGAAATATGAATCTTATCATACCAGTATATAATTTTCTGAACTCAAGCAGACTTTTTTTTGTCAATGCGATTAGAATATGGAATTCGCTGCCATTAAGAATTAAAATCATCTCAAATAAACGCAACTTTAAGCATGAAATTCTCTTATATTTTTCCTAGTCTCTATCTATTTCTCTTTAATCTTCTTCTTTGCATTTAACTTTCATTACAATATTAAATTAATTCACTTATGTATCAATTATTCCAATTTATAATTATTATTCAAAAGTTTAATTGTCATAGTTTAAGTCATTCTTACTTGCTGATTATTACTTGTTGTTATTTTCTTATTCTTACTGCATTTAAAAGACTTTGTCTTATATGTGAACATTATTTTTCTAAATAAAAATTACCCAAATTTGCGATATCGAAGCTTTGGAACTAAAGGTCGCATAGCTTCGGAATTCGGTATTCGACTTCAATTTACATATGCCGTTTCATTGGTTATATTTTATGGACGTTGTGTGAAGGGCGTGGCACTTTTCAGTATAATTTTTTTACTATAATTCACACATCAATGAAACTCCGTAAGAACTTACTATTTAGTCATAAAATTGAGCAAACATTGAATAAAAGGGCGTGGCACCGCCCATAAAATTAAAAAATTTTATATCGAATAGCTTTGGAACTAAATGCACAGAACATTCAAACGCAATATAACTCCATACTTTCCACTTGGTGAAGTCCTTTTACTAGAAAACTGGAACGGGCATTGGACAAGGGATATGGCTCTGCCCATACAATTCAATATATTTGATATGAATGTATGAATCAGTATGGAGTTACTAATTGGCCATAAAAAAAAAAATAAATTACTGGCCATTTCAGCCCTTGAAAGGACTTTGACCTAGCTTCTTATGATCAATTGTGTTGTGCGTGTTATTAAGTTTGTACACAATTAACCGAGATCCGGACCTACATGCTTAACGCCGACTCCGAACGGCGATGAACAGAATGTTCTTGTTTTCAAGAAGCTTAACATGGCATTTTGATTACTCTCTAAGGTTTGCCATTGTCTGCAGAGAGATGGCGTCCGTACAGAAAAATCATTTTTATTCAAATAATTTTCTGTCGCTGCTGGGGTTTGAACCCGGGTCTCCAGGTTCATTGACATAGCGGCCACGCACTTTAACCAACTACGCCACGGACGCCACAATTCCGCCATTAACTAATTGGACATAGGCATTGGAAAACGGGGTGTGGATCGATTTTTGATGCAGAATAGCTATGGAAGTAAAAGTCACAGAACATTGAAACTCAGAATGGAATTACCAGTTGGTGGCGTCCTGCTAGTGGAAAACGGTAACGGTCCACTGCCCGACATGTTGAGCTTGGTGTCAGACTAAGGGTCTAATAAAAATTTTGAATTTATTTATAATTTTCCAATAAAGTTACCGGGTATAACAACACACGCCGGATACGCTTGTTAATATTATTTTTATTAAAAATATTGTTTTTTATTTTTCTAACCCTGGCATGCTGTGTTATGGGTATATTACTTAGTAACGCTCATAAGGAGGTTTGGCAGGTAAAGAAAAGTATATATTTTCATGATAAGCATCACCACCAGAGTTAAAAAAGGCAAATCAATTTTGAAAATAAATCAAATCGGAGGAACCTCCCATACAATGTGACTATATCAAAATGATAAAATATCTTAAAATGCCATAAAAATTCATAAATGAAAAGGTTCACATTAAAATCAATTCCTTTTGGCTCAACGGGGTCGACAGCGTTATCTCCCACAGGCTTGCACTTTCAGAAAAAAGTATTGAAATGCTTTGTAATCTGGTCGGAATTCACTAGGGACATTGCGCCATTGATGGCCAAGAGGCTAGAGATACAAAAGCTAAACTTCTGTCTGAAAATATAGAGAAGTAGAAACCATTAAACATCTTTTCTGTAATGTTCTTATGTATCTCCAACAATACTGACTGCAATTTAACGTAATTCTCAAGCTGTACGAAAAACTGCATAAGTTTAAATATGTTTCACTGATAGACTTTATGGTGAGCTATCACTCTACCTCCAGTTAAAGGCCGGATCTTTAAACGAAGTGTTGGCTAATTCCAGAAATAAAGGAAGTTGAAGGTTATAGATGGTGGTTTTGAAATTCCTATATTCGTGCTAATTTGGCAGTAAACCCGTTTAAGACTTTATTTTTGACTGAATGATTCGAGAATTGAAGAATCTGCCTTAAGTATCATCACCGAATTTACATGAAAAATCATTTTCTTTGGTTCAAAAGCGAGAGGTTTCTCCATTCTTAATAGCACACGATAGCCGTCAGATATATTATCCCAATCGGCATTGTTTCTATGGTAAAATATTGTGGCGCTCTACAGAATCATAAAACAAGAAACCATTTTATGATTATGAGTTGTTTTAAGCCCTCAGATACTTCTTGCATCATTTGCAGTCAAGTGGCAACATTGTTGGTTAAATGGTCATTTCACTGGGTTTTATTGTCTGACAGACAAGCTGCGTCCGACTGCCTCGTAGAGGGAACATTAAGAGCAATACATAAAATGTTAAACATGTTAGCAAAAAATAATGTTCACTCATTTAAAGTTTAAATGGCCCATAAACGCACTAAGTCTCCTGCAACTGCAACTAAAGTGATTTGCTTGATTGTGGTAACATTGTTGCAATCGCAAGTAGGCGTTATTCGCTGGACCAAAAATGATGCTTGGGATAAACTGTTAGGATATCTTTAGTGCCACTTTTAATGACCAATTCAATAGGAAAAAATAAGCATAAAGACAATAAATGAGCATAAAAAAACGTTTTATAAATTAAGGTTTTCATTGTCGGATTAATTTTCGAGATACTTTTGGAAATATATAAACAGACTTTAAAATAAGAAGATGTGGTTCTAATGACAGATGAAGTGAAAATTTTAGTCAAAAAAGCATTGGGAAATATATATTTTTATTGTTATTAGTTGTTGTTAATATAAATAATACCTTAGCCTAAATGATTATCCTGTTATCCTTAGCCTATTTGATCATAAAATGATAAAACCTAAAATGATCAAATATCTTCCTAACCTTTTATACAAAAAAAGGAGTTGGCTGTTTGTATATTTATGATTGTGACACATATGAATATTAAATAATAAACAAAAAATAATAATACATTCAATAATACTTATTAATAAAGGGTTTTCCATTAAGGACTTGACAATTTTTTTTTTAAATAAAACGCAAACGTGATACTTCAAAAACTTTATTATCGGCTTGAAGTACAATCAAAACATTTATGAATGGAACTCTACTTCGTTCATATGGCCACCGCGGGCACGTATGGAGCGGTCGATTCGTTGGATCCATTTTTCGATGACTCGACCACACATGTCGGCCGAAACGGCCGCTATTTCGCATTCAATGTTGGCTCTGAGCTCTTCCAACTTCGTCGGCTTGTTGGCATAGACCAATGACTTGACGTAGCCCCAAAGAAAATAGTCTATAAGCGTTAAATCGCCCATTTCTTGAGATAACACACTCATCAAACTTACTGTTCAATAAATCGATTGTAACGTGTGCTGTGTGGCTTGTGGCACCGTCCTGTTGGAACGACATGTCGTCCATGTCTAAACCTACAACCCATACAACCCAAATCAACGATAGCATATAGCTTTGAAATTAAAGGTCGCATAGCATCGGAATTCGATGTTCTACCTCAATTTACAAGTGCCGTTCCAAAGGAAAAATTTTATGGACGTGGTGGCACTTTTTCAGCAGACCAAATTTTCGGTATAACTTCCAAGCTATAAGTCACACATCAATGAAACTTGGTAAGAGCGTACTATTTAGTCGCTTCCTTCGACTAGAAGAATTGAGCAAGCATTGGACAAGGGGGTGTGGCACCGCCCATATAATTCAAAAATATGATATCGTATAGCTTTGGAAATAAATGTAGCATAACAATAAAACTCAGAACGGAATTACTATTTGCTGATGTCCTTCGATGCACTAGAAAACTGAGACGGACTTTGGAAAGAGGGTGTGGTTCCTCCCATACAAGTTAAATTTTTGATATAGAATATCTTTGGATCTAAATGTTGCACAATAATGTTACTCAGTATGGAGTTGCAACTTGGTGATATCCTTCTACTGGAAAACTGGAACAGGCTTTGGAAAAGGGGGTGTGGCTCCGCCCACACAAGCCAAATTTTGGATATCGAATATATTTGGATTTAAATTAAGCATAACAATGTAATTTATTATGGAGTTGTCACTTGATGATATCCTTCTACTGGAAAACTGGGACAGGCTTTGGAAAAGGGGGTACGGCTCCGCCCAAAGGGGGTATGGCTGTGTGGCATTAATCTGGAAATGTCATTCTTTTCACATGGCCAGCTTTATGTGGTGTGTTCCCGAGTTGGGAAACCATCCTCACTTTTCATTTACGGTCCGGATTAGAAAACAAAAAATTTTATGTATGGTGCAGCCTTAAATTGAATACAATCATTGTTCAATTCTTTTTGACATGACAACGTTATGTTTTATCGCGTAGGTTTCCAAAAAAGTTGAAAAACGAATTTTTCCAAAATTCATCGGCATTGAATTAAACTGTTACTAGCTGAGTATAAGTGATACGACAAAAATGATGTTAGGATAGTAAAGGTCAACTCTTTGACTCTGTTGCTAGGGTAATATATATGATATGCCAATAAAGGCCTGCTCTAAGCCCTTACAACAAAATTAGACAAACAATTTTGGACGTCATGGGGACACAGAGAGAGCTCCTCAAAGATCGAAAATGCAGCATTCATGCATAGATTAATGTCATGGAGCTTAGGCCAAGTAAGTACACCACAAAAAAAACAACCAAGATAACGACAACGACACCAACATCATCACCATCACCATCACCATCACCATCACCATCACCATCACCATCACCATCACCATCACCATCACCATCACCATCACCATCACCATCACCATCACCATCACCTCACCATCACCATCACCATCACCATCACCATCACCATCACCATCACCATCACCATCACCATCACCATCACCATCACCATTACCATCACCATCACCATCACCATCACCATCACCATCACCATCACCATCACCATCACCATCATAATCATCACCATCACCATCACCATCACCAACACCAACAACAACAACAACAACAACGACAACAGGAACAAGAACTACAACAAGAAAAACAACAACAACAACAAAAACAAAAACGGTAAATTGTATGAAAGAGCAAAGCTGAGGTCACATGATAAAAATAAAAAAAAATTAATGGTGTCATAAGGGCTCTCAGGGAACCCCTACAATTGAACTTATTGCACCAAATGCTGTAGCAAAACACGGTGTCATGTCAAAACCTCATGTGGTCCACGATACAGCCAACTTATATTTTTTTTAGATTTCTGTAAAACGAATAGAATTCAATGAAATTAATACTTAATTTTTTTCTATTTTCGCCAAATTGGATGGAACGAAGTCCGTCGGGCCAGTTTTTCGTATAAATGTAGCATATGAATTCAATTGAATTAAAAAGTGTTTTATTCAATCTATAATTGAAATTATATTATTGCGTCATTTGTTAACGATTGATAATTTTCGTGAATGCTCGAAATTAATTGAATAAAAAAATGTATTTTGGGCAAAACGGAGTTTGCCGGGTTACCTAGTTTGTTTAATAAAACTTTCAAATAAAACACTTTATCAACAAAAAAGCCAAAAAAAGGAGTAATGGCATATTATCTAAATCTTTTTTTCGCTAAAATGCCCTTCACGTTCATACTGGAAAATAAGTTATATAGGAGGTGGGCGTGCTAGTGTGCCGATTTGGTTAATTTTTACACCAGCTATTTATAGCTACAAAAGAACTATGTGTAGTAAATATAAATGATCTGGGGTGATTTCTTGTGTAAATAGACCTGATTACCGATTTCAGTTATAGGGGAGGTGGTCATATTAGTGAACCGATTTAGTTCATTTTCACTCCTGTTAACAACTCTAAACGAATTAAAAAAAAAATAAATAACTGGCCATTTCAGCCCTTGAACGGACTTTGACCTAGCTTCATATGATCAATTGTGTTGTGCGTGTTATTAAGTTTGTACACAATTGACCGAGAACCGGACCTACATGCTTAACGGCGACTCCGAACGGCGATGAACGGAAAGTTCTCGTTCTCAAGAAGCTTTACATGGCATTTTGATTACTCTCTGAGGTTTGCCATTGTCTGCAGAGAGGTGGCGGCCGTACAGAAAAATTATTTTAATTCAAATAATTTTCTGTCGCTGCTGGGGTTCGAACCTGGGTTTCCAAAGTTCTTTGACATAGCGGCCACGCACTTTAACCAACTACGCCACGGACGCCACACTAAACGAATTAAGTGTACCAAATTTTATTGATCTAGGTTAATAGTTTGGGGAATTTCTTTATATTACCAATTTCGGTTATATGGGAGGTAGGCGTGCCATTCATTCAAGTTGAACGAAATTTTGTGATAATAATTCTTTTATCGTAAAACTCATTTTTACAAAATTTCATGATTCTAGGATAACTCCTTCTATTTTTGTCCACTCGCTATATGGGCTCGTCACACTGTGCATCGTCCTGTTGGAACCACATGTCGTCCAAGTCCATATCTTCTAATTTGGGCCAAGAATAATCGGTAATCATGGCGCGATAACGATGGCCATTCACAGTAACGTTACGATCGTTATCGTCGACGAAAAAATATGGTCCAATGACGCCGCACAGTGCACTTTTTGAGCATGATATTTGATATTAAATAAGTAAAATCGAAAAAATTTTTTATCGGAATTCTGAAATTCTTACTATTTTATTACTTAGAAATGTCCATATTTTATTAATCTAATTTTTGTTTTTAGCTTTCTTCAACACCTGAAAAGATATACGCTTCAAACTTTGGAAGTTTTTTCAACTTTTACAAGAAGTGAAAATTTTGATATTTTTTTTTAACTTTAGAACAACGTCGTGAGGAAACCATTTAAGATTTTTTAATGCGGTTTTTTTTATAAAATTTTTGTGTTCAATATCTTTTGTTTTTATGTATCAATAATATTGTATTTGTTTTAAGCAGTTTACAATAAACTATAATCTAAAACTGGGGCGTCCGTGGCGTAGTTGGTTAAAGTGCGTGGCCGCTATGTCAAAGAACCTGGAAACCCAGGTTCGAACCCCAGCAGCGACAGAAAATTATTTGAATTAAAATAATACCACCCATACCACCCAGTATAGAAAAACTCAAAATATGGTCTAATAATTGAACTAGACAGACAAAATTTGATACGAGTATATGTCATACCAATTCAAAGATGAGCATCGAAAATGGGCGTGACACGTCACAATAGAGAAAACTCAAAAACTAAGCTTAAAATTGAGCTAGAGTGACAAAACTCTGTATGTTTTTTATCAATTCTAAAGTACTAAAATTACCGTGATATTGATAAAAACCAGAAGTTGACGTAGTTCATCCAATTTCCAAACAATTTTAAAATGTGGTGTAGGGTAGGCCAACTATCACTTTTTATTAATTATTTCATGCAAGAATCCGTGTTATGAAACATTGCTTAAAGATAGCGTATGAGTTAAAATTTCAAGAGTTTAGGCAAAATAACAAACAATTTGAAAGCCTAAGTGCAAGAGAAAAACAAAAAAACTGGAAATAACTTTATAGCTGAAGAAAAGAAAAGAAAAGAGTTCAAGATGAGTTTTGAGAAGAAACTGGGCTAAGTATTGATTTCCCTAAGCAAGGCTTTGGAAATAGTAACGATGGCAACACTGCGAGGCGTTTTTTTGAAGATGTTGCAGCGACAGCATCAATAACAAAAATCAATGTGGAGCTTTTAAGAAATTTTAAAAAAATTTTGATTGCCATCAATTCTCGTCAACACATTGACGCAGAAAAGTTTGAAAAATTCGCATCAGAAACGCAGAACTTGCACAAAAATTTATATGGAAGTTGAAAGGACATAACTCCAACTCTTCATAAAATTTTGTGCCATGGAAAAGATATAATAAAATATAACTTTTTCGCAATTGGTGAGCTATCGGAGGAGGGCTAAGAAGCCAAAAATAAGGACTACAAGAATTTCAGACTAAATAAATAAATAAATAAATAACTGGCCATTTCAGCCCTTGAAAGGACTTTGACCTAGCTTCTTATGATCAATTGTGTTGTGCGTGTTACTAAGTTTGTACACAATTGACCGAGAAAGGGACCTACATGTTTAACGCCGACTCCGAACGGCGATGAACGTAATGTTCTTATTCTCAAGAAGCTTTACATGGCATTTGATTACTCTCTGAGGTTTGCCATTGTCTGCAGAGAGGTGGCGGCCGTACAGAAAAATTATTTGAATTCAAATAATTTTCTGTCGCTGCTGGGGTTCGAACCTGGGTTTCCAAAGTTCGTTGACATAGCGGCCACGCACTTTAACCAACTACGCCACGGACGAATTTCAGACTAAGTCACACAAAAAAAAAAAAATTAGGGAGAACCAAAATACTGACTTAATTACAATGCTAATAATATCGTCGGACCTATTAATAACATCACTGCGACACAAAAATTTACAAAATAAAAGTTTTTCTGAAGATAATTTTGATGAAATCAGAGATCTTTTAATAAAACATTAAAAAAACCGGTAAAAAGTTCTTTATTTATGAATTTCAAAACGTGTTAAAAGTTATACTTTTAGTAAGGTATGTTTTCAGGCAATACTGATATTTTTATAAAGCTCACTTAAAAAATTGTCTCTTATTTTTCATAAAATTGTGTAAATTTGACAAGAAAAATAAATTAAGCGTTATTAACTGAATTTTAGTTTAAAAAAAATACCTTTAAAATCATATAAAAAAAATCATGTTTTAAACCACCCTGTTAAAAAACCAAAAAAATTTTGGAAAATTTTTTGTGATTACTATATAGCGCAATCAATTTTCTTAACTATAAAAAACCGGGAGAAAAATCTCAAGTGGTTCAAAAGTTATAGATTTCATATCAAAAAAAGTGCCAAAAAAGTGCACTGTGCGCCGTCGGCATGCAAACCCCACCAAACAGTTATTTTTTGTGGATGAAGTGGTGATTCATGAAGCACATGTGGGTTTTCACCCGACCAATAACGCATATTTTGTTTATTGACGAACCCATTGAGCCAAAAATGAGCTTCGTCACTGAAGATGATTGTGCGATGAAATTCATAAATTCGTGAATTTTTATCATTTGCAGACGTTGTTCGTTCGTGTTCTTTACCATGATGAAAATGTTAAGTTTACTGAATAAATTGACAGTGACAGTTTGATGATTAGTGAAAGGGTGCGTTCAGAAATTTGTGCGTTCACTGAACGATGGTATTGAAAGTTAAAGATGTTAAAATGTTTCTCAACGGAGAACATCCTTCCGATTGTTAGATCCAAATATACTCGTTTTTATTGTTATAATACTTATCCTAGTCTTTATCTTTATGTTTGTCATAATCGCTGTCCTTATTCGTGTCCTAATCCTAGTTCAAATTTGTATCTTTATCCTTATTCTAAAATGTATCTTTATCATTTACACAATCTTGATTCAAATCCATATCTAATTCCCTGTCTCAAAATGTATCTTGTTCCAATCCTTGTTTTTATCCTTTCCTAAAATTAAGAAATTCAAAAAATCCAGCTTTACATGGTATTTAATAACTCTACGTCAATATCATTAATATTTTCAAAATCGGCTAAAACAAGTACGAGGTTTAAGTATCTAGTTTAATAATATATTTAATTTTTTTGCTTCAGTTGAATTTAGGAGGAGCAATCTTGGTCACCGCATTTCACCTTTTTTCAGAGCGCTCTAATAAAAGAAACTAAATATACTCTTGAATGTGTACATTTTAAGGTATATAAACCCACATTTAAAAATGTCCCTTAGGTTTCCTTAAAAAAATGCACAAACAAAACCTTTTTTTCGGCCTCTGGGTATATAGTCCCCCTTAATTTAATGTAACCTTCTTTATTAATGACAAGAACAAATTAACAGAATTTTCTCGGCAAATAAACAGAATGGGTCATACTTAAGTAGCTCAGTGGATTACAACGAAAATCACGCAAGACCACTGATTAGTTGGTGACGCGACCAACGAAACAGATGTCTAGTCTGCGGTGTTATTGATCGATGCAGAGATGTTGTTATTGTCAGTTGATTTCTTCATTAACATGCTTAACCTTGAGCTCTTTAGTCTAAAAAAATTTATTTCAAATCAAATCATTTTTAATGACATATGGGGATCGAATGGTCTACGAACTATAATTAGTCAATAAATAGCTGGTGGTAGAAAAGGTTTTGGATGAGATTGCTTAATAACTGGAATTGACTGATGTAAAGGCATATAACATTTATCTCAGATTCTAACTCATATATCTCTACGGCTTTCCGACATTATTTGAACACCTAGCACATGTTTCACTTGATTCCTTCAGAATAATCTATCACCCCATTTCGAACCAAGGCAGCATTGACTGAATAAGTGTAACACCTGAAAAACTTAGTTTAAAGCTAAAAAAAGCTAGGAAGGATGGTATTTCCTCCGGTTTGGAGGAAGTCGAAATACCCCCACACTCGTATGTATTATATAATATCCCAAGTAATGGAGGTTTGATTCCTTTGGTGACGTCAGATGATATTGGAAGTAGGGAAATTGAAAAAACTAGTGATGAACATATTATCGTCATTTTGGTCGAAGTGAAAATACCCCTACACTCGTATGTTTTATATAATATCCGAAGTAATGAAGCTTCGACTACTTTGATGACATCAGATTGTATGGTAGGTAGGCGTCGTTTTTATTCAATGTATCCATATGTCAACCTCTTGTATGATTTAAATATCCAAGCTTATGTGTCAAATATAAAGTGAATACATTATTTTTTTTGGAAAATTTATGAAGGTTTTGTCATATTGATGACGTGACTTTATATGCGAAGTAGGACAGGTTTCCATTCGATTTTGACAAATTTCAAGCTAAAGGTACTTGATATCAAAGCTCAAGTGCAAAATTTGAAGTGTTTACATTGATTTTTGTGGAATTTTGATAACTTATATTTATAATTTTTTTACGATAGCTTCAAAATAACGACAGAAGTACGTAAGTATGTTCAAGAGAATATACAAATTTATCTATACCTGCCACGTCTATTTATGGCCATTACAAACGGAGTGACAGAGAACCTCGAGGCCCCCCCCCGCAAATATATAAATGGGCCCCTTTTCAAAAATAGGTCAAAAAGGAGAGAAAATAAAAGGCAAAATAAAGGGACGTATGCAAATTGTTCTTACAAACTATAAAGACATAAGAGGGAGAAATGGGAGTTAAGTGGGAAACAGATATTTGGAGAGGGTACACTAAAATGTAGATTTGGACATGGGCGGTGAATAACACTCGCTGATATAATTGAATATCCTACAACATCTAGGACAACAAAAGGCCTAGTCTGTGTTCGTACGGAGTCAGGTTACTTAAGCCGCGAGGGTCATAAGATGCTCTTAGAGCAAAAAGCAAAAATAATTTTTGGATAGATTCGAATCCAGCGCTATGTGACTCAAAGGCAGGATTCCAGATTATGCTGGCATATTCAAGTATTGGGCGCACTAATGTACTATAAATGGTCTTATTTACCCAGACATCTTGAATTCTTTTGCACGCCTTTTTATGAATCCGAGTTGCTTACTAGCTGTAGATAAAGTTTTGTCGTAATGAAGATTAAAGCGAAGCTTGTTGTCCAGAATTACGCCAAGATCTTCGATATGCTTTACTCTTTTAAGTTCAATGCTATTCAGAAAGAAGCATTTATTCTCTACTAGAATCTTTCGGCAAAAACTTATACGTTACATATACTTACATTGAGATAGAGCCTGTTTAAATTCCCCCTTTGTTTCAAGGCATATAGTTTCGACTGTAAGAAACTGGCATCTACTTCCAACTTAATGACGTGGTATATTTTAAGATCATCCGCGTACATAAGATGTGGGATGTCACTTAATACTTCAGACAAGTCAGAGATGAAGATGTTAAAGAGAAGTGGACCGAGATGACTGCCTTGAGGAACACCAAATGAGACAGATATTTTCGAAGACAATATACCTTGGAACTTAACATACTGGGACATCTCGTGTAGGTAAGATTTGAGCCAATTAAGTACAGAACCGGAAATACCAAACTTCTGCAATTTTAGAACTAAGATTTCATGATCAACACGATCAAAGGCTTTACTGAAGTCAGTATATACCGCGTCACCCTGATGTCCTTTTTCCATTTCAGTAAACACATGTGAGACTAAAATTGCAAGATTTGTTGTGGTTGATCTACCCTTACGAAAACCATGCTGTGGTTCGTTTAGTAATGGATTCACTAGACCTGTAAGCTTTTCACAAATGAGTTTTTCGAATAGAAAAGTTTTGGAATAGCTGACAATATTGCAATACCCCTATATTTTCGACAGATCTTTTATCACTTTTTTTATATATAGGTGTGAGATGGGAACATTTCCAGTACGATGGAAAGATACCTAGGGTCAAAGATTTATTAAAGATGATATGAAGTGGCCTGATAAATTTATCTACCCATTGAACTAATAAGCTGGCAGGTATTTGGTGTCATATTTTTGTGTCATATTTTATATTAATTTTTTTCTAGAATTCTTAATTGTTTTTCATTAACAAGAGGAAGCGCTTGACGAAAATTCTCGAAAAACTCGTACTACTTACCCATATACTTACCAAACTCTTGCTGATTATATTCCATCGAAAAATTCAAATAATATTACAACACCAATAAATATATTTCATGAATTATTTTTATTTAACCATAGTTAATAAATCAATTTTATTTTTTGTTTTTCCATTAGATGATTTTTGTTTTTTTAAGTGGTACACTTTAAGTTAAGTTCAATAAAAGATTTCTGATAATTTCCTTAATTTTAGGCTTAAGACTAAAAATAACGTAATTAAAAACAAAGATTGCTACCAGGATTAAAAATATATTGCATTTATTATAGCCTTAATAAGTCGAGGTAAGAATCACCTACCAAATTTTTTTATAAATTTAGGTTATTAGTCCGCGAACTAAATTGAGCTCTTCTACTAAACGTCATCATAGGAAAGTGTTCGCTATCTACTCATTATCAGACATGTACAGTTAACTTGTTATAAGTTCTACCTTTGGCTTAAATTAAAGAAATCATGTCAGTTTTAAATGACAGCTAATTGTTTATAGGATCGAATATAATGAGATTAAACAACAACGTAGGTATGTAAATCTAGACTTATTGCTAATGTTCATCACAAACGTGCTCTGGCTGCTCTTCGTTGTCGCGCATCGCACTCAGCGGTCATGCTTTGTAAGTTGCAGCGGAACTCTGGAATTCTGCGAAAGCATATCGTCTGACAGTGACAAAAAGTTGTTATTGTTGTTGTTGTTATTGTTGTTATTGTTATTGTTGTTATTGTTATTGTTGGAGTTACTGCTGCAGTTCAACACATCCGAAGCAGAATCAGCTGTTAATGTACCATCGCCATAGTCAGAGTCATCGTGTACATTGATTTCTTCCTCAGAGTCCGAACCATCGACAGTGACGGTGCGTGTTTCATCGTTGCTAAGCTGACGATGAAGACGCGAGCGTTGCTCCTCGGCGGCTGACAAAGAAGCGGCGACTGCATATTGACGCGCCAGACCTAGGGCAAATGCGGCCGCCGAGGGAGAGCTAACAAGAGAGCGGAAAGCGCTACGTTCACCGCCCATTGATAATGGAACTGATGCTGTGGCTGATGAGCTGATTGCAATCGCTGCTGCTGCTGCCAGTTGCTGCTGGGGATCGTTGCCGATGCTGAGCGGTGTGGCTGCGGTCATGGTTGAGTGCGAGCCCGTCTGACCCGTAATGAAGTGGTTCTTGGATTGTGGCGAATGACTGCTGGCATTCAGCAGCTGCTGTTGCTGTTGTTGGTGCTGCTGCTGCTGTTGTTGTTGCTGTTGCTGATGGTAATGATTTAGCAGTAGCGCCGCTGCCGATGTCTGCTGATGATGCGGATGCATCGGATGGTGCGTAGGAACTGCCACTGTATTCGGCATGGGACGCAGACTGATGTCCGACCCAGATTGGTGTTGGTGTGAAATTGCACCATGGTGTAACTTTTGCAATTGCTGAACAGGTGACTGCTCGGGATGGCATGTAGAATTGCTGTTGCTGTTCGTACTGGGCGTGGGCGATGCCGTATGATTGTTGACCGACTCGATTGGCTGCTGTGAATGCTGTGCTAAGCTGCCTGTAGGGCTGGAACGCCTTTTCAGCAAATTCATTCGTTGGTGACGACGCCACTTCGCTCTTCTGTTGGAAAACCAAACCTAATTGATCAATATGAAAGGATGGTTTGGTTAGTTTTAAAAAAATCGCGGAGCATTTTCTTTTTTAATCTTTTTTTTTTATTAATACCAGAGGAAATGTGTTAAAAAAATCTAGAAATAGTACCGTTGTAACGAAAAGTTTATAATCAATAACGTCATTATGTAGTTATAAGGGTCTTCAATCATGCAAGAGGGTAGGTTTCCACAAAACTGGGGTTTTCAAGATTGAAAACCCGAATACCTGCTTTGGGTTGTGAAAACTGAATAAGCCAGAAAGTTGAATATATTCCTATTTTACCTATTAAAACATAGTTACATAATTTTTTATGTCACAACGTAACGTTTTACCGCGCAGGTTTCCAAAAAAGTTGAAAAAGCATTTTTCCAAAATGCATAGATGTTGCATGGAATTGTTAATGAATGAGTATAGGTATTATGACTAAAGTAATGACATGACAGTTAAGGTAAATTTCTTCACTTAACGCGGGCAATTTGAAAAGTCAGTGACTTTTTGAATTTTCCGCGTAGTAACTTAAAATTCAACAATGGTACTATCAAATATCCTTCGTTAATAGACTACTGTCAAATTTTGAGCAAGCTGCGTCATTAAGTTTGTGTTTGACAGCCATTAAAAACAGACAATCTTGTGAATTTCCGCGAAAATTGAAAAAAGTATATTTCGTGTACTCATCAAGCATTATTTTTTTCACAAAAAAACTATCACCGAAACCAATGAAAGGCTTGATAAATATTATGGAGACTCTGCACCATAAGTTTCAATGGTTACGAAGTAGTTTACTTGAATTTCGTTCTGGTCGTATCAGTACAAGAAACGCTGAACGTTCAGGTCACCCAAAAAGCTCGCCCTTAAGAGGTCGTCACGCCAGAAATCGTCGAAAAAAAATCCATAGAATGATATTGGACGACCGGAGAAAGAAAGTGCGTGAGGTGATGGCTGTAGGCATCTCAACTGATCGAGAAAATCACATTTTACATTAATATTTGGAAATGAAAAAGCTATTCGCGCTATGAGTCCCGCGATTGTTCCCACTCGACTATTAGCGCAACCGTGTAATCACTTTAAAGGAATGTTTGGCGACGTTCAACCGCAATTCGAAGGAGTTTTTTGCCGTTTCGTAACCGTAGACGAAACGTGGATACATCACAACACACTAGAGACCAAGAAACAGTCAAAGCAGTGGATTTCTCCAGGTTAACGTGCATCAAAGAAGGTCAAAGTGGGTCTGTCCGCCAATCAGATCATGGCGACAGGTTTTTGGGATACATGCGGTGTCATTCACATTGATTACCTTAAAAAAGGGTAAAACGATCACGACTAAATACTATTTACAGCTGTTAGAAAAATTTTATTGAAGGAAAAAATTGACTGCCTCGATAGTCCAGTAGGTAGAGTGCTTGACTGCCACCCCAGAGCTCCCGGGTTCGCATCCCGACCAAGCCATGGTCCTACACTAAGGGAAAAAAATATTAAATTTATCCAAAAACTTTTTTAATTTATCCAAAAAGCGAGTCATTTTTGCACCAATAACGCATTTGTATAAATTGACTACGTAAATATTTAAAATTTATTGAAATACTTTTTTAATTAAAAAAAATATTAAAATATTTAAACAGAATTAATAAAAAATAAATTAAAATTATGCAGGAATTTTTTTAAATATCTTTCAAATATTTACTATTTGAAAATAAAACTATCGCTAATAGAAAAAATTTATAAAAAAATATTGAAATTAAAAAATAATGTGAAGATATATAATTATTTAAAATATTTTTCATAGCTGTGTCCAACAAATACTATTTTCTTGTATATTTTATTTTCTTTTTACTTTTTTCGTTCTCTAATTTATACTATTTATTTTTGCAGTCCAAAAATAGTTTGGATTAGAGAAAGAAAATGTAAAAAGAAAATTAAAAGCAAAATATGCAGGCAAATGACAACCGGTGCAAGACATTTGTCAGAAAATGTCCGGCTGTCACTCTAACCTTACATAATGTTATGCGATCACCCATCGCATGCACAAAGAATCTTCGCCAAACAATCAGGCTATATTACTCTTGCAACATTAACTAAATGAGAACTATAAGAAACATGCAACTGCAGGAACAGAGTGCGATGCTGCTGCTAGTTGGCGGCTGCTTGGCAGCTGTATGGAATATGTGTGTCAGTGTGTGGCAAGCTCATCAATATTTATGACTTGAAGTTGTAATTAATGGAAAAGAAGCTTGTGCAAGAGATTGCCTTATAACTTGAATTGACTTACCTCAGATTCAAATTCACATTCTTCTACGGGCTTCCACCATGCTTTGAACATCCTACACATTTTTCGCTTGATTGCCCCTTCCTTCCCACTAATCAATCACCCCATTTCGAACCAAGGAGGACTTGACTGAATAGGTTTAACACCTGAAATCCCTGGTTCACAAATCAATAAATTGGCCTACGAACTGCTACCCCATCCACCATATTCTCTCGATTTAGCCCCTATGACAATTTCCAATTTTTGAGGATCTTGATAAAACCAATAATTTGTAAGGAATACAAAATTTGGAAAACGCTGGACTAAATGTATCGATGTATAAGGAAATTATGTTGAGAAATACAATAAAACGCTTTTTTGCCGAAAAAATAACTTATTCAAAAAGTCAACAATGGCTTATCAAATTGCCCTCGTATGTCAAAAATAAAAAAAGACGTCATCGGGACGCGGACTACTGCCTAAGTAATGGAACTGCGAATTTGATAAATGAAATTATAACATGCGTTATGTTTACGTGCTGCAGTAAAAAATAGTATCCACCAGTAAAGGCTGGTTCTTAACCCTCATGACAAAGAAAGATAAAAATTATTGACGTCATTAGACCGCGGAGAGATTGCACCAATCATGCAACTAAAAATTAAATTTAAATTAAAATAAGGATAAGTATAAGGACAATGTCAAGGATAAGAATTTGAATAAGGACTAGGGAAAGGATAAGAAGAAAAATAAGGGCAAGGATTTGGACAAAGGTTAGAACCAGGAATAAGATGAGGTATTGGGCAAAGATTTGGACAAAGCTTAGAGTACGAAATTTTACAAGAATTAGGGCAAGAATTCAGACAAGTTTTGGGACAAGGGCAAGGACAAAGTTTTAGACACGCCCAAACCAATATTTAGCAGAAAATTGGGAAAAGGATTAGTACTACAAATGAGACAAAGAACAAAAAAATTATTTGGACACACTAAGAACAAGATTTAGGAAAAAGATAGCGAAAAGAAGTCGGATACAGATCAGGAAAGAGGCTCAAATTTGGATAAGGTCAGGAATTAGACGATGGATTAAAATAAGATTTTGGACAAGAAGTAGGATAATTATTAGGAAGGGATAGGGACAAGAATACGTAAGGAAAAGGATAAAGATATGGTGTTACGTGAGAACCTACGTGTATATCCACTATACGGCCAACTTCTTTTGTCTGCATTAAGGTTACTTCAAGAGGTTCCCTTAAAGGCATGGTGATGTCATTTTTTTTTCTTTTGATATAACAATTAGATGTCATTAGTACAAAAAAATAAAAAACTTGAATAAAACACATAAGCATAATGGATTAACTCAATAAACTAAAAACTCCTGTATAAAAATAACTGAAAAAAGCTGTAAAAAAAAAAAAAAAAAAAAATAAATAACTGGTCATTTCAGCCCTTGAAAGGACTTTGACCTAGCTTCTTATGATCAATTGTGTTGTGCGTGTTATTAAGTTTGTACACAATTGACCGAGAACCGGACCTACATGCTTAACGCCGAGTCCGAACGGCGATGAACGGAATGTTCTCGTTCTCAAGAAGCTTTACATGGCATTTTGATTACTCTCTGAGGTTTGCCATTGTCTGCAGAGAGGTGGCGGCCGTACAGAAAAATTATTTTAATTCAAATAATTTTCTGTCGCTGCTGGGGTTCGAACCCGGGTTTCCAAAGTTCTTTGACATAGCGGCCACGCACTTTAACCAACTACGCCACGGACGCCACAAAAAAAAAAAGCTGTACATATCTTAAATATGGGTTCAAAGTCCCATCAAAGGGTTTATCGCACAGAATTGAAAATGATTTCCGCAGAAAAAACTCATTTTATTGAAAATATAAAAATGCTTGGGAAAATAACAAGTAAAAATTGGAAATTTTTTAAATACACTGAAGTCTTAGGTTTTCGAGCCAGGATGAATACATTAGCTGCATTGAAATGCGTTGTTTTTATTTTTTCTAACAATTAGATAGCAAATATTGAAAAATTTTAAAATAACGCTGATGAGACACAAATTTCTAATGGCTTGTCGCAATGACGGGAGGTCATCTTGAAAAAGGACATTATAGAACATAGCAAACTACTCCTTCATAGTCAGATGGGCACTACACTTAAATCAATTTATTTACTGCCAAACTGAGCTTAATAATACCACTCTCTTCACTCTAAGTATTGGAAATGCAACCATTACAAGTGGAAATGCTTGAGAGTTTTCAGTGTGATGACCCCAAAGACAGAATTACAGTAAGAAAGCTGTCAGAGTTAAAAAACACTTGCTTACACAGAACAGGCCCGACAAAGTTTAAAAATGCCATTGTGCAAAATCTTCTGAAATTTTTCTTATGCAAAAGAAGATTAATAAAGACACCATGGACATGGTCCATCATGGACTAGAAGCGTACTACATAGTGCATCAACAAGAGATATAAGATTTGTTTTCTTAATAAAACGAACAATTCTTTGGATGTTGCTTGAATTTCAATTGGATTATAAAGTTTACACAGAAAAATTGTGTATGAAATACAATATCTTTCAAAAGAACCAAATGACCAACTGTCAAATAACACGTCACATGTTCATACGAGGGCTAAGTTTTACGCCTCAGCAACACTAAGCAATGCCAGAAGAATTTTGACAGTTCCATTCGAAGATTTTATATTTTCTAGCATGTTTTACTGTTTCGTTGGCCGCTACACTAACTCATCGAAGTAGATAAGAACTCAGTTACTAATGTAAAAGCGTTCTCTCTGTCAAAAATAAACTTCCGGGTAACTTTCTCGGCATATTGGCAGTATAAGTAGGTCACAAGTGGCTTGAGTGGATGACAGTAAAAAGTCATGCAAGACTACTGATGAGTTTGATCAGTCTGTCTAATCTGCTGTATGATTTGTGGTCTATACAGAACCGTTGTTGTTGTTGTTGTTGGTTATTGCCTTTATTGTCTTCATGTTGTCTTGTTGTCAACATCCTTGACCTGAAGCTCAAATTTGTTTTTAATATAAATTAAGAAAAATAAATTTGTAATGAGCATTTATTTCTTAAATTGAGTAAAATAAATGATTTCTTGAAATAAGAATAAAATACTTGATTCTAGAACCTGGAACAAGACTTGAATCAAGAAAATATTTTCTTAACATAAGCAATCGCAGAGAATTATTTTAGTTTTTAGAAAATTGTTTACTTCAATCAAGGAAATTGTTCTCTCTTCAACTTATATTGTCATGCTTATAATTCACACCATGTTTTCATGACAACATGTTTAAGATGATGCAGATTGACAAGCTATGGGCATGGTTTGAAGGCGCAGTGTCTTATCTGTTACTTTACTTGGAAACATGTCAGCGTCTATAAGATATATTTAGTACAGTAGACGCTCGTAAATTAGAACCACTTTGTTCCTGGGGTAGTTCTAATTTTTGAGAAGTTCCAATTTCCAAAGGTTTTTTTTAAATAAAAAGTAACATAAAAGTGTATCTTCGCTTAGAAAATACGCAAAATAACACTTTGGCTTAAAGTTTTTTTATTGTTATTCACATAAAAGGAACACAAAACATACCGATACATTAAAATTCATCACAGTTTAAAGAAAAAAAAAAATATTTCGAAAACAAAATTGTGCTCGCTGAATTCAAACATATTGTTCTCTCTTATTCAGTCGTTGAGTAGACATCAAGAGCGTCGTTGAAGAGAGATATGACCGAACATTCATACGAAAAATTTTATATGATATGACGATTATGCAATTTTTCAGTATTAAAAGCCAACCAAAAAAAAAAACGCTCGGAAATTAGAACTGACGGTTCTAAAGCAGGGCTTCGAAGCGCTACTTGCAGGCCTTCATATGGATTTTGAAGACCTTCCGCACTCATATCCAAGCCCATTAACTTTTTTATATGAAACGAGAAAATTTTCTGGGCCTTCCTCTCTCGCGACTCTAAAGAGGCCTGCCAGAAGCTCTTTTTTGAGAATACATGTTAGAAGACCTTCTTTATGAGGGCTTATAAAAGCACTCTCAATTCAAGCCTTATTATTCTTCTTCATTTGTTAGGGCTGAAGAAGGGTGCTGCTTTAGTAGACCTAATTGTACCTATTTTTTAATGAGTGCTAATAAGAGTATTCTAGCATAAAATTGTAAGCTTTAAAAAAGGACAGCCTCTATAATTTGCTGGATGGCCGTGCAAAACAGAAAACAGTTAACTGCCGTGCGAAAAACATGCAGTTAACTGTTTTTTGTTTTGCAATTTCTAATTTGAAGTGAAACTTCCTTAGGTCACTTCACTTCATTTCGTCACACGATAGAAAAGAAGGATATGTTTTATAGTAGAGAGAATGAGAGAGATATATATGTACATTGTATAAATGACTGAAAAAACTTCTTTGTCACAGCTGAGCGTCGAACCTGGGAACTCAAGATTTCAAAAACAACGCCTTATCTATAGAGCTAAATTCTTCATACAGGAATATTCTCTACATACCAATTAATCAAATTGCTGTAGATGCCCAGCGGAAAAATAATTTCAGAGTTGTGGACCTCATATTTTTATATACATTTTGTTCACAAGTTATCAAACGAGGTAGTAGCAGAGCGGTAAAACGTTTGACTATAATGCCAGCGGTCCGAGTTCAATACTCGCATGTGACAAAAAATAAAACTTTGTTTTTATTTATGTTTTTTATATGAGAGCGCTGTGCTCTCCTTGGGCTAACACTTTATGTTATGTTTTACTTCTATGTTTTGCGTTGCACAGAAATAAAAAATTTTTGAACCCCATCCATAGGAAGGGTTTCTAGAAGTGCTCATTGGTACAGCGATATTAGGAGGTATAAATATGCATATAGTAGTAGTCTTAGCATGCCTTCTTTTGTTAAGGCCTAGTAAAATTGCCCACTGGGAGACAAAAGACAAACACAGAAACAACACAGAATCTTTAAATGTAGTGGTGCCCATTCCCGTACATAAGCCTTTGCTATCAATTGCTCCCAATTGATTCCGAAGCTTGATTCGTGCCCATGGCTGATTATCCTACATCCTACATCTTTGCTGAAATAAGCAAATTGTTTTCAATTCTTGGAAAACAAATTTTTCAAACTGAGCAAATTATTCTTGTTTTTTACTTGAGTCAAGTTCATTATTTAGTTTGCCGTAAATTCTTTACTTGAATCAAACAAATTATTCTCAATTCAAGGAAAATGAATTTCTCAAGTCAAACAAATAATTCTAGTTTTCAGCAAATTTTTCTTACTTCAAGCAAATATTAGACTTGAATCTTGAAAAAATATTCTTGCGTTTTAAGCAAATGTTTCTTGAACTAAACATTTTTTTCTTAATATTATGAGTTTTAAATTTGTTCAATTCAAGTAAAAAAATAGCCTATTTGTTTGATTTAAGCATGTAATGCTTAATTTTTTTTTCTCTTCGCGATACAAAAAACAAAATATATTAGGGTAATTAACGATTCGGTGCAAATGTGATAGCAAAATTATGCAATTGCATATTTTTGAGATAGATTATGAACGTCCTTACTCAGGTTTACTTTGCAATAGTGGAAAGGAAACACAATTAACATTGAGTACTTATCTTATTCGTAACCACCGGTTTTGTCAAGAGATCTACTTACCTCAATCAAGCAAATAGGCTATCACTTTACACTCAAGCATAAATATCTCAACTTAAGCATTATTTTGCTAGAATTGATCAAATTTTAAACACATGATATTAAGAAAAAATGTTTAATTTAAGAAACATAAGCTTAAAACTAAAGAATAGTTTTCCTCTACATTTTTTTTTTAAATCAGTTTAACATATTTCTTTTTATAGGTTTTCCTATTGGATTATTTTGTTTTCGTCAGTCCACTTTCAATATGAGCTTAATTTTCGTTGTTATTTTTATTAATTTTCAACTGACAAACATCGCGATAGGGGTATTCATAGAAAAGGACACTAAGCATTTTTAAAGTTTGTTCCTTTCAGCCTTGGCACTTCAAATTTAGCTTTTTACAAATTAAATTCAACTTTTAAAATAGCACTTCAAATTTAACTTTTTTTAACCCTTTAGACTCCAACGTTGCCTGAGAGCAATTTCACATGTTTGCTGTCTTATAGTTAAAGCTACGAACAATATTTTGTTCTTAAATTAAGTATGGTGATGAGTTAATGTTTTGAGAATCATAAGCACAACAAATGATACAAAATTTAATGTTACTGTTCCTGCTATCTTTGGAAAAGTGAAGTGAAATTGTCGCTAATCAGCTTGTTGCAAACTGGAGTTATCAGAAATAAGTCCACTGTTTTCGATAACAGATAAATAAAATTGGTTTGTCACGTATTTACTGTATTCTTCATATTAATAATTAATTAATTGGAAAGTAATATAATATAATTTCCAATTAATAATATTAATTGGAAAGTAAGTTTGAATTGTACGTTTCATATATAAAGTAATGATTTTATGAAACTCACAAGTTAGCTGGGAGCAACATTGGGCTATAGTGGATATAAAATATTTTGTTTTGGGTATGACGCCGCATATGAGAAGTTTATGCAATGAAGAGATTAAAAAAATTTTGGAGTTCGATTGGGATCAATCTGAAGATGAAGAAAGTGAAGATGATGAAGAAGATGTACGACTATGTTGACTAATTTAGAAGGTATTGTATATAATATACGTAGATTGTAGACGCTAAAATATAAGAATTCCTGCCTTGAATTTTTCTATTGAACTCATTTAAATGAGCGAATATGTCCGCCAGATATGCAAGTTGTACTACCCATTCGGGCGGAACACATAGAAGGCATGCACGCATTAAAGCATCTGACGTTTAAGTTGAAAACAAGTAAGCTTGTGGGATGATGCTCGTACAAAGCATGCGCGCATGAAGCATCAATATGCATGCTTGAAGTTGGCAAACTTTCAACTTTTTTCAAGCATCAAGGTATTGACAGATAAACAACAAACCAAACCAACAACAAACAAACCAATTTTGCCAGACAACATACATATGTTTTAAATTCTTGCTATGTTGCAAAAGCATCGATGCATGCATGCTTTCTTTGTGTTCCGGCCTATTCTTCTTTTTTAAACACAGAAGCAAAATCTGAACCGTGAGCCTCTAAAAACTTCTGGGTGCCATTTTTTAGCTCGTAAATCCGAGATAACACTTTTTCGCGAAAAAGCCATCGTACTTCTGTATGAAACAGAAGTGATTGATGATTTCCTCCCATTTCCTGACACAATACACTAAACAGACGAGAGTTCAGCGGTCGCGATTTGATGTAATTGACAAATTTTAACAACTTCTTGTAGAACAGACAACAATTCATCAGCCAGAGACTTCGTCATCAGTGCCTCCGTGTATAGAACACAATGTAAATTATTTATTAGGGTGTTTTTCAGAAGCCCTGGTTACGAATCCCTTAATTTTTAGGTGTATTATCTTCACAAAACCTAAACCACCAACTGATGACCAAGGTACACCAGTATTTCGTGGCACACGCTTTGCAGAACATTGAAGTTGAACTCTTGGAGTATTTTGTTGGAGAAATAGGTGAACAAATGACTGAAGAACTGGAACTTGCCAGTAACTTCGAAAAAATCGAGCTAAAGGTTCTAAGATGGAAATGTAAGCCATTTGTAGTTTCAGAAAGTGTTTGGAAAAGAATTTCCTGTAGAGTATTTTACCAACTTCTTAAATACTGAGATTATTGATATAAAGGATCAAACAAATTTATATCTTCATCAGAAAAAAGGTATTGAAGTAAAATGTACTGGAGAAGAAATATTAGCGGTACATTCGAGTTTTTTACTGGTATCTAGGCAAATCAGTTACAAATGCTTGACTTATTTACAGGAAGTATTCTAATTGGCTTAAGTATAACGAAAAGCCTTGATTAAATTTTAGCTAACATTGTAAATTCACTGTTGCAGACCTCTACCTTCTTCACCACAAAAATTGTTTCTTGTCATTCTTAACTTAGCAGTACTTAGTAATAAACACAAATAAAAATATAAATTCTTCATATAAAAAAATTCTATCATTGAATTTACTTATGCCACTATGGCCCAATGTTGCCTACAAGCAACTTTCTCTACGACCCAAACGGAGGGGCGTGAAGACATAAAATTTTGCACAAACACTCCTTGAGTAAGTAAATCATGATTGAAATACCAAAATAATTTCTTGAACATCAGGAAAAAATTTGGGGTCAAAAGGGTTAGGAAAAAACTACTAACAATTAATTCCAAATTTGAATTTTAAGAGTAAAAAGTTTTATTTGAATTGTATAAAACTTAATTTTATTGTTAAAAAGCCGTATTTGATTAACCTAAGAGTAAGATATTCTATACACTAAGGGAAATAATGCATATTAACATTATCCACGCCTGAGTATCAATTTTATTTAAATATTTACGTGGATAAATCAAATATTTTCCCTACAACTCGTTTTTTTCCCGCATTTGAATTTTATTTATACCACAAACGTACACACATATTCCATACAAGCAAGCAGCAACAGCATCGCACACTTACACACATACTCCGACAAGCAGCAACAGCATCGCACTTTGTTCCTGAGTTTATTTCTTGCATTTGCAGTTCTTACAGTTCTCATAGTTCTCATTTAGTTATTGCTTCAGGAGTAATATATTATGCATGTTTGGCAACGAAATTAAATTATGTAGGGTGGAGTGACAACTCGATATTTTCAGGAATATCTTGTACTGATTGTCATTTACCTGCATAATTTGCTTCTGTCTAAACAATTTTGTACATTACTTTTTCGTTCTGTAATTTATACTATGTTTGACAGTTGGTGCAATATTAGTGCACCAACTGTCAAAAATAGTATAAATTAGAGAACGAAAAAAGTGAAGCGATAATAAATTATACAGGCAATGGCATTTGATGAACGCAATATGAAGAAAATAATACCATAAAACCATTAATAACATATTCAATTTAAATATGTTTTTTTTTAATTTCAATATTTTTATTCAAATTTTCTTTAAATGCGATAGTTTATTTTCAAATAGTAAATATTTGAAAGATATTTTAAAAAAATTCGTGCATAATTTTAATATATTTTTTATTAATTCTGTTTAAATATTTAAATATTTAATTTAATTAAAAAAGTATTCAAATAAATTTTAAATATTTACGTAGTCGATTTATTCAAATGCGTTATTGGTGCAAAAATGACTCGCTTTTTGGATAAATTAAAAAAGTTTTTGGATAAATTTAATATTTTTTTCCCTTAGTGTAGCTTTAAAAAATCCCCGTCGATTTTTCGTACTTCTTTGCAAACAACCCCCCCTCCACCCATCTAAGTTTCAATTCTCAATTGTCAATTCAAAAAAAGATCCTCAACATTCTTGCTTATATCTACATCCCCTACATAATGACGTTACTGACTTTGATTTATTTTTGATTTTGATCTCACCTGTACTCGTGCTTCGCTCAGCGATGTGCGACTGGACAGACGTTCGCGGGTGCTGACGCAAGGATAGTGACTCTTATCGAACTCCTTCTCCAGCTCTTCCAATTGTTCAGGACTGAATGTAGTACGATTCCGTCGAAACTTTGGTTCGTCATCGTCGTCCAGGTAGTCGGAGTCGATATGGCGATTTTCATCGGGAGACTCTAGAGTGTCGTGGCTGCCAGAACCTGGAGATATTGCACGATTCGAGGAGGAGGAGAGCACCGTAGGTGAGTTACCCACAGGCGGTAGTGTTGTCAGCGTTGGCGGTGCGGCGGCTGTAGTCCAGAAATGGGTTGGTGCGTTTGCAGCGGCAGCTGGATGCCAGGAGAAACCGCCATACGGGTGAGGTGGATACAAGCCATAGGCAGCTGTACGTGCAAACTCACTAGCCACGCGTTCGGCAGCACGATTGCGTAAAATGCGATTAATTGACGACACCGATGGCGCTGTTGCATTCGTGCAAACACCTTTAATCAATAGAGGAAGAGATGAATTAAATTAATTATTGCTATTTCAGATTTGAAATGAAAAAGTAAAGAAAAGTAGACAAGTTCAATCACGAAACGGAAAGTCCACTTAAATGTTCGCTGTAAAACAAAGTCAAGGCCCGAACTCAAAACTCACACACACACACACACACACACAGACACACACGCACTGTCCAAAGTATTTAAGTAGATTATGAGGAAGTCTATTAATCTAAGCTTTGAATTGCCGAAGGGTAATCAGTGGACTCAAATTAAAATTATCCGATAAGCTGTGCCGCGCTTCTTTATTGATGCTAATAGCCGCTTTGTCGGCAAACAGACTCTGACATAAATTCAGTTTTAACCCACAATCAATCGATCAAAATAAACAATATCGGATTTAAATCTTTCCCATTGTCGACCGCGCTTGCAGCACGCATGTGTGTAAGTCTGTGTGTCACGGATGGCCACTGTCCATCTTCTCTACTCGAACACTACGCTTTGCTCACCTTCCGATATCAATCGCTCGCGTATTTCCCAGGCAAAGATCGTTGGATTCTCGCGCTTGTACTGTTCGATCTTAGAGACCACTGTTGGGGTTGCAACTTTTGGCTTGGAGCCACCAATTAGACCAGGTGGACGCAGTGATCCTGCAAGCAGAAGAAGAAAAAAAAATGAAGAAGAATCAAAAATAAGTGATGTAAATTAGCTTATAATGCGCTGCAATACAACTGAATGGCAGTAGCCTAAAATCTGCTAAAATTATTGGTAGCAATGAACACACATTTTGCTACTTCTACTATCAGCTTCTATTCTACTTAACTAGGTATTTCGCAAATATCCTGGGAAAACATGAATGGACTAACATCCATTGATGCAGCACAGATGTGTGCCAACGCCACGTTATCAATCATCTTATACGATTGGAGCGAAACTCTTGCTGATTGCTATCCCAAACATAATAGCTTTATCAGCGATCTGCAATCGAGCGAAACTCGCGCACAACAATAACAACAAACGGCTCTTTGGTTGGAGCCTTTGGCACGCTGCACACCACAAGCAGTCTTGGCAGCACAAACAACTAACTGCCAAACAGTATTATTACAAGCATGTTAAAGCGAATGATTTGATTAATGACCTCGCCTCGCTTAGGCCGTGTGTGATCGAATCAGCCACAAGTGGCTGCAATCATCCACAAGTGGCTAAATTATACCAATTGCGTCGTTCTTCGGTTCATAGCCGTAGCATCGTAAAACAACACAAAATAAGGATAATGATACGTTTTGTCGTTCTACGCAAACAAAAACCTACAAATAACCTACAAGTCAAGCCAAGTCAACGTTGTTATCACCGAACAAAACATCTAGCGAAGTCCTCCCTCTGCTGTTTGTTTGTTCTAACATTGCTTTATTAGTTTATCTTATTTTGTTATTGCTTCTGTTAGATGCTACATATATTGTTTTGGCAACGATATTAAATGACTTGAGAGGAGAAAGAAGACTATAAAAGAGTCATGCTAAAATATTAATGTGTCATCTCATTCATCGGTTATCATTCGAGGATAAATACTAGAATATCTTAGAAGGACTTTGAATGTGAATGTTTTCAAACTTTTCTTGGCTGAATTTTTTGCTCACAAAATTGCAATTCGAAAAACTAACAACTTTGAATAAAAAGAGATGTAGAACACCTTTATAGCCAGGGTACGGAATACTCCGCACGTGTACGAAAGTATACATTTGTATACATTTCTCTGACGAGCACAAAATTTCACTTAGACGGTCCTGATAAGTACTATCATAAGTACTGGCACGATGTAGTGCTACTGATGCCAAAATCACCATAAGCGAAATCACGGTGAAGGATCGCTGATGTTTTGGACAGCTTTTGGGTATGGTAAGTTACCCAAAGTTAGTTTTGTTTCATACCAACCAAAACGAATTTAGAATTTTATGTAACCTTGTTGGACGATGCACTCAGCGAATTCGTTCAGGATCAGAACAAAGTTTCTTGGATCTTCATAACGCCTCAATTCAGCGCACTGAGAAGGAGTTTCTTTCATCTAGAAATAGTGGCTAGAAGAGTGGCCTCCGGTTTGCCCGAATCTAAGACCCATAGAGGACTTTAGGAAATATTTTCAAACAAGTTAACACGAATGGCAACAGGTTGAGACTATAAAACAGGTCAAAGACATTTGACCTACTGGTGAGTTGGTATAGCGGCCAACGAAACAGTCTGTCTAGTCTGCAGTATGATTTGCTCTATTCAGAGCCGTTGTTAGTTGTCGTCTTCATTAATATATTTACTTGACCTTAAGCTCAACAATTAATTTTCAATATAATTAAATGAAAAGGTCGCATTAAATTTAATTCAGACATTTTGATAGTTGAGTGGGATCAAGTAAGGCACTTTAAAAAAATGCCAAATAAGTTTGATAAGGTTTTGTTAAAATAAGGAAAACATATTAATTACTAAGGAACAACAAAATTTGATTTAGTTGTTATTAATTTAACATATACAGTAGTGCTCATATACTTATTTTTGGAAGCATTTTAAAATTGAATTGTTTTTACGTGTATTGCTGTTTATTAATACTAGTTACATTGAACAACAAAATCAATTTTTTTCCAAAATAACAAGGTTCCGACAACAAGTATATGGCGTATATGGTAACAAGTTTTGGTACAATAAAATAATGGGAACCGGAGGAGGGGATTAAAATTAACTTTTGTTTTAATTTTGCTTTTCATAGTTTTTTGTTTGCACCTAATGGATCTTATCAGCCAAAGTGCATCCTATAAGGTCCGTTGCTATTGCTAAGAATGATGTGTCAAATGAGTAAAATAATTTTTTCATATAAAGTAACCCCCTAAAACCAAGTTTTGTGCGACATTTTATCATCAATTCTGAATAAGTACGAAATTAACCCTTTAACACATTTTAAATTTTGACTTATTTCTGACATTTAAGTTCAACTTTCAGCTTTGGTGTATTCAAAGACTTATAGCAAAATTTTACGATAAATTTTTTTGTGGAATATTTTAACCCATTATATCCTTGTTTTATGGGTCTTTTTTGCCGTTTATCACAAAAAGATAAAAAAAGACCTATAAATTGAGAAGTTAGGGGGTTAAAATGTTTCACAAAAATATTTCTCGTAGTATTTTACATAAATCCTCTCAACACATCCTATACCCAAAATGTAAGGATAACATGATTTCCTATACCGATTCACTATAAGAATGTTCAAAAAGGGGGAAAATAAAATCCCCCCTAAAATAAGATTCAGACGTAAACTTTCAAAACGCCGACACACGTATATTGTTTTTTTGTCCCCTCTACCAGAATCCGTTGTCAGAACCTTGTTATTTTTTTTCGTGTTGAACAGTGTTATGTATCCAAATAATGTTGAAAAAATTCCGATCGTTTTAAATTGCTTTATTTCAAATTAAGTTTATGCACATGTACTTATTTATCTGAGATATAAAGTAGTAAAAAGACTAAAACACTCATTTTGTGGGTATATTAATATGGGGCATTCCATGTGACTACTGGGACATCTGCCTCCAGAACTTGACCAACTATGAGTTATAACGATGTTATCATCACTTGTACATAAGTTAAATATATTTTAAAATAAAGATAAATAACTATTGTATTATATTCTCTTAAAAAAGAAGCCAAACAATTTCAATGTTTTGTGTAACTATTATTTGAAGGAATGTGACTGCTGGGACACATCTCTTTATTCCTGGGACACATCTCCTCTTTATCGTGGAATGCCCCATATACAACTAGTATTGCCTGTGATTGAAATTCGACCATATCAAAATCGATATTTCTCTTGTTTTAATTTTATTGAAAAACGCTTGGCAAAGTTAAAAATAAGTTCACTGTATAGTGGACACATCTGTAGATATTGACGTGACAATGTATCTTTATCCATGTCGTTATTTTTGTCCCTATCCTTTCATTTGTTCCCAAACTTGTCTGCATTCTTATTCATATTATTATATTTGTTCTATCCAAACTCTTGTTTTAATCCATGTCCGAATTCCTGACCTTTATCCTTGTTCAAATCCTTTCCTAATCCTGCTCCCACTTCTTTTCTAAATCTTTGTCCTCCTAAATTTTGGCCGAAGTGTGTTCAAAGCCTTGTTATTTTCCTTGTCCCATTTCTTGTACTTATACTTTTCCCAATCTTGTCCCAGATATTGTTTTGGTCCTTTTCCAAGTCATCTTCCCAATTCTTTTCCTAGTCCTTGTCCAATTCTTTACTCTAATATGTATTAAAATTTTTGTCTTACTCTTTATTTAATTTCTGGTCCCAATCATTGGTCAAATCCTTGCTCTCATACCTGATCTAATCATTACTCTAATGCTTAGACAAATTCTTGTCCTTATTTTCATTTTAATTAATTTTTTATTTTTTTTTTGACGTGACGAAGTTACGTTATACTGCTCTAGTTTCCAAAAAAGTTGAAAAATGAATTTTTTAAAAATTCATCTGCGTTTCATTGAATTGTTACTCGCTGGGTATAAGAGCTATGATTAAAAAAATAGTATGACCGTAAAGATTAATTCTTTGGCTATATTAAAAAAAACAAAAAAAAAATTTAATACGGCATAGAAACGTAGTGGGAGCTGCGTAAGCAACGCAACTGAAAATTTGTTACATGGAATTATTACTCGCTGAGTATTAACGCTAGGATCAAAAATACGATACGCCAATAAAGGCCTACTGGAAGCCCTCACAACAAAATTAGACAAAAAATTTCTGACATCATGGGGATGCTGAGAGAGCCGCTCAAAGATCGATAACGCATCATTCATGCAGCGGCGTTGCATTGAATTTTTACTCAATAAGTATATAACCTACGATAAAAGTTTAAAAAGGAAAATAAAGTTTTTATACATGGCTTTACGACAAAAATAAAAAAAAAATTCCGGCGTCGTCAGGTCGTGAATATAGCAGCTTATGTAACATAAATGTAATATCGTTGCATGGAATTATTACTCACCCAGGAGGAGTGCTGCAGTGAATTTTAATTTACGACAGCAGGGATGTGTTATTACGCTTCACAACTAAATTACAAAAAAAATTTTGTTGTCATGATTTCAGGGATGCAATCACATAATGCAGTAAAAATGCTACAGCCATGAAAAAACGTTGCATGGATTTTTAACTCTGTGACTACTGGTGCAACGGTAAATTTTAAGGAACGAAAACAAAGGTAAGGTCTTCAGGCATATGACAAAAATAAAAAAAAAAGTTGACGGCGTGTCAAAAACCCCCAGGGAACCGCCTTATGTGACGCATATGCATCACTTTTGCTGGATTAATTGAAATTAGAGCACAACCAATGGGGAAGCAAAAAAAAAAGCTAAACGAAAAGCACCAACTCCAAATCCAACAACAACTCCAACACCAATACCAACACCAACACCAACACCAACACCAACACCAACACCAACACCAACACCAACACCAACACCAACACCAACACCAACACCAGCACCAACACCAACACCAACACCAACACCAACACCAACACCAACACCAACACCAACACCAACACCAACACCAACATCAACACCAACACCAACACCAACACCAACACCAACATTAACACCGACACTAACACTAACACCAACACCAACATCAACACCAACACCAACACCAACAGCAACACCAACACCAACACCAACACCAACACCAACACCAACACCAATACCAACATCAACATCAACATCAACATCAACATCAACATCAACATCAACATCAACATCAACATCAACATCAACATCAACATCAACATCAACATCAACATCAACATCAACATAACCATTAACATCAACATCAACATCAACATCATCATCAACATCAACATCAACATCAACATCAACATCAACATCAACATCAACATCAACATCAACATCAACATCAACATCAACATCAACATCAACATCAACATCAACATCAACATCAACATCAACATCAACATCAACATCAACATCAACATCAACATCAACATCAACATCAACATCAACATCAACATCAACATCAACATCAACATCAACATCAACATCAACATCATCATCAACATCAACATCAACATCAACATCAACATCAACATCAACATCAACATCAACATCAACATCAACATCAACATCAACATCAACATCAACATCAACATCAACATCAACATCAACATCAACATAACCATTAACATCAACATCAACATCAACATCATCATCAACATCAACATCAACATCAACATCAACATCAACATCAACATCAACATCAACATCAACATCAACATCAACATCAACATCAACATCAACATCAACATCAACATCAACATCAACATCAACATCAACATCAACATCAACATCAACATCAACATCAACATCAACATCAACATCAACATAACCATTAACATCAACATCAACATCAACATCAACATCAACATCAACATCAACATCAACATCAACATCAACATCAACATCAACATCAACATCAACATCAACATCAACATCAACATCAACATCAACATCAACATCAACATCAAATCAACATCAACATCAACATCAACATCAACATCAACATCAACATCAACATCAACATCAACATCAACATCATCATCAACATCAACATCAACATCAACATCAACATCAACATCAACATCAACATCAACATCAACATCAACATCAACATCAACATCAACATCAACATCAACATCAACATCAACATAACCATTAACATCAACATCAACATCAACATCATCATCAACATCAACATCAACATCAACATCAACATCAACATCAACATCAACATCAACATCAACATCAACATCAACATCAACATCAACATCAACATCAACATCAACATCAACATCAACATCAACATCAACATCAACATAACCATTAACATCAACATCAACATCAACATCATCATCAACATCAACATCAACATCAACATCAACATCAACATCAACATCAACATCAACATCAACATCAACATCAACATCAACATCAACATCAACATCAACATCAACATCAACATCAACATCAACATCAACATCAACATCAACATCAACATCAACATCAACATCAACATCAACATCAACATAACCATTAACATCAACATCAACATCAACATCATCATCAACATCAACATCAACATCAACATCAACATCAACATCAACATCAACATCAACATCAACATCAACATCAACATCAACATCAACATCAACATCAACATCAACATCAACATCAACATCAACATCAACATCAACATAACCATTAACATCAACATCAACATCAACATCATCATCAACATCAACATCAACATCAACATCAACATCAACATCAACATCAACATCAACATCAACATCAACATCAACATCAACATCAACATAACCATTAACATCAACATCAACATCAACATCATCATCAACATCAACATCAACATCAACATCAACATCAACATCAACATCAACATCAACATCAACATCAACATCAACATCAACATCAACATCAACATCAACATCAACATCAACATCAACATCAACATCAATATCATCATCAACATCAACATCAACATAACCATTAACATCAACATCAACATCAACATCATCATCAACATCAACATCAACATCAACATCAACATCAACATCAACATCAACATCAACATCAACATCAACATCAACATCAACATCAACATCATCATCAACATCAACATCAACATCAACATCAACATCAACATCAACATCAACATCAACATCAACATCAACATCAACATCAACATCATCATCAACATCAACATCAACATCAACATCAACATCAACATCAACATCAACATCAACATCAACATCAACATCAACATCAACATCAACATCAACATCAACATCAACATCAACATCAACATCAACATCAACATCAACATCAACATCAACATCAACATCAACATAACCATTAACATCAACATCAACATCAACATCAACATCAACATCAACATCAACATCAACATCAACATCAACATCAACATCAACATCATCATCAACATCAACATCAACATCAAATCAACATCAACATCAACATCAACATCAACATCAACATCAACATCAACATCAACATCAACATCAACATCAACATCAACATCAACATCAACATCAACATCAACATCAACATCAACATCAACATCAACATCAACATCAACATCAACATCAACATCAACATCAACATCAACATCAACATCAACATCAACATCAACATTAACATTAACAACAACAGCAAGAAACTTCGTCACGTCAAAACCTACGGGTGTGTCCACGGCACAGCCAACTCTTTTTTTTTTTTTTTTGCTTTTGCTATTGCATTTGTAGTATTTTGGTTACTTTAAGGGGTTCCCCAGGCCTTACGACGCCATTATTTTTTTTTTTTTATTTTTATCATATGACGGAAAATCTCAAGAATGATAGAAACAAGATTACGCGTACCGCAAATGAGAGAGAGAGAACATGACGTCATCCAGCTACTACTAGATACTATAAACTGAAAAATTTTTTTTTCTTATTTTTATAATATGTATATGGACCTCCGTAATCTATTGATCTAATAAAATTTTATCGATCTCGAATGGTTTTGGGAGATAAAAATCGTGACGGTTTGAAAAATTTACATTCTTTCGTATACGAAAATATTCATTTTTTGTAGTTCTTTTTATTTAACTTTTCCGGAAGAATTTATTTTCAATTTCGTCAATTTGCCTAAGTGATCGCACATTTGCATTAAGTTTGTTATGCAGAAACGCTGCGTAGCGTCATGCAGTCAATTGAGAAAGAGAGCATTTGATTCCGGGACTGGGGAACGTGTAATCTTGTTTCTATCATTCTTGGGAAAATCTCAGCTTTTCTGTGATTCTATAAAATTTACCGTAGCGCCAATAGTGATGGAGTTATAATTCCATGCAACGTTTTTTAATTGTAGTTGCATATTACTGCATTAAGAGGTTAGGCCACTCTTCACGCCGGAAAAATATGCTCTCTTTGAATTTTTTTTCTCCGAAATACTACACAATAAATCGAGATTCCAAAACAAGGAGTTTTATCACATTTATTGTGCCGCATATACACAATTCTATGCAACTCCATTGCAAAATTGTTGTTAAATATGGGTACAATTTATTTTACAGAAAAATATTTTCAGTTATTTAATTCTAAGAATTTTCCTGTCTTACTTGTACCAATCGCATCACTGTGCGTCGCCCGCCGGTTACCCAGGGTGGCAACTTGATATACGGAGGATGGGAAAAGTTTGAATTGTAGGTATAATCAAGAGCACATGAAGCTTTACACTTCTAAGCGCGGGTCTAAAAATATACGGCCGTACAAATACGTACGACTATTGTAGTAAAAATGGAACAAAGTCCAATGTGTAAAGCTCGTCGAGCTCGTAAAGCTCGGCTGTACAATAAGTTTGTAAAGAAAATTATTAGTTATGTTTATTTAAAAAAATAAAACAAAGAATATGGGACAAAATGCTAAAGAGCGATAACAACAGAAGAGGAGGGAAGAAAGGCGCATTTTCAGGCGAAAGAGAAGAGAAGCTGAAATGCGTGAGTGCGAGAAAATTTAAATGCATGGTGACAGGAATGAGGTCCGAAAATTTTTCGAAAAAATAAGACGCCTGGCCGATGGTTTCAAGACCGGGGCATCTTCCTGCTAGGATGAAAATGAGAATCTAGTGACATATATCCAGAGTACACTGATGATGTGGAGGGAACACTTCTCGAGGCTTCTGAATGGCGACGACGATAACAATCCCGAAAATAGAGATGATATCCCGGAAACCCCAATTTTGGACGACAGCGTTGAAGTTCTGCTGCCCGACCATAGTGAAGTCTTGAAAGCTATAGCTCGGCTTAAAAATAACAAAGCCGCAGGAGCCGATGGCTTACCTGCTTAGCTATTCAAGAATGGAGGCGAAGCTCTATTTAAATGGATTCATGAGCGCATATGCAGAATATGGTCGCAAGAATGCATTCCAAATGATGAACCTCAGTCTGCTCTGCCCAATCCACAAGAAAGGTGATCCCACAATTTGCGCCAACTACCGTGGGATAAGCCTTCTTAATATCGCATATAAGTTCCTGTCGAGCGTATTATTTGAAAGACTGAGGCCCATCGTAGACCAGCTGATTGGACCTTATCAGTGTGGCTTCAGACCTGGTAAATCCACCATAGACCAGACATTTACGCTATGACAAATCTTGGAGAAGACCCTAGAAAAACAAATCGAAACACACCATCTTTTTGTCCATTATAAAGCCGCCTTTGACAGTCCAATAAGGAATCATCTATACTCCACCATGTATGAATTTGGTATTCCGGCAAAGCTCATCCGTCTTTGCAGAATGATACTGAGCAACACCAGCAGCACAGTTAAGATTGGGAAGGATCTTACTCCTCCATTCGATACCAAACGAGGTTTCAGACAAGGTTATTGCTTATCGTGTGACTTTTTCAACCTAATGATGGAGAAGATCATCCGAGCTGCTGATTTGAGACGCAGTGGCACTATATTCTACAAAAGTATTATGCTGCTGGCGTATGCTGATAATATCGATATTATTGGCCATAATACGCGCGAAGTCAGTGCAGCATTCTCCAGATTAGCGAAAAAGTCGAGTCGAAAGGGAACGCAGATAAGACGAAATACCTAGTGTCAACAAATAAACAGTCCCAGCGTCTTGGAAACCACGTCACTGTTGACAACATCTCCTTCGAGCTTGTTAAGGACTTCCTCTACCTGGGATCCAGCATTAACTCTTTTAACGATGTCAGTATTGAGATAAAACGAAGGTTAACTCTTGCCAACAGGTGTTACTTTGGTCTGAGTAAGCAACTGAGAAGCAGAGCCCTCTCTCGACGAACAAAACTCACGCTCTATAAGTCACTAATCATGCCCGTCCTATTATATGCAGTACAAACCTGAACGTTGAGCAGTTCTGATGAAAAGACTTTGGGAGCCTTCGAGAGAAAGATCCTTCGTAAAATCTTCGGCCCAATCTGCGTCAATGGCGAGTACCGAATTCGATGGAACCACAAGCTGTATGAGCTGTACGCTGTACAGCTGTACATCAACTGTATAAGCTGTACATCGACATAGTTAAGCGCATTAAAATCGAGCGGCTCCGCTGGCTAGGTTATGTTGAGCGAATAGAAAACGACGCTCCAGCGAAAAAATATTCGATTCGGTACCCGGTAGTGGTCAACGAAGAGGACGTTGGAAGGATCAGGTGATGGATAACCTGACTACGCTTGGTGTTTCCAACTGGCGCCAGCAAGCGCAAAACAGAAATGGCTGGCGCAATTTCTTATACGAGGCCAAAACCGAGCTTCGGTTGTAAGCGCCAGATAAGTAAGTAAGTAATATGGGACAAAATTGCATCACACGGTCCGTCCAAGATGAAGGAGTGTAAACAGATTAATTTTTGACACTTACAAAATTTAAATAATAAAGTGGTAGGGTAGGTAGGTAGGTGGCCCTTTTTTTATTAAGATAATTAAAATATTATCTTCGGGGGGTTTTTGTAAAGTTCTCGACCACTTCATTATGAAAAACCTTGCAAGTTTTCAATACAAAAGGGTCTCTTAACCAGGTTTTAGGACTCCTGAGGCTGTTAAACGATCATGCGACGATACACGTGCACGGTAAAACTATTAAAACTTTCAATGCTTTTCCCGTTTTGGGAAATAAGGATTTTGCCTCTACAGTTTTGCAAAATTAGGAGATAGTTTTGCAAGTTTCTGCGAGATTTTCGACTAACATCGTTTGAATTTGCGCCGGGTGTAATATAGACAATGCAAATGATTGAGTGTTTTTATCGAATGGAGCTACTGAGAAGTACTAAGGTAGGGGCAGCTGCCGCTTGGCGACGCCCATATTCATATGTGAGTTGGGAAGGCAACCTAATTTTACTTTATACACTCTGAATTTTTTTTTTTTAATCTTTGGTTATGTTCAAATTAAGAAGATCCGATATGTGAGGATCTGTTTGGAAAGGAAATTTAAAGGTATATAGAAAATATATGTAGTTATTACTCTTATATGTTTTGGTAAACGGTTTTTTGCTCATAAAATAAAAACAACAAAAGACTTTTCAAAATTATTTTTGTTATATATTTAGTCTTTCAATAGCTACAATTTGTAGAACAACTTATTCGAAATGGCCACCATTTGCTTTCCAGCATGAGCAGTAGCAGATCTAGTATTCACCAGACCGGGACTAAAACAGTTTTGTAGCCCATTAAAGCCCCCAAGGAAGGGGCTGAAACGGATTTTAGGGCTTATCTTAATTTTTTGGCCATACAAAAAAGTTTCTAAGGGGGGGAGGGGTGGGGAGGCTAAAGCCCTTTCTGGCCGTATGAAGATCTGCCACTGAGTACAATCATCGATAGTAGCACGCACGACATGCATAGGAAATTTCTCCATTATTCGGACAAGAGTGCACTTCAGAAACTCGATATTTGGGTGTAGATTAGAACAAGTTATACCCTCTAACACGGACCACAAGTTGTAATTCAATGTGTTCAGGTCTGAGCTACACGCTGGCCACTGATCAGCGGAAAAAAAGTCCGGTACATTGTTTTTGAGCCACTTTTGAGTCAATTTAGCCTTATGAGTCAAAGCAAAATCTTGTTGAAAGCACACACAGCTTATTTTGAAATAATATCGTGTGAAGAGGCTTCACAACCAATTTCAAAACATCGGATTCATATAATTTCCCTGAAGTTTTGACTTCTTTCACAAAAATGGAGCTTGGTGACCCCATCATAGGCGACTCCCCACTAAACCATCACAGAAGCTGGGAGGCGACAGTGGCGGATCTACATACGGGCTGAAAGGGCCTTACCCCCCCCCCCCCTTGGAGAATTTTTTGTATGGGAAAAAAATGAAAAAAAGTCCAAAAAGACGTTTCAGCCGCCCCCCTCCATTTGGCATATAAAAGTGTATTTTCAGCCCCCCTAGAATTCTAGATCCGCCACTGGGTGGTGACATCTTTGAACTTTCGGAACAAGTTCTGCTGCATGTCGTGATGTCAGAGCATACACTCTATCATTCTGTTTATTGAACGATTCCTCTACGGTGAACATTTTTCGTCAGTAAACAGAATTCGTCTGTGGGCATTACCCGCGTGCTTGAGAAGTAACGCTTTCGATTTTCGCTTACGTTGTTACTTTAACGCTACCGTGAGAAGGTGCCCGGTGGGTCTTCTGTGTGCTCTGAGCCCCAAATCATATTTAAGAATGCGAGAGATATTTATTTCCTGCGACAAAATTTTTTGCTTTTGCAGCGGTTCTTTACCGCCTTGATAGCTCGTGGTGTTCTTACAACACGTGGATGGCCGGATTTCAGACGGTCGATTATTACACTAGTATCCTTGAACAACTTCACAGTACGATACACAAAATTACGAGTGACTCCGAGTGGTTGCAAGGTCCGAAAGATATCGCCTCTTTCCATGCCACATTTTTATAGACCAACTAACAAACAATATGATTTCCGAGCGAGCCCCATTCCATGATTATAAACAACTGCCGCCAAAAACTTTTTTCGCGAAAAATAAGCATAAGTGCTAAATGTCAAATAGGCGTCAAAACGAAGCGAGTGCGTTCAGTAGTTCACTCACAATGAGCACGTTCAGTCGTGTACCAAAACATATCAGAGTACTAAGTAGATATATGGAACTGAAAAGCATATAAACTGAATAGCACCACCATTAATAATTACTTTATTACTATTTCTATTAATAGCACTATGACAAAGAGTGAAATTAAAAAGTGCTTAAGGAAGCACAATACCATATTTCCTTATCTCCAGATAAATATCTTCAACACCACCTTGACATATCTACATACATGAAATAAGTTCTTAAGTAATAAGAAATAAATATTTAAATAATGAAAAATAACTTTGAAATTCACTTTTATCAATATTTAAACTTTTTATTTAGGTACTTCTAATTCTAATAGCTAAACACTTACCTAGCAATTTGGATACCGCTCCCTGCTGCGTCAGCATATGTTGCGCAATGTCATAGCCTCTGAGGCCACCAAATCGTGATAGCTCCAGTAAACGCTGCTGCGACACCAAAGCACTCAAAGTCGTAGGTGATGGTGAGCCGCCGGTAAAAATACCCGATCCTGGTATTTGCACAGATGGCGGCAGTCCCACTGCAATACAAAGACGACGAACGCATGTTAATGAGTTATTATGATTAATATTTGCCAGCAAGCACTCAAACTAATTGTGAATGATTAACAAGAATTACGAATGAATGCGGTTAATTAAGAGTCGACGTGTCAACAAGAAGCTTGTTTGTTTGTGTCGGAAAAACAAAGATAATTAGTTGAATTGAGAGACTTACTTTTTTTATATAAATACAATATATGACGATATAATCGTTTCATTTAAGAATTTTTTTTTTTTTTTTAATTCTTTAATGATTTATTTATTGTTAATCGATTTTAGCGAGAGAAAACAATAAAAGCTAAGATCAGGCGGCAGCTGAACGACAAACCTTCTGTATTTTAATTAAAACTACCTCTTTAGAAATGGAGAATAGACAGACAATGGATGTAGCTTATTTACTCAGTTGATTTTATTTTTATTTTTTTTTTTTTTTTTTTTTTTTTGTTATTTCAGCTTCTAAAAGTGAAGTTGTCAAAAGTTATTGCTTTGTAGGAAAAGCATAACGCTTAATTGTTAAGCGATAATTTAGCTTCTTTATAACTATGCTAATATTTATGAGTGTGATTTAATGTGGCACTTCAGAATATATTTATTTATGAAGTACATGAATGGGATGGGATGGGATGTTGGTTTAGGTTTTTGGTGATGCATAACTTGTTTGAATCGTTAATTTACCATCAACGCTAATCTTGTGCAAAACATTTATTCTTTGTCTCTCCAAGTCAACATTTAAATAATGATGCCTTTTGTTAATAATGAATATTTCCATTGACTTCGGAAGCTACACCTGAAATACACGTTTGCAAACTTGGATTTTACACTCAGAAAAACTGAAGCGACACTACCAAGAAAGTTATATAAATATATTTTATTCCTTATAAAGGGTGACCCAAGTATTATAAAGGGTGACCAAATGAAAACAATAAGAAAAGAAATTTAAATAAATCAACAATGGTGCGAGATAAGAGATTAATTCTGCCTTTATTTTGAAGCTACATTCATGCCATTATGTATGGAATAATACATCACTTAAGGGGAGGTTCTAATAGAAATCGACGGAAAATTTTTGTTTTTGTCTTTTGCTTTATTTTCATTATTAGGATCTTGAAAATATGTAGTCAAAAGGATATTTCCCTATCTAATTTATTTTATGAGTCATAGCGTATTAGACGAGAGAGTGCGTCGGCCGAAAAACAGGTATAAACGCGTTTTTCTCGAAACATTTTTTGTCCACACTGTACACGATTCCGCTTCAACGACTTGAGCGATTTCGATGTTTGATGGCTGAAACTAAAGCTTATCCGATTTAGGGGGCCTTCAGGAAGCGGTTTTTTCCAAAAAAATTTATTATCATTATTGTTTTAACTTTAAAGCAAAATAAAAAGGAGGAAAAACGGGCTTTTTTTTCAAAGGGCGGTAATTTTCTTAAAAAAGGGTTTTATTAAAATCGGAAATCGATGAGGCCATCCAAACTTCATCTAGGTTAACATTTTTTTTGGTTTTTCGTTTCAGATCACTTGGCAGGGCTGTAGAGTTTACAGCAAACTTTGATTATCGCCGCGCACGGCTTAGATCAGCGGGAACTTCAGCCGCCATTTTGAATTATTTTTCATCGAAAAAATTGTATAATGTTCTTGAAATATACATTAATAAATGCCACAAAAGATTTTTTCACAAAACATTTACGTTCGCTCAAAAAAAAATCCTGCAATTTCGTTACGTTTCTACTAGAACCTCCCCTAAAATGGCTACCTCTGCTTCGGTGTCAGTGCTTCAAGTGGATAGTCCAATTTTTGATGACTCGGTCCAATATGTGCGGCGTTATTCCAGCAATACCGTCTCGAATGTTGGCCTCGAGCTCGTGCAAAGTAATTGGCTTGTTGACGTACACTAAAGACTTGACGTAGCCCCAAAAATAATAGAAATCAGATTACGCCATCAGAAGCAGAAAAGACACTTTCTCTGTTCTTCTCACTGATTTTCTGTTCGTGCAAGAGAAGACGAAATATAGTGCGAAATAGTTCTGTGCAATTTATTTTTCAGCTACAGTTCTGTTTGTTTATGTTTTGCTCAATGAAAAACAGCTGATTTTGACAATGAGTCGATCATGACGTAAGCAGACATGCACATGGCATAATCTTGTATTTATTATTTTTGACGTAGCCCTAGAGAAAATAATCGAGGGGTGGCAAGTCGCATGATTGTGGCGACCAATTGATGAACGATCGCCGTGAGATGACTCAGTCGCCAAATTTCTCCTCCATCACTTCGAGCATTGCGTTGCTTGTATAGCATGTAACGCCGTCTTATTGGAATCACAGCTCGGATATATCGATATTGTCGAGCTCTGGCTCCGACAGGTTAAAATCTCTCTTTACTGAGGCTCATTGATGGTAACAGTGTCTCCTTCCTCATTACGAAAGGAATAAGGTTCAATAATGCCGCCGTGCCGTAAACCGCACCAAACAGTCAATCTTTGTGGATGCATTGATGCTTGGTCGAACACTTGTGGATTGTGGTCGCTCGAATAACGCCAATTTTGCTTGTTGATATAGCCGCTGAGGCTAAAATGGACCTCAACCGAGATGATTTTTTTGGGCCAAAATTTAGATCTCCGGCCAACATTTCCAGCGCCCAATTAGCAACCTCAACCTTTGGTTTCCCGGATTCAAGTTTTGCATCAGCACAATCTTAAACGGATATAAGCTCAAATCCTAACACAAAATAAGCCTGTTTAACTCTCTGTCCAATTCAGCTGATCGGCACCGAATCGACCTTTCTGGGTCTTCTTCGACACTGGCCGATACGACGGCTATTTTTTCTTCTCTTCGCACCAATCTCTGTCTGGTTGATGGTTTAAGGTCCAAAATAGTGAACTCACCCTCAAACTTTTCCCACAGTGGAACGAATTGCCTACGCACTGAAGCCATAATGACGACCGACATCACGACGAAATTCACCATGTCTGCGTGGCTGTTCGTCTGTCTGACGTCACGATTACAGCTGTAATTTTGAAGCTATCTTTAGAAAATTTGATGTATAAGCTTATTTTTAAGAAAACGAAGATCAAGTTCGAAAGCTTGCCAAGTAGGAGAAAAACCACGTATACATACCTCCCAAACAAGGTGACTACATCCAAATGGTAAAATCTCTACAAATTCCCAAAAATTAATCTATATACTTGAAATTTTGCACATAAGCTTTGATTTCAAATACAAAATCCTAGTTTTATTTGGAAAAATCGAATTAAAACCATGTCTACCTCCCATATAAAGTGACTATTTCAAAATGGTAAAATCTCTAAAAAGTCCACAAATATTATTCAAAAACCTTCTTTGATTCAAAAACTGCATTGTGCGTTTGAAATTTTTTAAAATCGAATGGAAACCACACCTAAGCCTCATACAAAGGGACGTCAACAAAATAATTAAACTTTCATAACTTCGGATAGTATTTATATACATAATAATAAATAGGGTTATTTTATCTTCGGCCAAGCCTTACATTCCTTAATAGTCCTTCATAAAAACCAAGGAATTAGCAATTGGTTTGTATACAAATTATTGAGAACTGGACTACTCAAATGTAAAAAATCTTAATTATATGAGAAATACAAGATTTCTCATGTAAAATTTATGTTTTATACTACATCGATTTTAAAAAAGGGGAGACGTCTATCGAAAAAATATTTATTAATCATTTACCCTTTCAGCTCCAAGGTTGCCTGGAGGCAACTTCTTACTTTGTGGCTCTGTTTCTAGTTTGGGACCCCTCGATTTTAATACCCCCACTTTTAAAAAACGTAAAAGGGGTAAATTTATTTTGTCACTCCGTTTGTAACGCCCATAAGGAGGCGTGGTAGGTATAGAAAAGTATATATATTCTTGAGCATCACCATTCGAGTCGATTTAGCCATGTCCGTCTGTCCCTCTATGATCACGATTGCAGCCGTAATTTTAAAGCTATCCTCACGAAATTCGATATTTAAGCTTTTATCTAGAAAATAAAGGCCAAGTTCGAAAAAAGCACAGAATGCTTGATTTTTTTCTCTCCGTGTATCTATTAGGAAAGCAATACGGCTCTCGAGCTTCGTACTCAGCTTGTTTAGGTTAAAAACTGATCTTCAACGAAGTTTGGAATATTTCTCACCACCAGGGCTAATATAGGACTGAAAGGATTTAAGACAATTAAGGAATTTACTTCTTTAAGATAATGTAGTGTAATTGTAAACCACCGTGTTCACAGCACACATTTAAACGAATAGCAAAATTTCTTATGAAGCCTTCGCAGTTTGATGTCTGCCATTATGGGATAGATATTTTCTCTCAACTGCGCCAGGAAAGTCGGTTTATAGATGTTAACTTAAGATTTGAGATATCCCCACAGGAAAAAGACCATTGAGGTCAAACCAGGGGATTCGTGGGGACTCATTTTGCGAAGGAAAATTTCACAATCTCACGGCAACATTAGATTGTGGGTCTTGAATTCTTGCACCATCTGGATTTTGTGGGGTTGCAGTATTAGATGTTTTTGCCTAGATTGGGAACGCTAATGAAATACTATGCTGTTTATACACTAAGGGAAATAATGCATATTAACATTATCCACGCCTGAGTATCAATTTTATTTAAATATTTACGTGGATAAATCAAATATTTTCCCTACAACTCGTTTTTTTCCCGTATTTGAATTTTATTTATACCACAAACGTACACACATATTCCATACAAGCAAGCAGCAACAGCGTCGCACACTTACACACATACTCCGACAAGCAGCAACAGCATCGCACTCTGTTTCTGCAGTTTATTTTTTGCATTTGCAGTTCTTATAGTTCTCATAGTTCTCATTTAGTTATTGTTTCAGGAGTAATATATTATGCATGTTTGGCAAAAAAATTAAATTATGTAGGGTGGAGTGACAACTCGGTATTTTCAAGAATATCTTGGACCGATTGTCATTTACCTGCATAATTTGCTTCTGCCTAAACAATTTTGTACATTACTTTTTCGTTCTGTAATTTATACTATGTTTGACAGTTGGTGCAATATTAGTGCACCAACTGTCAAAAATAGTATAAATTAGAGAACGAAAAAAGTGAAGCGATAATAAATTATACAGGCGATGGCATTTGATGAACGCAATATGAAGAAAATAATACCATAAAACCATTAATAACATATTAAATTTAAATATGTTTTTTTTAATTTCAATATTTTTATTCAAATTTTCTTTAAATGCGATAGTTTATTTTCAAATAGTAAATATTTGAAAGATATTTTAAAAAAATTCGTGCATAATTTTAATATATTTTTTATTAATTCTGTTTAAATATTTAAATATTTAATTTAATTAAAAAAGTATTCAAATAAATTTCAAATATTTACGTAGTCGATTTATTCAAATGCGTTATTGGTGCAAAAATGACTCGCTTTTTGGATAAATTAAAAAAGTTTTTGGATAAATTTAATATTTTTTTCCCTTAGTGTATTAAGTTAATTATATGTACGTACGAATATACGTTTATTTTACGTACATTACCATTCTAGGGTTAAAGCAATCGAGCTTCGTGTTGAAGGTAATTTATACTCTCCACGTTTTCATCGCTTGGAAACGTTTTTATGACGTTGGTCGCCCAGATTGTTTTCCCAGTGTTGACCGATCTCTTCAAACTTTTGAACCCAACTAGTAATGACAGATGACTTAAATTTAATTTTTTCTTATTCCATAAATTGTAAGTAAAACCAAATACATATGTTCCCAAAATAAGCATAGCGTGTAAAACTTAGCGATCACTCAGATAGTATTTTATGTACTTGAAAGGTTAACGTACTTGGAATGCAAGGGAACGGTGACTGATGTGCTTTTATTTCTTTTCACAATAGAGACCTTGGATATATAGAGCGTTTTTGTAACAGAGCGTCGGTTTTAACATTAGCTTAGCACTGACATTTGAAAGGAACATTTCAAGTTTAGAGACTGACATATTGTCTATCAAATCCAACTATCAAAACCAACTATCAAAAAATTAATGCACAGAAAATATTATATATTGGATATAAAACTATAAGATTTCATTATACATTTTCAGATTATTTTAAATTATTCCGAGTAAATACAAATACTCTAAACAAAACTATTCTCTCAATAAATTAATGCCTCGCGGTACAGAAAAAAATCGTCCAATACTGTATCTACAAGAACTTCAACGTCCCGATGAAAATTAAGTGCAGCCAATCCGTTCAGCCGATTTTCGCTCATAGTCGAACGCAAGTAATTTTTAACCGGCGTTATGTTGAAAAAGAGCGTTCGTTCGATAATGTCTTTACTGGTAAAGCAGCCATTACCAGCAAGATTTGTTGAACATTTGGAAAAGCAGTTGTATCGCCAAAGTTTCACTTCATTGATCCATACTGCGAAGGAATTGTCATGCAAAATTGTGGAGTATTTCGCAAAAAATTGGTTGCAGGCTTCTTCATCTAGGGTTGAAATTTTTTATGGAAAAAACATCTAAAATTCGATAATATTCCACGGTGCTTAAGAAAACGATCTGCAAGGTGAGTGACGAATAAGTCTAGGTATGATAGGTAGGTTGAAATTCGATAAAAATCTTCAATTGAACTACCCCATCATTCACTATCACGAAACGAGGCACGAACGACAAAAAAGAAACGATCAGCAATACTTTCTTGCATTCAAAAATCTATTGCTTATCGTGTCTTGCCTCTCGTTGGAGTGCTTTTTCGTGAATGAAGGGATGAGTCTCGATATTACAACGATGAGTTTGACGTGAAGCTTGCCCCGGTTTCCTTACTTCAATATCGTCTTCTTCACAGATCTTGCTAACTAACAGATTTATCAAACGTACGCTATACATGGGAGAGTAATTTCGTCAACGCAGAGCATAGCAGTTGAGTAGCAGCAAGAAAGCGTAGCACTGCCACTCTCTCAGGCACACACAAGAATAAAAGTTTATGCATTGGTTTGCCCAACACTGCTTTAAAACTACTTATGCTATAAAATAACGTTACATCAGTTGAGTTACTTTTCAATAGAGTTGCCATATTTACTTTAAATTTTGATAGGGAAGCCTCAATGATGAAGAATTGTAATAAATCATAATAAATATAACATTGCTTCATGGAAATTTCATAATCAGACAGTTCTTTGGATTTCAAAAGTATAGTTCGAAACCCTCCTGGGGGGAGGGGGTTTGAACCCCCAAAACCCCCCGTGCGCACGGGCCTGATGTCAACGTATCCGAAAAAAATCATGATACTTCTATCGGTTCTAGTAGAACACGTAAAAAAGTAAATTTCACGGAAATCAATATTCTAATTGAAATCATGTAAATGTGATAAATGAACTTGGTGTGGTGAAAATGAAGAAATTATTAGTGCGTGTATTGTGTGGCGACCTTAGCCGAGTGCATTTAAAAGTGTGTGGACAACTCGATGCCAATTCGAGACGAGATTCGAACCCCAGCTGACATAGACAATCTTGTCAGTTGAAATTGATTTCCTCTGATCGGCCATTACCTCTTTGCAGACAATAGCAGACCTAAGGGAGTAATTAATGCCATATAAAGCGTCTTGAGAATATGTACTTTCGCAATCGTTTGTAAACAAACATTTAATAGCACGCACAAAAAATGTTATCATAAGAAGCTTGGTCAAAGTCCTTTTAAGGGCTGAAATGACCAAGTCATTTGTTTCGTTAATTAGTGCAAAAAACTTTGAAATGTCACAAGTGAAAATTTTATTGTTAATCCTTTATGAATTAAATAAATGAATTTAATAATGTAATGAATTTTTCACCGTATTCAGAGTTCTGTCGGATATTTGACGATTGGCTCCGAAGCACCTAAATTCTAGCTTGAAAAAAAACAATTGAGGTCACATCATATTTTGTTGCTGACATATTCAATTAAGGAAGTTCAAGCAATTCAATGATCGAGCTGAATATTTCAGTTGGTAACAGCAATAGATCAGATCAGATCAACAGCAATAGTTGGTAACAGAATCGCTTCGTAGACCGAAATCTAGAATAGCTCGAAGAAAAGTTGCAAGCTCAAAGCGAACGATACGAAGATGAAAAGGAATTGAAATCTGTCGCTGGAATTGTTGATTAACCAGTGAATAGTTTAAATAAATTCATTACTGCCTTGCATTTTTTGTTTTGGTCAATTTTTTCTTCAACGCGCTTTTCTCGAAACCATTTTTTTTTCCAACTTTAAACCAAGGGTTTCAGGTTTGAAATGGGGTAAATAGATTAGTCGGAAGGAAAGGAAATATATGTAAGATGTTCTAAGCAATTTTTATGTCTATGTCAACGCCGTTCGGAGTCGGCGTTAAGCCTGTAAGTGCCGGTTCTCGGTCAATTGTGTACAAACTTAATAGCACGCACAACACAATTGATCATAAGAAGCTAGGTCAAAGTCCATTCAAGGGCTGAAATGGCCAGTTATTTATTTTATTATTTATTACATTTTTGTGTAACCATGGTACAATGAAACTGTCAAAACGAAATTGACTGCCCATAGAAAATCTGAAAGCGATTATTTTTTTATTTTTTTTTGTTTTTCATTTTAAATAACTATTGAAAGACAATTTTGGCTATAAGGAAGAGAGCGCAGTCCGAAATGCGTCTACCTCTGTTATTCTACCATGTGTGTAACGATGCCGATGATTGGCTCGTGGAGGGCAAACAATTACTGCCGACAATTTTGATAAGAGCCATAAGCATCAAAATAAATTCGGATGGTATGGACGACCTTTGCTCATCGTGTGGTTGGAGTTCCACAATTAAATTCCAACACACTGACTTCGGCAGTCGAGATGAATTTACAGAAATGCTTTCGGTGCTTTAGAAGTCATCTCAAGACGTTCCCTTCTTTTAATTAGTTCTGCGGCGAACATGGGCAAATATTCCTCCACCATTTTGATAAGAATGTATTTTTTATAAAATTTTATGTATGTGAATTTTTCGCTTGTGCCCTGTTTAACTGTTTGTCACTATTTTGCTAACTGTTGATACACAAAGAGCATTTTAAAAGGGCTCATGATAGAAATTTGTTATCAATTGTGACATCCATATCAATAGATACTGAGGTGGCTTTTGTGACTTTGTTAGAATTAAGCTACTAAGCGTAGGACGTTGTCTGGGTCGGGATTCAAGCCCGGGACCTCTGATGTGACAGTCGAGCATACTACCTACTCGACTATTGGGACCGTCAAATCTATCTTAAAATAAGCTTAACCAACCATTTTAAAAAGTTACAGTGGTTAAGCATATTTTAACCTATATTATTACGCTCTACTCGTATAACTTAAATTTCGAAAAAAATAATATTTCAAATATTTTCTTTTTATAAAAAAAGTTATAAAATAATGGAAAAAATATAACTTTTTTATTTAAACACCTCTTAAAATTTAAGTTTTTAATTCTTTAAGGGAAGTGAGGTGCTCATAGAAGTAAGACATGTCCTAAAATTAAATTTTTATCTCATTGTTTTCACAAGAAACTAAGAATGTATACAAACATCTGAGTCTAATGGGACTTACGAAGCGTGGCAGCTTATTTTATTACTTAAAATTATTTAAAAAATTACAATATTTACTTAAATATATATATAAAATTTTCGCATTGCTTGAAAAAATTATATACTTTCCTTATTTTCAGTGGTGGATCTAGGATTTGGCAGAGGGGGGAGGGGGGAGGTCGGAAACGGCTTTTATGCATTATTTTCAATTTTTTCCCATAAACAAAAATTCTGCAAAGGGTGGGAGGGGTTTTAAGCCCTTGCAGCCCGTATGTAAATCCGCCACTGCTTATTTATAGAAATCTTCATGACAATCACTAAAAAAACGTATTACTAAACCTGTCTCTTTCCTTAAGTTACGCAAACGGCGATTACTGCAAAACTTTCTCTGTGCTAGCGCCGCACAGTGCGGTATTTTCAATTCTAGCGTGCCAAAAACCATATCTCAAAAAGTATTATAGGTAGAGACATGAAATTTTGCTCATAGCTTAATAAGGACAAAAAATAATTCTTACAAAAAATTAGCGTAATCGATCAACTGCCACGCCTACCTCCTATACAACTGGAGCATATATGACGACTCAACTTGGGTTGTATACTTGGTATGACAATAAAATTTGGTTTCTTCGTTTGTTTTGCCACTTAAAACCGTTTGTCCAAATGGGTGTAATCGGTCAACTATCACGCCTACCTACCATCCAACTGGAGTATATATAACGACCTAACTTGGGTTGTATACATGCTATAACAATAAAATTCGATTTGTTAATTTTTATTACTACGAAAAGGAATTTGACACAATATGGACATGTCTGGTTATCTGAAGTGGAAAATAAATCAAAAATTTTTTAATAAGTCATACTTCAGTTTCTAAGGGTCACATAGAGCCGAATGTAGTTATTTCTGTTTGCTTGTTTGTTTGCATTACTTTGTTCTTAAGCATATGCACGTTTTGTTGTTGTTAAAGAATTTAGACCAATGAAATTATCCATAGATAAAAAATGTTATATCCTTAAAAGCATTTATGATAGAATTATGAAATTTTAATCACAGATAGATTATATTGTCATAATAATATGTATAAAAAATTGTTTGGTAGTTTGCCCGTCATAGAGAAAAGTAGATTTACACCATAAAATCGGTGTAGATATGGTTCATGCTAATGAATACTTAAAATTTTATCTAACTTGTTAAATTTACGCTATCTACTAATCCTACAAAAAATAAAATCAATAAGTACTATTCCATTTACACATTTTTTCTTAATATGAGTAAAAAGTCCTTAACATTTTATATGAATTTGGGCACTTTTGAAAATTTGTAAAATGAAGATTTTTTCTTTTTCGCAACTATTCGCAAGATATTTTCTCATAAACGTTTAGTACAAATACGTATATTTCTTGTAGTTATAATCATCGCATCGGATATCGTTGTATTCATTATTTTTTTTTTACTGAAAATTGCATTTTAAAATATTTTGAAAAAAAAATAATTTTTTCCCCTCAATTTTATAATGTTTTCTTATTATTTTTTTTTCTTTTTAGACTTAGAATTAAATAAACATAAAATTAATATTTTGATAAAAAAGAAATTATTGGAAAATCTTTATTAGGTTCTGTGTTATTTTTGTTGGAAGTAGACATACACAAAGTGCATTAGATTAAATTTTTTATTGTTTGCTTAAAGTTTCAACTTTGACAAATTTTAAAAAAATATACAAAAATTATTTTGAAATTTAGAAATCGTTTTTTAATTACATGAATATATTTCTGTCCGTTTAAATACTCTTTTTTTTAAAATTCAGATTTCAATTTTTTGAGACTTTTAGCACGCTAGAATTGAAAATACCGCACTGTGCGCCGCCGAAACACACATAACCCACTGCCGGCTCGTGTTAAACACTCCATAGCGACTCTTATGCGAGTTCTAAAAACCCAGACCCTAAACTCCACAAATTTGTTACTATTTAAATATATATCGCTCCTGAGACATTTTGTACTTTCATATGAGTCTGATATATAAAGTTGTTTAATTCGACAACTATTAAAATGAATATACACTAAAGTTTTTGGAAAAACTCAGAAATTTTGACAAAGGCCCTAACTGGCGCGGAGAAAAATATTTTTGGATTAAACTTTATAAAAACCACCAAAAGTCTGTCTGTGCAGCTCTCAGTTATTCCAGTACTCATAAGCTTTTCCATTTCTTGACAGCCACGAACCGACGGCAACTTATGTCTCACAGACCAAGCCTACAAGTGTGGAATACACAGTACAACAGCAAATGTCCTGAGTACAAATGGAGTCTTAAATAATTATTACGGACTGTAACATGTAACATTATCATTCAAAGTCAAGATCTTTGATAACCTGAGAATCTTCAGAATATTCACATTACTTTGAACTAAAATTTGGAAAATATTTTATAATCAAAATAATAAATTTCCGTCGGTAAATAAACTAAATGGGAAAGAACAAATTTGCAATGTTGTGTACGTTATGGTGTTTTCATGAAAATATGTTGCTTTTGCTTCATTAATATTATGTCTCCACTAGTGTGGGTCGGTCTTAATTGAAAAAAAACAAAAAGTTTTAAAAGTCCACCTCCAACTCGAAACTCTATCTTGAGCGCATTTCGACATCATAATCATTATTTTTGATTTACACCAAAGCAAAAAACAGCTGAAATGGTAAGTTTTCGTCAGAATTTACATGTGTTGAACTTAGTGGCGGATCTACATACGGGCTGAAAAGGCTTTAGCCCCCCTTGGAAAATTTTTTGTATGGAAAAAAAAGAAAAAGTCCAAAAAGACGTTTCAGTCCCCCTTTGACATATAAAATTATAATTTCAGCCCCCCTTTGGCGAATCCTAAATCCGCTACTGGTTGAACTTACAGTGTCCAAACAATAGAAATTATGTAAAAGCTCAAACAGAAATTGTGAAAGCTTATGATATGGTTCATTTTCTGTTGAAGTCTTATTAATCTACGAAGTTGTATTCCACTCGTAAGTTCAGTCTTTTTAGAATACCCCCAAAAGCAATATTTCTATGTCTACACGCAATAATCGCTTAAGTCGACTTTGATCAGAACTGAGTTTTTTATGATAAAAGATATATTACTTGGGTGTATCTGGACACACCCACAAAATCTGAAGCTACTAACATGAGCCAAAGCGAAGTTATGACATAAAAGCCAATGGAGCTTTCATAGAACTTGCATAAAAAACAAAATCAATTATTAACAATTCAATTCTTGGTCAAAAATCCTTGGTCTGAAATGGTTTTTATTTTATAATAAAAAAATATTAACTCGAACTATTAAATTTAAAAAAAAAAAAAATATTAAGAGGGAGAAACTATTTAACCAGTTAAGTATGGCGACGGAAATCAATGAGATTTCGGCAGAAAATGAAGCATCTTAGTAAAGCTTTTTTTAAGCAATTTTTTAACTTTGATCAACTAAAAAAACATAGTTCGTGAGAAAAACCAAAACAAGTTTTAATTTGGTCTTTAAAAGCACCAAAAGGATATTTTTAGCTAAAATATTAGATATATAATGTTGCCAGACATTTTTTAATTGATTTTCTACATTATTATGCATCAGAAAGTGTAAAGTCAAATTTTCGTAGTTGGTCAGTTTTCCCTGTAAGCCGACGATATAATCATAAGCTTATGTAATGATGAAAAGTCCATTTCAGCTGTTTGGCAGGGGCCCAATATTAAAAATTTCTATAGTTCCGAAAAGCTCTCATGGTGTGCTTTTAAATATGGAGTAAACGCCTTCAATTTTCTTTTTCTAACCACTCTAATATGCACACATTCTACTCACCGTTGGAAGGTGGCGGGGGTATGGCGGAACCACCGCCCGCCAGTGAAGGTATTCTCGGAGGCTCCATTTTCCAGGCAACACTTGGCGCAGTTATGCTTGAATTTGTTGGCAATGACCCAAATTCACGATTGATTCCCGATTCAATCAACATGACCAACATGCAAGACAAACTTTATACCGATGATTTCTCTTTTCCACACTTCTTCGCACTTGACATTCAGCTATTTATCCGGGATATGGACACTTTTTTTATTTATGTCACAAGCGCTTTTTGCCGAAAATCATTTTGTTTCAAAACGTTTCTCTTATAAAATAAATAATCACAACTAATAAGAACAAGAATTTTTATTTTGTTTTCCTTTAAAATTCCTTAATGCACAGTTATTTTGGAATATGATCTTGTATCTCTTAAACCACAACCAGTTTTCGTTCTGTAACTTAAACACTTTCACGAGTAACTTTAACAACAAAGCCGCAGAGCATACAGAGTGGGACAGTCTTGAGTCCGTCTTAAAGACGTTAAACAGAGAATGTTAAAAAAAAAAAAGCTGAGACTGCACTCAAAAATGCTAAACCGTACACCTAGAACTAAACACGAGAGCCGCAGTAGTCGCACTGAAATGTTCGCTGAGCTCGAATTTCACTTCAGCCACTTGTCAACTGGTGGGGCTCGGCTCTGTTCCGCTCTACTCATGACTTCGCATTGAGTGCTTCCAAATGCTCACTCCATATTCAAAGAATAATGGCGGCTACCGAATGAGCGAGATGGTGAGCGTCGAACATCTGTGCGAACGAACGAGACACCCACACACCCGTCTACCAGCCTGTTATGGACGAGTACTACTTCAAGCGAATTACCTGTGCTCACCCAAATCGCATCATTAATCAGCGGCCAAGAAGCAAGTAGGCAGTGCTACGCGCTCATGCTTGCGTTTTCAAATGAGATGACAGAAGCGCATTTGCCATTTCACTTGCGGACACCGGTTGTGCTCTTCTTTCCAGTGCACTACGCTATATGTTCTGCTGATATGTAAAATGATTAGGGATGACTTGTCGTCCCTTCCAGTGGCTAGACCGAAGCGCTGCAAACAATCGCAATGCTGCTGATTGTAAGTCTTGCACGGACGGACGAACGGATGGCGTTAAAACTCGCATCTATTGTTCGCATTGAGCGATTGCAGGGAAGTTGGAAATGTTTGTTCGAGTGGTGAAGAAAGTTCCACTCTGACGGGGCTGGGAACCTCCGCGAGCATTCGTCATCGTGTAATTATTACTTCAGGCGTCATACGGCGGTAATTTAGCGTATGATCCGCAGCCATAATTAAGTATTCATGAGTTTGGATTTCAGCTATTTCACCCATTTGCTCCATTTTAAGTTAAAAATTCCAGTGAACGCAGAGAAGTTGGAATCGGCGAGTCAGCGACTTTGTTAGACAACACACGATGTTGCTGCTGTACACTCTGTCAAAGTTATGCTTGTTTATAATTTCGTGGTTGTTCAAATTTACTTCTTATGTATTGTGGGGGGAAACGAACTATGCTTGCCTCCAATTGAGTTTTTTTTTTTATTTATTTTGTAACTCATTGTTTCCGTTTTGTCAATAACGTAACTAGTTTGACGCTTTGAATGAAATTTGTTGAAGTGAATTTTTTTGGTATCGAGTAGTTATTGTTTCAATAATTTTTCAAAAACTTCGAACTTTTTATGCTTTATCTAATTAAACTTAATGCAGTTTAAATTTGCATGAAAAATCCGTAGGTATTTAATTGTTTATTATTTTAGTAAAATGTCGTAACTCATTTCGAAATTTCAAGTCTCTTTATTTTAATTCTCTTAAAAAAATTTAGTCCATTTCTATTGTCCCACAATTATGTTAACTCAATTTAACGGCAGTTGAAAAATATTATACACAAAACTAACGGTATTTATTAGTAAATCCTTCACAAATAATATCTGAATTATATGCTAGATATTTTTTCGAACAATTGCAAACAGCCGCAAAGTGAATCGTCCCATAGAGAAATTTCAAAAATTAAGATAATTTGGTACCATTGTAGAAGGCAGGGAAATGTTACATTTGTTGATCAAAGGATGAAGGGTCATATGCATAGAAACGAGATCATTCTTAGAGACCGAGCTTACGAGATCAAGCTCAACAGGTGAGCCAGCTTCATTCTCAAATCTCATGTCCATTTACTAAGCACAAAAGAGATAGATCTTCAAACCTCTTATTAAGCTTTAGCGCAATTAGTTAAAGATTAAACAGCAAAGTGTCAAATAAAAAATGTCGAATAGTGAGACTTTAAGTGAAAGCCAGGAAAACAATAGTGGTTCAAATCAGAGGCGTTCCTAGGGGGGACTGGGGGGGTCGGTCCACCCCGGTTTCCACCATTTTAGGGGTGACACCATTTCGATATTTTATTTTATTTCTCAAACAAAGAAAAAAGTACAAATACCTTACGTTAAAAAATGTGTATCCCATTTTGTCGCATTGATTATTTCTAACAATTTGTGTATCAGTAGCTTCATGAGAAAGGAGTTTTTCAAAGATAAAATTAATGAAGACTTATTTAAGGTCTTCCATGTGAAAGGCAAGGCTTTCCGATCTTGCTATTTTATCCATTGAAAACGAGCTTGCAAGTAATATGGATTTCGATGGGGTTATTTCAAATTTTGCAGCTCTTAAAGTAAGAAAAGTTAGTTTTTAAGACAACGCCATTAATAAGATTTCTTTGTTTAACCTTATACCTACATATAGTAATATGTACCTGAAAATATAGTGTTTTTGTTCCGTCAGTTTTTAAGACTGCAAAGTTAATAAGTTTTTTTTTTTACCTTATGCCTACATATCTAAATATGTAGACACCTGAAAATGTAATATTTTTGTTCTGTTTTTTACAAATTCTTATTGTTTGTCATATGTTGTTTGTTTTTTTTTCGGAAAACATAAAGATAATAATAAAAACACTTAATCTCATCGAATTGGTTTCTTTTTGCATTTAAAAATTTTTTATAGGGGTGACCAGCACTGCGCTCTTTTAAAACAAAACTAGTAAGAAATAATCTTCGATTGTGGCGAAGTTAAAATACCCCCACCGCCGAACCAAAGAATTTATATTCAAAGCCTTAAGCAGTCAATAATATGATTATTTGTAAAACATTTTCGTCATAGTTTTAACAGAAATTATGTGCTTTTGTTTTTTGATAAAGTAATTTTATATGGGAGGTGGGCGTGGTTTCCACTCGATTTCGTTGAATTTTATACTCAGACGGCATATTAAAGCTAATTTGTATATAATTTCAAGTCCATTCATTAATTTTTGTAGAATTCTAAGAGATTTTACCGTTTTGATAAAGTGACTTTGGCTCAGTCGATTTGGCTAATTTTCGAACTTGATCTTTATTTTTCAGATACAAGCATAAATATTGAATTTCGTGATGTCAGCTTGGATATTACGGCTGTAATCGTGATCACAGACAGACAGATGGATAGACAGACGGACATGGCTAAATCGACTCGGGTGATGATGGGGATCAAGAATATATGTACTTTTCTATACCTACCACGCCTCCTTATGGGCGTTACAAACGGAGTTTGGAATAAAAATTCAACAGAAGCAGCCTGAAACTCAACTACAAATGGCAAAAAAGCAGTCAACAGTAAGCAAGTTCCGCAAAAGAAGGAACTATTGGGAAAAATCGGATCCAAAATCAAAAAGGGTAGATAAACTAATTTCGGAAATGATTGTTTTGCATGATCTTTCTCTTTTAACTTTGTCGAAGGTTTGGGTTTCCGTGGCATAATGCATGAAGTTGCTCCCAGATATCACCTATGCTGCCGTAATTCTTCACTTCCAATATGTGTGACCATGTGTACCCAAGAATGGAAATGAAAATAAAAGACATTTTAACAGAATTTTCATATTTTTCATTTACAAGCGATATCTGATCGAAACCACATGCTCTCTTAATGTGCGAAATCACTCTTAAACTTAATGTGCCACGGCATCACCTCCGATTTCCAGAGTGTTCCGAGTGAACGAATATTCAGTGGAGCTGGTTTAATATACAACGATCTCAGTGGCGTTCCTAGGCTTGGTGACACCCGGGGCGGATACTCATGGTGTCACCCCTATAAAAAATTTCTAAATGCAAAAAGAAACCAACTCAATGAGATTAAGTGTTTTTATTATTATCTTTATGTTTTACGAAAAAAAAACAAACACCATATGACAAACAATAAGAATTTGTAAAAAACAGAACAAAAATATTACATTTTCAGGTGTCTACATATTTAGATATGTAGGTATAAAGTAAAAAAGAAAACTTAATAACTTCGCAGTCTTAAAAACTGACGGAACAAAAACATTACATTTTCAGGTACATATTTGTATATGTAGGTATAAGGTTAAACAAAGATATCTTATTAATGGCGTTGTCTTAAAAACTAACTTTTCTTACTTTAAGAGCTCCAAAATTTGAAATAACCTTATCAAAATCAATACACAAAGTGGTTTTCATGTTTTGTTTTTAATGATTTTTAAATTTTCCCGTTGAGACGTCAAATCAAGTGAAAGTTAATGGATAATTCGAAGTTTTAGGCCCTGCAAAAAATCATTTTTTCTATGGTTTTAATACGAATTTTGTATTGAACGTAAACATAGCAGTTATACGAAAAAAATCACTTAAAATTTTAAAAATGTTGTAAATTTAAGCTTACTGTGATGTTTATTAAGTTATTTAATCAGTTAAATTAGATTTTGCAAAAATCGCCATTTCAGTTACAGAAATAATAATTTTTTACCAAAAATCCTTACATATTTTACAATTTTATACAAAGACATCAACATAGAAGTTATTTTCAAAGTAGTAGACTTGCAGCAATAAAAAATAAAAAACTGTTAAATAATAAGCAATTTTAGAAAAAACAACAGAGTGACGTTCAATACATTTTGTGACGTTCAATACATTTCGTTGCGCTTAACCAAATAATTTAAATCAAATTGGGAGTTTAACAAAAAACAGGTTTATTCTTTTACAAAAAAAAAGTAAATATAAAGTATATAATTCAGCTATACATAAAATTTTCATCCAATTTTTTTTTCTTTATTTTTTTACAAAAAATTAAAAAATTCAATAGCTAGTTGAGTTTGTATTGAAAATTTATTAAGACTGCACGTTTTACAATATAACTTCTAAACCCGTTAAAACCACATTTTCATTTTATATCATTGGGAAGGTATAACCTAACGTAAAAACGTAAAAAAATTAAAATTATAAAAAAAAAAAATTATAGCTCGTGTTGCTGGCATGGTATTGAACTTAAACAAATTAATAAATAGATGAAATAACTTTTTCAATGATACTATATTACCGGTTATAGCGGTCTTAAGTTGATTGAGCTATGTAGTCTCAAAATAGACCCTATTTTGGCCGCGAATAATTATTCTAAAAATTTATAACTTCAAATTTGGTTTTCAAATCAATAAACCAATGCAAAAAAAATATTTGAGAGAAATCGGAGATGGTCAGTGCAACGGATCACTTCAATGTGAAATGGGCGATATCAGTTCGTAAACACAAGAAGCAAAAATTAGGTCAAAGTCATACATAGGTACCATTATTTTTGCTTTCGTTTATATTCTTCATTTCGTTCCTTATCTAGCTTTATTTTTTCCCGATATCTTCGTGCTCTTTCAGCAGGCGTTAACTTTGCTATTTTACTCTCGGAGGAGGATTTTGTATGCAATTGACACTATTACTTGCAAGCTCGTTTTCAATGGATAAAATAGCAAGATCGGAAAGCCTTGCCTGGCCCATGGAAGACCTTAAATAAGTCTTAATTAATTTTAGCTTTGAAAAACTCCATTCGCATGAAGCTACTGATACAAAAATTGTTGAAATAATTTCAATGCGACAAAATGGGACACAAATTTTTTAACGTAATGTATTTGTACCTTTTTCTTTCTGTTTGAGAAATAAAAAAAAAAACGATATGGTGTCACTCCTAAAATGGTGGTACCCGGGGCGGACCGCCCCCCCTAGGAACGCCACTGAACGATCTTCAAAATTGATTAAGAAGCGATAAATATTTAACCTTTAATATTTATAAAATACAATTTACCCTTGATTAATATTAAATATAAACATAGTTTCTAAAATTATTTTAATAATTTAATTCCTACTTTAAGTTTGTCTAGTCGAGTTTAAGAACTATGAGTCTTTGAAATTTAATATTTAAACTAATTTTTTAAGCTATTCTATTAATTGATATATTTTTCTAATATTTTTTTTGTACACATGCGTTTTTTTATTTTGCAACTTAAACGGCTATTTAGGGGTTGTTCATAAATGACGTGACCGATTTTCAACTTTTTTACCCCTTCCCTTCGTTCCTCTACGTAGTGCATTTCAAAACCTTCCTCCCCTTCGTTCCTCTTCGTAGTGCATTTAAAAAACCCTCCCCACCACCCCTTTATATGAAATAAAAAAAAAAAGAATTGAATAAAAAATATTTGAAAATATATTAATAAAAACTACTTCATCTTCAATCCAATAGTCGTTGCTCTGAATCACTGGCATTGAAGAAGCTGGAAACTTTGGGGACTCTTCGAAATAGAATTCTTCTACAGATTCCATGTCGACCCCTTCAGGTGAAGCCTCATTTCTTATGCAAAGAAATTCGCCTGGTCTTTGCGAGAGTACCCGTAAAGGCTTCAGCCGTGCAACACCAAGTTCAGTGTTTTTGTGAATACGCTTCCTTAAAATTGATTTAAATAGTACTTTTTATTCCGATTTATTTTATACTAGCTTTTTCCCGGCGCGCGTTGCTGCACCCAGCAACTACAGTGGCGAGTAAAACTGGCTAAATATTCCCACTTTTATGCATTTTTGACTATTGCTTAGCCATTTTTCTATATAAAGCTACCAAATTTTCTGGTTATATACTTCATTTATTAAGAAACGCAACGTATAAGTTCAAGTTTGAAAAATATATAAAAATAAAAAAATATTACCTACAAAAATAACAAAAAATTCTATTTAGCCAGTTTTGCAAGGCGGTAATACTACAGCTCTATCTGGTGTCCAAGGTGGATCAAAGAAGATAAAAAAAAACTCATCGTACCTGAAAACCACTATATACCAATTTTCATTCTAATCGCATGAGCGGTTCGGGAGTTTGAGGTAGTTTTGTAAAAACATTTATACTACAGCGCCCTCTGGTGTTCAAGATGGGTCAAAAAAGATAGCAGAAAAACACTCAACGTACTAAAAAACCACTATATACCAATTTTCATTCTAATCGCATGAAAGTTTTGGGAGTTTAAGGTGGTTTTGCAAAAAATTTGTACTACAGCGCCCTCTGATGTTCAAGATGCCCAAAAAGATAACGTTAAAACACTCAACGTACATGCAAACCACTATACATAGAAAGACCTGTCTGTCCCTGTTTTCCGGTAAAAGGATATCACCAAGTTGCAACTTCATACTGAGTAACATTGTGTGCAACATTTATATCCAAAGATATTCTATATCACAAATTTAGCTTGTATGGGTGGAACCACACCCTCTTTTCCAAAGTCCGTCTCAGTTTTCTAGTACACATTCTTTTATTGTTATGCGACATTTATTTCCAAAGCTATTCGATATCATATTTTTGAATTATATGGGAGGTGTCACACCCCCTTGTCCAATGCTTGCTCAATTTTGCTAATCGAAGGACGTGACTAAATAGTACGCTTTTACCAAGTTTCATTGATGTGTGACTTATAGCTTGAAAGTTATACCGAAAATTTGGTTTGCTGAAAAAGTGACACGCCCCACGTCCAACACCCATAAAATTTTACCTGTGGAACTTATCGGATACCCTAATGTACTTATCGGAGTACATTTTAAAACACCTCCCCCCCCTTTCAATTGGTATCGTAATTTATGAACAACCCATTACTTAAAAAATAATATTAACTATTCTAAAAAATATCTTCTAATTGTATTGCAAACATCCACATACGGGGATTTGAATTTCAACTATTTGTATCCTCAAGGAAGACTCTTTACAGATGCGCACCCGCAACCGCAAAATGACATTCGTCACATCCCTAATTTTTAATTTCAGTTGATTAGTTGATAGAAAGTAATGAAGAAAGATTAAAGCGTAGGTCAATGACCTCGCCGGGATTCCCAAACCCCAAGATCCCTGGGCCGTTGAAATACTTTGCAAAAAACACTCGATTTTTGCTCTGACGACTAATGCAATTATCGAATGAGAAACTCTTTCCTGTATTGAAAATTACTTCAAACTTTAACCATTTTCTTGAGAAGTCATGATCATATTTAGCTAATTTATGAATCAAAATTATGTTCGCAAAACATGGTATTTTGGTTAGTAAAACTTCAATTACAAAAATTTTTGGTTTGTCCAAACCTTGCAGTCTCTTTAAATGAGTTTCGTGTATAAAATAAAATAACTTTTGGAAAAAGAGTGTTTCTCAATATGCAGAGTTTGGTAAATAATCAACTTCTATTGACATGAGATTATTTATTTTGTTCCAATATGTTTTTTAAATTTTCAAAAGGTAAAAACTAAACATATAAAAAACATTTCAAGTTAAAAACAAAATGTTTGGTAACTCCTTAAGCTTTGGTAAACGATTAAAATTATGGACGGATATTCAACCAAATTGAATTTAGTTAATTGTATAACTACACTCATAAAAATAACCCTTCTAAGCTAATAACAACTGAACACTCAACTCCAAACTCCGCAACATTGAAGAATTTTTTTGTTTTCATTTTGTTTTCTTTTATATTCTCACATAAATTTAGGGGAATGAATGACTTTCTTTATAGACAAAAACCAACTGGTTCTCGTGTGAAAAGCTAACAAATGCAACCGGAATTTACCAAACAAGAAATGGCACCTAATTTGTTACTGTTTAGCTTGCTTAGAGCTTAGAACACAACCCAAAATAAGTTTGTGGGCAGCTCAAATTCATTCTAGGTTTAAATATCATGGTATTTTTATTTTAGGCTGGGTAAACAAAACAAGTTCCGGACTTGTTTCGTAGTAAATAAAATGGAGTCAATCAACTACAATTTTTGACTCATTCATTTTAGTTGCCCCTTCTTTGTTGCAAAAATGTTTTAAATTTTTTATTTGTTACATACTGCTTACGGAATTTTATACTTTTATATGATTTTTGCATAGTTAAAATCTACCAAAATGCTTCTTTTTTTAATTTAGCGCAAAAAATTCACTTCTATCAACATGTGAAAGCAATATTCATATCTTGCATATCGATGGCTTAATATAGAAAAGGCGTAACTCGATTTTTTGTTACAGGAGAAGAAAAGAACTGAATAAAATCTGGAAAACTGAATATAAAAACTTTTTTTTTTCATGCCTGGAATATAATATTAAATTGGGTATAATCTTAAACAGGGTGGACCAAATAAAAGTTTTTTTTTAAATGTAATAAAATGAACAAAATTTAATTTTTTCCATGTATTAAGGCTTTATTAGTAAGAGCAAACATTCCCATTAATTATTAAACACAACGTTGTTGAAGTGCCTGCTTCGGCTGGCTTCGCAGTAGCGCATTCTGTCACTCCAATTTTCCAAGACCTTATTTCGGGCTGTACCTCACGGATTGCTTGGATGATATTCCGATGTGTCTGTGATCACGATTACGTAATTTTTGAACAACCGTAATGAAATTCAGTAAATAAGCATCTATCTTAAAAATAAAGATCAAAACATAAAATGAGCCAAATCGAATGAAAACCACGCCTACATCCCATACAAAGTGACGTCATCAAAATAGCAAAAACTTCAAAAATTTTATTTCTTTTTCTTTTTTGAACATTATAAATGGCTTTACAATAAGTATTTCCAAATGTTGACGTTGGTGACGATTTTGTTCTGTCGTAGTCATCTTTTTATCATGAAGCGGTACAATGGCTTGAAATCGGTAAAAGTTTTTATAACAATTCGTGGTATGTTTCCAAAACTTGTTGCGAACCATAAACTATTTACATCCATAATGATCGTCCAACTGAGCGAAGAATTCAAAGAATTATTAATGAATTCAAGCAAAACTTCCCTATACGACACTAGAACGCGCACTCAGACACAATAACACATGGTCCAATCAGAGGCGTTCCTAGGGGGGACGGTGGCGGTCCGCCCCGGGTACCACCATTTTAGGGGTGACACCATTTGGATATTTTTTTTTTAATTTCTCAAACAGAAAGAAAAAGGTACAAATACATTACGTTAAAAAATGTGTGTCCCATTTTGTCGCATTGAAATTATTTCTAACAATTTGTGTATCAGTAAAATTAATTAAGACTTATTTAAGGTCTTCCATGGAACAGGCAAGGCTTTCCGATCTTGCGATTTTTTCCATTGGAAACGAGCTTGCAAGTAATATTGATTTCGATGAGGTTATTTAAAATATTTCAGCTCTTAAAGCTCTTTTAAGACAACGCCATTAATAAGATTTCTTTGTTTAACCTTACACCTACATATACAAGTATTTATTTATTTATTTAATTCATTAGTCTTTGAACAATATTTCTTACAGACTAGGACAGAAAAAAGTTAATTAGAAAGAATTAAATTACAAAATGCTATTAAGAAAAATTCTCATTTGATCCTTAGACATAAGAAAATCCAAATTATGATTGCTATAATATTGAACATATTTAGTACCCTATAAATAGGTGCATTTGCAGCATAATTTGTGCGACACATTTCCAAGTAGAACGGATCAAAATTCCTAAGCGCCCTTGCAGGCACATTAAAGTTTATCATTTCCAGCAATTCTGGACTATCAACTACACCAAAAATAATGTCATGGACAAAAAGAAGTGACAAAATATTTCTCCTCTTTGAAATCTTTAAAGATTTCAGCCCAATTAACAGACATCGGGCACCATAAAACGGCATCGAACCTTCAAAATTAAGAGAGCGTTATGCAACCCTGGTGAAAAATGTTTGTACGCGTTCAAGTTTTAACTTATACATCGCATACTGTGGGTTCCAAACCATACTCAAGCCATACTCAACCGCATACTCAAGTCTAGATCGAACCAAACTAGTATACAACGATTTCCAAGTATAAGGATCCGTAAAGGATGAACCATTTCGACGAACAAAAGCCAGCATAGCATAAGCTTTCGGAATAATATAGTCCAAATGTGGGACGAACGAAAATTTAACATCAAAGACAACTCTAAGGTCCTTGAACTGATTAACAGATGACAGCCTAGAGGTGGCAATATGATACGATGACAGGCAAACATTGGCAGACCTCGAGTAGGACATGAAAACACATTTCTCTATATTCAAAACGAGACAATTCTTAGAACACCAATCATACAATTTATCAATTTCACTTTGAAGAAATTCACAATCCGACGCGTTTTTGACTTTAAGGAAAATCTTAAGGTCATCTGCATATAACAAACAATTACTGTGAGGAAAAAGATAAGTTATATCGTTAATGAACAGAATAAAGAGAAGAGGGCCCAAAATGCTACCTTGAGGAACTCCAGACATAGCCACATATGGGAAGGATTTTACGTTATCAAAGGCAACAATGGACTGCCTATTGGATAAGTATGAACTTATCCAGCTAAGGAAACTTGAATTAAACCCCATCCTCTGCAGTTTTTTAACCAAGAGGAAGTGGGGACCTTGTCAAAGGCTTTCGAAAAGTCCGTGAAAACGACATCAACCTGATAACCTTTCTGAAACGAAGATAAGCAATATTCAGAGAAAATTACCAAATTTGAAACCGTTGACCGACCGGGCATAAACCATGCTGATAAGGAGAAATAATATTCTTTACAGCCAAAAACAATTTAACCTTAACAATCGATTCAAACAATTTCGAAATAGTAGAAAGCTTTGAAATTGTTCTATAATTTTTGATATTATTCTTCGAAACCGATTTATGTATAGGTGTTACATAAGCAGTTTTCCAGCCATCTATAAAAATTCCACCGCCACAGTATGCATTCATTTTTTAGATGGAAAGAACAAATGCCATCTAAATCTAATATGTGTGACAATTTAAGACTTATAATGCCATCAACAACATCCGCTTCTGTCAGAGAGAGAAATCCAAAATCTATCTGAGATACCACAGTATCTTGCATCTCAAAATCTACAGAACTGACAGGCTCATAGTTTGAGAGAAAAAAATTTGCAAAAAGATTAGCTGTAGAACTAACATTATTTGAAGTGTTGTTATTTAAAAACATCGATGCAGGGATATTAGAATATCCTTTTTTGATTTAACGAAACGCCAAAAAGACTATGGGTTTGATTTTATATTACTCTCAAATTTCAAGAAGTATTGTCTATTAAGGTATTTGTCTAGAAAGTTGAATTCCCTCTTATAGTGCCAATATTTTAGAAAATCAAAATTTAAATTTGTTTTTAAAAATCTTTTATAAAATTTAGTACGCAGATTTTTTAAGACCACGCGTGTACCAAGGCAACTTGTAGGCTTTTTGTTTTATTAATGGAATATGGTCATTACAAATTAAGGAGATTCGGTGTTTGAACTTATTAAAACAGGCGACCGTATCAATTATTAAATTCATCAATCCAATTAATTCTGTCTATTACTGAGTTGATTTAAATAAAATTACACGCACTGAAATTAAAATTTGTTGTCCTATCAATACTTAACTCAAAATATTTATAAAATGAAATATTGATCTCTAAAGTAACATGGTGCGCACTATTAGCTAAAATTAGAAAAGCTGATTCAGATAGCTTGAAATTTATATTTCCAGTAACAAAAACTAAGTCTAATAATCTACATAGCAAGTTAAAACATGAGTTAATTTGTTGCAATCCAAGACCTAAAAAGCTATCAATTAAATACATTTCAAAATTGATCGACACATTTAACGGAGATCAAGTATGAGATTAATATGTACCTGAACATATAATGTTTTTGTTCCGTCAGTTTTTAAGACTGCAAAGTTAATAAGTTTTCTTTTTTACCTTATGCCTACATATCTAAATACAAATTCTTATTGTCTGTCATATGTTGTTTGTTGTTTTTTTTTTGGAAAACATAAAGATAATAATAAAAACACTTAATTTCATCCAATTGGTTTCTTTTTCATTTAGAAATTTTTTATAAGGGTGACACCATGAGTATCCGCCCCGGTTGCCACCAAGCCTAGGAACGCCACTGGGTCCAATAAGTCCCGAGACTAACTACTAGGTGTACACAGAACTTTTGGAAGACGTTTTGATCAATCATCTTGAAGGCTTTTCTGAAAATGAGTACATTTTTCAGCAGGACAATGCGTCGATACACATTTCAAAAGAAGCAAAACTATGGCTTTCAAATAAAAACATTCGTTTACTTGACTGGCTGGCCTGCAGCCCTGACTGCAATCCTATTGAGAATCTTTGGGGTATACTTGCCGGCAAGGCTTATGCAAATGGAAGGCAATATTCTAACGTGATTGATCTGAAGGCAGCAATCGGAGAATGCTGGTCGGAAATTGGCCAAAACACACTTAAAAAATTGGTAGACTCCATGCCGAATCGCATTTTTGAGATTATTCGAAAGAAAGGCAGCCACACAGACTACTTAAACCAATAAAGCTGAAAATATTGAATTTTTCATATTATTTTTTCTTATTTTATTTGAGTGCGTTTATATGAATGTCCACCCGTATTTTAAGTTTTTTTGCTAATTTCTTTAAAATCCAAATGAATTTAAAAAATAAATGAATTTAATTTGTAATACACTTAAAAGTACATGATTTGTGATTACTAAAAAAAATTATAATATTTTAGTATAGCAATTATTTGAAGAAAATATACTGCGTATATACGAATGTTGACGACTGTATCATTTAACAAATAGTCATCAAACATATTATAAAATGTTATTCAAACCATTGGTGAGAACCAGCCCGACTTATGCTTCCAGTCGCGGAAGCCATTTGAATGATATCATTATCATACCTTAATATCCTGTTTAAATAAAGGATTCCATAGCACACACAGCTCTTTCTTTCCATTTTTATTTTCAGGCACGCTTAAAAGGAAACCCTTTTTAAACCAAATTCTTAGTTGCGAGTTCGAAGAGTATTCGGGTTTTGCTCAATTTCAAAGACCCATATTCGGTTGCTACTTTGTTTTCGGACTCGTAAGTGTACGAGTAGATCCTTAAGCAAGATCTATTACTTACCGAGGCGCAAGACTTAAGAGGTAGCCCTCGTATATCACGAACTTTTATTTTTGCAAAGGCACGTTGATTTAAATTCAAATTTTAATTTAAAAAAAAAAACGCCTTAGGATTCAATTCAAAACTACTCGCGTGAAGGACTTTCACTGAATCACTATTTTAATTTACAGTTTTCGGAGACTAATCATGGATAATATTCCAAAATTTTCGCAGACAAACAAATTCCAAACTTATTTATCTGTAAACAAGAGCGGTTATAGTCAGCTACCTACCGGAAAACATCGCCTAGTTAATTGAAAACATTAAATTAAAAATTGATACTTTGTAAGATGTTTGTACATTTCTTCACACTTAAGTACTTTGGTTAATCCTCCAGCAAACAGCTTGAAATCATAACTCGTATAAAGCAATGCACAAACAACAACAACTACAACAACAACAGTAGCAGAAAAGAAACACATTCCATCAAGTTTGCATGAGACTTGATTGATACACAGAAGCAGTCAACAGACACACTGGTTCGAGTAACACTGGTGCTCATACAGAAGCTTGATTTCCTTGAGCCATCAGACCATTTCGCTTATTAGTCTGTCAGAGTTAGATTTTAATGGATAAAAGGATAACTTCAAACAACAAGTTAAATAGATCGCTTATGTTTTATATCAACACTGCACAAAAATTGTTCCCCATTTGAGATTCAACAGATTTAAGTTTGCATTTAAATAATTTTTTCAATTTCATTATTTTGATTACTTCATTTTCCACTGATCATTATTGATATTTAATGTTTTTGTGAGGTACACACAACGGTAAAATTTTTCGACATGTATCGATATGACATTCCCGCATACATTTTTACCCCCATCAGCTTCATCAAGCAAAACTCACAGTTGATGGACATGATGGAGACGCACGGCAAGAAGTACTCAACTTGAATGTGTCAAAACATGCGATCCTTCACGAGTTCCTCCTCTGTATTTAAATGCGAATTTAAATTAAATTTGCCTCAACGACTTTTTAATGAACTTCGATTTGTATTTCATTCGCATTCATCAGCGGCAGAAAATGAAATATTTGCAGTCCGATTATTAAGAACATTACGCAAAAGTGTGTGTGTTTTGTTTTTGGTTTCCTTCTTTTTGTTTTCCTTAAGATATTGTTATCATGAGCTGGACTCTTCGTAGAGCTCATGCCGGAGAGATGCAATATTTCTGACATCATTGGCAGGGTTCGTGATTCGTGACGTGACGTGGCCTGACCACTGATCCGAACTACATTTGTGCAAGTTAAGGTAAATCAGGCGGGGTGCAAGCGGCAGCCACTCTTGCGATCTGTGCAGCAAATGAAGCTCTGAAAAAATCTTAATCACTGGCAACACGAATGCGTAATTACTGTGTTTCCTCTTTTATTCCAACAGCTTGCACAGATTTTCATGCTGACAATTTACATGTAATGCAGCAGAAACTATAATAACTATAAAAACAACAAAGACAACTAAAACAACAACCACAACAACAACAAGAACAACAAGAAATGCATAAGTCAACAACTGCATTTATAGGCACATCAACTGTGCACAATTTATCAATAACTGAAACAGAATTTTAATTTCTATTAAAAACAATTGCTATTAAACAGGGTGATCAAAATAATACAGTTCGGAACAAAAGTATAAAAACACCTTTCAAAAGCCACTTTTAATAAAGTTAAGAGGAAGGATTTCAATAAAGGAAGGATTTCAAGCATAACGGAAACAAAATTAATTCAATTTGGTGCCAAAATAACTGTTTTTCATCAAAAACTTAAAAAACTAGGAAAAAATTATCTTCGACTGGGCCGAAGTTAAAATACCCCCACGGCCAAACTAAAGTATATTCAAAGTCATAAGAAGTCAATAAAATTGAAAGATCATATTAAGAGATCATATTAAAAAAAAACTCATGTGTTGAACCACCCTGTCAAGTAACCCCAAGCATTTTTTAATGTTTATATGATTACTATATAATACTATATTCAGACTGGGAGCAAAATGCGCATTTAGGGCCTACTAAAGTTTTTCGGCGACCAGAAATCAATTTTTTCTTTTTTACATTTTTCGAATGTAAAATATCTTAAAAATATTCTCAGAAAGTTTTAAGTCAATTGGATAAAAATTGTTGCAGTTATAAGCGCAATCGTCCGAAGAGAAGACAATAAAAAAATTTCTATATGTACTTGTCTTACTCATACCAGCTGCTACAAAAACTCTTCTCTGTAATATGTCTTTATTTTTCAATGCACTCTTTTAAGTATCTACTATTATTATTTAATTCACTCCTTATATAAGTATGCAAAAGCATAGGTATCCACAGGGGGAGCAAAGAGGGGAAGGCCCCCTGGTCTTCAGAAAATGGAAAAACCATATATTATTGTAAAAAATAAATAACTGGCCAATTCAGCCCTTGAAAGGACTTTGACCTAGCTTCTTATGATCAATTGTGTTGTGCATGTTAGTAAGTTTTGTACACAATTGACCGAGAACCGGACCTACAGGCTTAACGCCGACTCCGAACGGCGATGAACGAAATGTTCTCGTTCTCAAGAAGCTTTACATGGCATTTTGATTACTCTCTGAGGTTTGCCATTGTCTGCAGAGAGGTGGCGGCCGTACAGAAAAATTATTTTAATTCAAATAATTTTCTGTCGCTGCTGGGGTTCGAACCTGGGTCTCTAAACTTCGTTGACATAGCGGCCACGCACTTTAACCCACTACGCCACGGACGCCACTGTCATACATTTATACATTTATAAAAATTGTTGATTCCACACGTATTATTCTCGCAAACAAAAATGCGCAGGAAGCCACGCGCGAGGGAAGAATCCTGAGAAGACAGAGGCAAGTTGAATAATTGACAATGAGGGTATCTTTTATGGTCCTGGAATAGATGATACAGTGTGTAAGTTGAAAAAATTAATGTATACCTAAATAAACTACTTTTAAAGCTTTAAACGCGTTTTTCTCGAAAAAGCTGTTTAGAACCGGTGGACAGCATTACTCGAAAACTATGCTAAGAATCGCTACCAAATTTATTTCACTTATTAAGCAAATATGACCGGTACTTTTAGTCGTTCGATTTTTATTTTAGAAAAATATTCTTTTTTTTATAACCTAAAAAAATTAATAATATTATTAAACTAGATACTTAAAACTCGTACTTGTCATAGCCGATTTAAAAAATATTGATTTTTCACAAAATGGCGGACTTCCAAACGTAAATTAATGATGTTCGACCAAAAATTCGTTACTATTTTGCCTATAAAAAATGAACGAAGCTACGAAAAAACAAAATCGTATGACAAGTACGAGATTATTATAAATAAAATAAGCCTGCAAAAAAATCAAAACGATCGGTTCACTGAGTTTCGAGAAATCTTGGTCACCGACTTTGAAAACATGGTTTCGAGAAAAACGCGTTTGAAAATAAGGGCCAGCACTGCGCGCTCTAGAAGGCGGTTCACTGACTAAGCTATAACTTTGCTATTTTTTGAGATATCGACTTGAAATTTTCACCACATATTTTTGAGACTTTAAGGCTAAGGCTTTAAGAAAATATAAAAAAAATGTTTGAAAAAAAAAAGTTCTGGGTATATAAATCCCCTTAAACTTCAAATACTTTTCTTCAAAACATTTATCATTATAATGTAAAAAAAAGATTTACCTAAAATAAACAATAGCTTAAAAATAAAACTGTTAAGGTATAATATACGTGTAGCAACCAAAAACAGGAGCTGTTTTCAAAAAATTTTTTTAGATATAAGAAGTTATTATTTTTTTTTTAAATTTATGCAGGTTATTGTACATAAAAAATACTTTATAAAAATATTTTTTTTTTAAAATACAGTTCTGGCTTTTATATAGAGGGCGCTGAAAATGGCATTGAAAAAAATACATCCAAAACGGTTCGATGGATATGGCCTTTCCCATGTATCGGAAACAAAAAAATCAAATGACATTTTAAAGTATAGACCATATATTAAGCATCCCCCCTACGCAAGACCCCCGGGGTTTTTTTCTTTGTAATTATGGCGGAAGTTGAAGTAAAAAGTTCGAAAAATAGATACATTTTCGCGTGCTTTTTTGTTTATATAAAAAAAAAACAAAAAAAATAGATGTTTGAATTTATGGGGGATGCTTAAAGGACAAAATGACGAACAAAATGCAAAAACAAATCATTGAAATAGAACCAATAGATTTCGAGTTATCTATCGAACCGTTTTCAAAAAAACTAGTTTCGAGGAAATCGCGTTTAAAGTTTTTTATTTGTTGTATCGAGCTTAGACATAGGTTAACGAAAAATATTATTACTTCTGTTTTTTTCTTAAATATCGAATTAAAAATGTGGATGTATATTCCTAAAACTAAAAAGAATACATTGAACAAAAAAAATTATACCTTAATACAGGATTTTTATAAGCTCAAAGAATTTTAGTATGCCCTTAAGAAGTTCGAAATCTCGATCAAATGTCAAGTGTTCACATTATTGAGTAGCTAAAAGTGAATTTGTTCACCTGTCACATTGAAAATTGCCATTCAATAAAATATTTTCATCGCTTCATTGAATAATAATGCATCAGTTAAAAACAATTCTTTTTTGTGTCCCAATGTACTTCAAAAATTATTGACCATTATACGAAATTGGAGGAATTGAATTAAAAAAAGAGGGAACTAGTAAAAAAACAAATGAATTTTTTTGAATTGCTCATGTACTTTAAAAACATGCAATGTTATATTTTTATGATGACTCAGTGCTAAATTCAAATCTATGGAACGTGTACAACTGGTAATGTGTGCAATAAATTTTAAAAATAATGTGATTAGAAACAAGGAATTACAGGAACGAACCAGCAAGTTTTGAGAAAGCAAATGCCAAAAAAAATGGAGATGACTTTTTTAAGCAAAATTTTAGGATGTACCGTAGCACCTTTAATGTGCAAGAAAAGCACTCATTTACGAATTTTAATTCCGGTTGAAAAGCGCCTCATCTGCCGAATACCGCAGCATAGGAAATTTGTTTGGAGTTGGAAAGTCACTGTGTGCTTGATTTTACTTGAGGGTCAGTCCATATCAAGCGGTCCAGCACTTGTTGCTCGACCATTTTTAAAAACGTTTATATTTTTATTAATATTTGTTCAATGTATTGGGATATCAGAACCGTATTCAAAATATTGGCATTCAACTGTACTTTCAAAATGGCGGCCATATTTGCCTTGCTACCTGTAGAGATTTATGCGTTTGTAAGCGTTTGAGGTTACTTTAATTTCTCAGCTCCTGTTAAACGTAGAGTGATGAATTAAAAACCATGAGATTAAGCACATCTTAAACTTTAATCTCACTTAAAAGAAATGACAATTAAATAATTTTTTCATATTAAAAAAATGGTGAAACTTTTTTGTTAAAATCTTTATATTTTGCAACTTTAAGAATTTTTTTTTATACAAAGCAATTACTTGTCGACTTATTTTTTCTTTTTTTAAGTACATCTTAAGAAGTAGTTCAAATATAATTTTTTTTAAATTTCTGATCTATCAAGTTTTTTTAACAGCCTCTTAAAATTGGAAATTTTGAGAATTTAACTAATTTTGGGGTCAAATATCTCTGGTGGGCATAAGTTTAAAAATTTCAAATTTTTTCACAATAAAGTACATAATAATATCTTACTTCAGTCAAAACTCTGAGTTTGGTATTTGCTTCGTTTGGAAGATACAGCCCTTTAAACTTAATGATATTTCACCTTACATAATATGAGTTTTTTAAGATATTCTTGAGATTTTCTTTCTAATATAAGCTATAATCTTTCATTTGGAATATAAGTAAACAAAAATATTGAAACATTAAATATAATAACCTGAATATAAACGCAAATAACTAACCATTTTCGTACTTTACACTCTTTCGTTTATAATGATGCGCACAAGTTTTATGACTTTGTAGATTTATTGTTTACTTTTGTATTTTCTCATATATATAAATTTTCTTTAACATTAATAAAAAACAGTGAAAAGTCATGCAAGACTACTGATGAGTTAGTGTAGCGGCCAATGAAACAGTCTGTATAGTCAAGCTGTGTGATTGGCTCTATACAGAATCTATACAGCCGTTGTTGTTCTTGTTGGTTGTTGCCTTCTTTATCTTCATGTTGTCTTGTTGTCAAGATACTTGACCTAAAAATATAGAGATATTTTGAATATCTGGTTCTGAGATATCAGTATATTGAACAAATTTTAGTAAAAATATGAACTCTTTTAAAAATGGTCGAGCAACCAACTTTCGTTTTTTTGGACCACTTGATTTGGATTGACTCTTGAGTTTTGTGAGACTTTTTGGAACATGTTATATCCCATCTACCTTCAGAATTTTCCTTTTACTCGAGAAAAATTGCAAGAATGTATAGATGGTTTCCAAGAGCTTGGATTTCCACAATGCTTTGGCGCACTCGGTAAGTTCATGGAGAATAAATATTTTAGGATTATTTTTATTAAATTTTTTTTCCTGTTTACATTTTTTAGACTGAGGTCACATTGAGATACATCCAAAAAGTGATGAAGCTGTGGACTACTACAACTATAAAAGATGGTATTCCACTGGTTTAGTATGAATGTGTTCTACGACTTGCATCAATTTAATAGATACCGATTCCTTTGTATAAATGTTGGCGGCCCGAGAAGATGTAACGACTCTCAAATTTACGAGAAGTCGTTACTTAACCGCGAACTTCTATAATGTCCTCTTTTTGAAGAAATGAGTGGCGAAATAGGCAATGTTGATGTTGGAGTCTTCATCTTAGGCGATTCTACATTTCGCCTTTCAAGACGCTGATGAAACCGTACCCTTTCCATACAAATTACACAACAGGGCAACGTGCTTTTAATTACAATCTGTCAAAGTGCCGCAGAGTGGTCGAGGACGATTTTGGCCACATGAAAGCTAGGTAATTAAACTACATACAGATAGAGGACATATTATGAATGTTGGTTTCTTTTAAGGTTTCGTCGTATTGGAAAAGAAATTTCAAAACCGCGTCGCTGCAACTCGTCTGCCATCTCCTTGTACACATGGGTATTTTTTCCATTCCCCCGTAACTCATTGATTTTTTCTCCCCAGAGGTAAATTAATGCCTCATCTGCATTTTCACTCCACGCCTTGCGCGATCTTTTGTTTTCGAGTTTTTTTTTACAATTAATTTAAATGAAAATTCAAAACAATTATGACAACCAACTGATTGAATTTAATAACGGTCCTGTCAAAAGAAACGAGTAAAATATATTCGAACTTCGAAACAGGGTCGCAAACTGCTAAATGCTCATTTGAAGAAGCGTTTATGGAAATTTACTTGACAGAATTTTATATATGCTAATTCACATTTAGAGAAGCATTAAGGAAATAAATACGAATGAAGCTGTTACTGCGCATTTAACTCCCAGTCTGAACATAGTATAACCTAATTAATTTTCTGTAATATAAAAACACTTGGTTGAAAAATCTTAATCCTTTCAAAAAAAAGTACACTGGGCGACGTGGCATAGATAGAATGAAATTTTCTGTTTCGAATGATTTGATTTCCGATCAGGCCGTTTTTAGAGGTGATTTAATGGACTATTTGGTTTTTGAAGCTGCATGATGAATTGAATCGTCTTAAAAGTGAAAATTTTTGAGAAATCGAATAAAAAAATCCGTGATTCTTAAACCCTAAGCTCAATTTAAGGTGACATATCTGCCGTATAGGGCTAATACCATGTCTACACAGAGAGTTTAGTTTGAGTTTCCAGTACATAGTTGAGTTTTGCCATTGAACGCAAAATAAACTCTTGAGTTCCCCAGTACAGTTTTGCAGGATGAATCTCAACTAAACTCAACTTTCTTTCTGCTTTTATCAAAACTAAATTTGAAAAATGCCTAAAAGTATTGTCGACATGCCTAAAAGCTAATGTTTAAATAAAAAGATGCGTTCAAATGCAACTTTTTGGATGATAAGGTACGTTGAACAATTTTTTGGTGATATATGAAAAATAAAATGATAAAAAACAGCTATTCTGAAATTGTGCAATTTACTATTTGAAAGATGAACAAAAAAGCAAGTGTAGAAAATGAGGTCTTGATATCAGTATGGGTAGATTTTCGCAGCGACATGAGAACACAAAAGTAAACAAAGAAATATCACAATTTTGCCGACGCATTTCTGTGTGAACAGCTGTTATTGAACTCAAACTAAACTCTCTGTATTAACATGGAATAAGCTCGAAGTTATTTTAGAGTAGAAAATGCTATTTTGATATTTTTTGACTTCCAAAAATATGAATGGCCATATTTTGTAAAACGCACGCAATCACGTCACTTCGGGTTTTCTTATCTGGCAATATATTTTAGTAGAAAATTTTTGAGTGAGAAAGAGACTTTGTTTTACTTCATATGAAAAAGGCATTGACAAACTGAAAATCTTAACACAAGTGACTGCGTTGGTTTTACAAAATATGGCTATAAATTTAGATTCATCTGTAAATAGATCTCTTCACTAAAAGTTCTCATCCACATCCATAAGCTATCTATTTTTTTTTCAGAAATTAAATTAAAGGAACTCTGATTCGATAGCCTCTATCCCTTAAAGCTCTTCTTACAGTTTTTGGGTGAACATGTTTGCCTGAGATATTCCAGCAATAAAGGGTTATACATTTCGGGTTTCGAACAGTGCAGCCCTGGCATTAAGCAGTTGTCAAATGTTTATGTCACCCACACTGATTTTTGTTTAGTAAAAGTTTTGCCATTTTACTATATGGAACGTTTTACCAACGACCAATGCGTTAAAATGGTTTGAAAGCATGTGTTGTTGATTTTTCGAAGCAAATTTTCTTCAGCGATGGAGCCCATTTTGCGCTAGGTGGATAAGTGAATAAGTAAAATTGCCTTAAATGGGGCTCCTAAAATCCCCTAGCGATTATGGAGATTATCCATAAAAAGCGACTGCCTGGTGTGCATTATGGTCTGGTGGTGTCAATGGTCCGTATTTTTTTTTTAAACGATCAAGAAGCAACAATTGCAGTCAATTCTGAGCGCTTTGGCCGTATACTAACCGATTTGTTTGTCCTGAAAGGTATGGATCTGAACTATATTTAGTTTCAACAATGGGGCCACAGACCACACAACAGCATTAATTAGGTTTTGGTTGCAATAGAGATTTCCAGGACGTCTTATTTCGATGTCAATTGGCAATGTCAATTGTCCTTCGAGATCGTGCGATTTGACGCCTCTGGACTTTTTTGTGGAGCTACGCAAAAGATGGTGTTTGCGTGAATTAACCTCAAGAACGTGAAAAACCAACATTCGTCAAGTCATGGCCGAGCTAGTACCCGAGTTGTGCACAAAAACCTTCGAAAATTATCTCAAAAGAACTGTGTCCTATAAAAACTCCTGTGGATGACATTTGAGTGATATTGAATTTCACGTACAATTCCACGTCCAAACATTATAACGAAATAAAACTTTTATCGATATCTGCATTTTTATTGTATATTTTAAAACTTTCCATTCCGAAGGAGAAACTGAATAACCGTTAATCTTAGCTAATATTGATGGTCACTTAATGAAATTTCGAACTAAATATGGTCAGTAGCAGTTTAAATGAAACTTTTTTAAGTTCATATTCATGTGTGGATAATTATATTCGGTACACAACTAAATAGAGCAATGTCGGGCAAAGAGCTTTCTCTGCCGCCACACGTACGCTGCTAGAGCTTCACACGTACGCTGTTAGAGCTTTTTACACACTTTTTTTACATTGGAAAGCTTTTAAATGCAAAAATACACATAAACACCAAGATTGCGGCTGTGTAAGAATGCCCACCAATGAAATAGAAACTACATTCTATGCAAATAAATATGTAGTCACTAACTTAGTCTGTTAGTAAGTAAGTTAGAAAGTCTATAAATAGAGTTTGTTTTTGATTAATTTTTTTCGATATTAAGAACTTCGTACAGCATTGTGAATACTCGACATCTTAGTTTTCATATCAGCATCATCAAAGTTAGTTGGAATAAACACATTGAGCTTTTCCGCAGCCTTCAGAGCTTCAAAAACACTCATAATCATCGTCGCTGTCTTTACTATTGACGTCGTTGGCAATGATATTTTGCATAATGTTTTCATTAGACGGTTCTTCAAAAGTGTCGACAGCATCATCAACACACTCATATTGTTCAAATTCCTCGTTTTTTATGGGTAGCTGATAATCAATAGCCCTTGCCCAAACGTCGTCTTCTTTTTCAAAATCATCTGCGTTTGAAGCCAATTCTACATTGCTTCGAACAAACCCGGCATGTTTATTACAGTTGAAAATGGTTTTTGCGTGAGTTTAGTCCAGGCATCATGAATCATTAGAATAGCATCGAGAACTGTAATTTTTGGGTACTCAGCACTACTGCTTCCACAGCCCTCCAGGCTTTGGATAATTTTCAGAATATTTTCTTTTTTTGTTACAATACTGAAATCGTGTTTGGAGGCAAAAACACCAGGGTTACGCTTCTCAAGTTAGCAATATGTGGATGTGCAGGACAGTTGTCAACTAACAGCACGATTTTCTTCTTCTTTTTAGTAAGTTCACGATCCTATACTCGTACCCAATTGGTGAAAATGTCAGCAGTTATCCAGGCTTTTTGATTGTTGAAATCCACTCGCAAATATCGTACATTTTTAAAAATCGGGCCGAATCGCCGCATCCGTGAACGTAACGACTTTCGTATGAGAAAAAATAATCGTATGAGAATCTCATGAGATTAATATCGTATCTCATGAGATTCTCATACGATTAATTTTTTCTCATACGAAAGCCGTTTCGTTCACGGATGCGGCGATTCGGCCCCTGGTTTTTCAGATTTCCCGATTATAAGAAGTTTTTTTTTTAACTGTGCCAGTCATGTTGGCTGCCACCATCACAGTTACTCTTTCCTTTGATTTTCCTTTGATTTGAATTTCCCTTTTGCGCATTTTTCGCCTTTGAATTTCAACGTCTTGTCAGGGGTTAATTAAAAAAAACCCCAGTCTCATCTGGATTAAAAATTTCTTCATCTCTAAATTGCGCGCGCAGAGTAGGCCAAACTCTTTCTATCCAATTGCTAACATCACTCTGTTGAACTGACAAAGACTCACTAGCAATGTTACCAGCAACGATGTTGTGTCTTACTTTAAAACGATTTATCCAACTCACTGAACAACAGAAGTTAGAAATATCCAACTCAGCTTTTTCTTGAAACCCAACCCCTATAATAATACGTGATTTATCTGTTCTTGGGTTGATGTCCTGGCACGATTACATTTCAAAACATTCGCATTAAACAGGGATTCCATCTTATGTTTATTTTTCTTTATTGTGGATATTATACAGGGTGGGCCAAATACAAGTTTTTTTTTCTTCAAATGCAATAAAATGAACAAAATCAAACTTTTTCCACCTATTATGACTTAATTAGTAAGAGCAAACATTCCCATTCCCATAGTGGCGTCCGTGGCGTAGTTGCTTAAAGTGTGTGGCCGCTATGTCAAAGAACCCGTAGACCCAGGTTCGAACCCCAGCAGCGACAGAAAATTATTTGAATTAAAATAATTTTTCTGTACGGCCGCCACCTCTCTGCAGACAATGGCAAAGCTCACAGAGTAATCAAAATACCATGTAAAGCTTCTTGAGAACGAGAACATTCCGTTCATCGCCGTTCGGAGTCGGCGTTAAGCATGTAGGTCCGGTTCTCGGTCAATTGTGTACAAACTTAATAACACGCACAACACAATTGATCATAAGAAGCTAGGTCAAAGTCCTTTCAAGGGCTGAAATGGCCAGTTATTTATTTATTTTTTAAACATTTCCATTAGTTATGGAACACAATGTCGTTCAATTGACTGCCTCGGCTGGCTTCGCAGTAGCGCATTTTGTGACTCTAATTTTCCAACACCTTGTTGATGGTTTCGGGCTGAAGCTCGTGGATTGCTTGGATGATATTGGCCTTAAGGGCTTGAATCGTTTCCTAATTATTGGCATAACATCGATCATTCACGGCTCTCCACAAAAAAAAGTCCAAGGGGTCAAATCGCAGCTCCGAGGCGGCCAATTGACATCGCCAAGACGACTGATAACACGATTTAGGAATTTGATGAGCAAAAGATCGATGTGGCATCTATTTGCAAACCAAAAATTATAGTTCGGTCATAATAATCGTTAATTCATTATTCATTTAAGTGGCTCGTGCTTGATTGAGGTGAATCACTCAATGAAATCAGTAACCAGCACAAAGCAATAACAAAAAATATCGTTGCCTTATGATCATTGTAAGCGTAAACAGAACTTAATTTTAACAAACACATAAATTTATTTAAAAAAATAACTCAACCACACAAAACCAAATATGTTTCGATTGTATTCGCAGCTATGCCACCCAAATAGGTTTCAATTATATCTGCTCGTTGATTATAGACATAAGTAAACAAATACTGTTCAAGATTTCCAGGTGGAAACTGAATATCTGATTGTTTGAGTGGTACTTGACGATTCCGGTCGCTCTTCTAAACCTACACATTTACGCTTATACGACTGCTATTTCACTGGATTGGATGAAGCTTTTTAAAGTGTTTTTTTAATAAATTTTGTTGTTCTGTTTCTCTGTCAAGTGAAATTAAAATAATACGTTTGAGCTACAATAATACGGTTAATCATGGCGTTAAGCATGGTTCTTGGCAGTTTGACTACTTGAGCAAGCAGAAAATGAGGACCACTTGGGCACACTACAATAAAAAATACAAATCATTTCTTATGTCTGAAGGTTACGAAATGTCTTAAAGGTAACAACAGTGATAAAAATCTTAGTGATATTTTCAAAAAATTTAAAAGCAGTTAAGTATTTACTCTTACTCCTTTAGATCCTTTCTTTTAGGGTGTGCACGAATCTTAGGAGAGTGAACCTACTTAAGGGCTGGAGTCTTTTTTAAGTAAAAGACTTTTTTAACAAGATTAGACTCTATAAGAAATATGTCTCGAACTGTAACTTATAAAATTTTATTTTTATTTTTTTTTTCTTATTTATTTATTTATTTGTATTAACTAAGAGCTACATTCTTTTATAGCGGAATGTTGCTTAATATAACATTTATTTATATGAAATTATTTCTTTAACCCTCATCTGGATTACTTTTTTTAATACATACACAAGAAATTAGTCAAGTTATCAAATTGATGACATAACATATGTAAAAATCCCAAGTTTTCATATGTAACTAAAACAATACTTAATAAATACTTTTTTATGTTTTATTGTATTCACTTTATTTATGAATTTCATGTAAAAAAAAACGAAAAAAAATATCATTTTAATTCTATAACTGAATATTTATGAGGCATTTGTTTACTTCTATAACTGAATAACAAGCATTTGTTTGCTGGAAGTCTTCGGAGAATTGACAAGAACTAACCACCAAAGGAAGATCTTCCTCTATCACGAAACATCAGCTCAAAACTTTTTTAACACTTAAAACGTGAAATATATGGGTCATCCGTAAGGCTCCCATCCGTCCTGTATTTGGCAGGATAGTCCTGTTTTTTCAAGCAAAGTCCTGTGTCCTGTGAAGTGGGCTCAAAACCCTGCCTTTTCTTCTTTTGTCCTGATTTTTCTCCTTTTCTCCAATTTTTGCACTTCAGTCCACTTTTTGTTAATTTTTTGGCTCTGTGCCACTTATCTGTGTTACTTCACTATGCCACTCATTTTTTTGAACTTGTCAAAATGTCGAAGAGAAAGTGAGTGTAAAATAATCAACTTCGAAGAAGATATTTATTCCTAGAAAAAAACAAAAAGCGACGGTAGGGTGTTTTGTTCCAAGTGAAAAGGAGTCTTTTCGATAGCATCAGGAGGGAATGCAGACATAGGACGGCGTTTGAAAACAGCTAAGCACCTTTCCGCCCTAGATGCTGCGCCTTCTAACCTAACCATTGGATATGCCCGTCTGGACATATTACACTATAGCAAACAACAGCTTTATATCTTTAGATTATGCGTCAAAAATATTTTATAATTACTTAGATATTTGAAGTTTAAGCTGTAATTTCCAAATTTAATAAAAAAATTTGAATTTTTTTTTTAGCAATGGTACCTCTTGGTTTTGGAAGTATAAATATGCGAGTGGCAAAACTGTTTCGAAAATTGTTTCAAAAGAAGGCAAAATTCTTGTTATCATCTTGGAGAATACTTTGAAAAGCAATAAAAGCATTTTCACTGATTAGCCACTGTTTTTCATTGTTAGGCGCAAGACTTAAAAGACAATCTAAATGGTCCCACCATTTTCAAATTTCCCACCATTTTTCCAGATGGCAATATGAAACTTGGAGGACGATCCTCACAAGGCAACGTGACTGACTGCCTCAACCTGGTAAGGCCAGCATTATCCATGTCGAACTCGTCTCAAGTCGACTCAAACCTTTGCGTGGTGTCCTCTAGAAACGGCAAACTGGCAACCGTTAGTTTGACGGCTAATCTGAGCGGCGGGCTCCCCCTGCCTTTAAAGGATTGTGCGTTCGGTTTGAAGCCCACCACGTAAAACAAATTTCAATTAAACTTTAAGAAAAGAGATAAAAATTATCCCCAAATCTACCGCAAACGAAAAACTGACAATGATTTACGGATATGCACCTGGAATGTCCGAACCCTTAATTGGGATGGTGCCTCTATCCAACTGATAGATATCTTAGAAAGATACAAAGCTGATATCACTGCAATCCAAGAAATGCGATGGAAGGGACAGGGTTGCTTACGGCAAGCATCCTGTGATATCTACTACAGCGGCCATGCGGAGAAGCACGGATTTGGATGCGGATTCGTGGTTGGCAAGCGACTACGACATCATGTTCTGCGATTCACACCTGTGAACGAACGACTTGCCATAATCCGTGTCAAGGCAAGATTTTTCAACATAAGCCTGATTTGTGCGCACGCTCCGACAGAAGATAAGGACGATGAGACCAAAGACAGCTTTTACGAGCGCATTGAAGAGGCCTATGAACGCAGCCCCCGCCACGACATAAAAATCGTGCTTGGAAACTTCAACGCCAAGGTGGGAAAAGAAAATATCTTTGGTCCAACAGTCGGAAAGTTCAGCCTCCACGACAATAACTCCGATAACGGAATGAGGCTGATTGACTTTGCCGCAGCGCGAAACATGGTCGTTAGTAGCACTAGATTCAAGCATCTCAATATTCATAAAAGAACTTGGCTGTCTCCTGATCAAAAGACGCGCAACCAAATTGATCACGTTTTGATTAACGGAAGGCACTCTTCCAGTGTTTTAGATGTACGCACGATCCGTGGTGCCATCATAGACTCGGATCATTATCTTGTCGCAGCCAAGATCGGTACACGCCTGTGCGCAACTAAGAATGCGCGCAATCCAGCACAGAGAAAGCTAGACGTCGAAAAGCTGCAATCAAAGCAAACAGCCGAAGACTTCACTACTCGACTCTCACTCCTGCTTCAAGAAAGCACTCCTCCGATCGACGATATATGCGAGCAGTGGAATCACATTTCCCACTCTATGCGTACGGCTGCCGAAGAGGTGATAGGCTATCACCGCCCTCGCCGAAACCAGTGGCACGACCAAGAGTGTCGCGACGCCACTGCAGAAAAAGACGCCGCCTACAAAGCCACCCTGTAGTCGGTTGTAACGCGTGCTGCTAAAGAGCGATACAAAGAGAAGAGGAGGGAAGAGAGACGCATTTTCATGCGAAAGAAAAGCTAAGCGGAAATGCGTGAGTGCGAGAAAATTAAAATGCATGGTGACAGGAATGCGGTCCGAAAATTTTTCGAAAAAATAAGACGCCTAGCCGATGGTTTCAAGACCGGGGCCTCTTCCTGCAAGGATGAAAATGGGAATCTAGTGACAGATATCCAGAGTACACTGATGATGTGGAGGGAACACTTCTCTAGGCTTCTGAATGGTGACGACGACAACAATCCCGCCAATAGAGATGATATCCCGGAATCCCCAATTTTGGACGACAGCGTTGAAGTTCCGCTGCCCGACCAGTCTTGAAAGCTATAGCTCGGCTTAAAAACAACAAAGCCGCAGGAGACGATGGCTTACCTGCTGAGCTCTTCAAGAATGGAGGCGAAGCTCTATTTAAATGCATTCATAAGCTTCTATGCAGAATATGGTCGGAAGAATGCATTCCAAACGATTGGAACCTCAGAGTGCTCTGCCCAATCCACAAGAAAGGCGATCCCACAATTTGTGCCAACTACCGTGGGATAAGCCTTCTGAATATCGCATATAAGGTCCTGTCGAGCGTATTATGTGAAAGACTAAAGCCCATCGTAAACCAGCTGATTGGACCTTATCAGTGTGGCTTCAGACCTGGCAAATCCACCATAGACCAGATATTTACGCTACGACAAATCTTGGAGAAGACCCTAGAAAAACAAATCGACACACACCATCTTTTTGTCGATTACAAAGCCGCCTTCGACAGTCCAATAAGGAATCATCTATATTCCACCATGTCTGAATTTGGTATTCCTGCAAAGCTCATCCGCCTTTGCAGAATGACACTGAGCAACACCAGCAGCACAGTTAAAATCGGGAAGGATCTCACTCCTCCATTCGATACCAAACGAGGTTTCAGACAAGGTGTTTCCTTATCGTGCGACTTTTTCAACCTAATGATGGAGAAGAACATCCGAGCTGCTGATTTGAGACGCAGTGGCATGATATTCTACAAAAGTATTATGCTGCTGGCGTATGCTGATGATATCGATATCATTGGCCATAATACGCGCGAAGTCAGCTTATCAAGTCGAAGTCAAGTCAGAATCGAGTCGAATTGGTCTTGTAGTGAACGCAGATAAGACGAAATACCTAGTGTCAACAAATAAACAGTCCCAGCGTCTTGGAAACCACGTCACTGTTGACAACATCTCCTTCGAGGTTGTTTAGGACTTCGTCTACCTGGGATCCAGCTTAAACTCTTTCAACGATGTCAGTATTGAGATAAAGCGAAGGATAACTCTTGCGAACAGGTGTTACTTTGGGCTAAATAGGCAATTGAGAAACAGAGCCCACTCTCGACGAACAAAACTCACGCTCTAAAAATCACTTATCATGCCCGTCCTATTATATGCAGCACAAACCTGGACTTTGAGCAGTTCTGATGAAAAGACTTTGGGAGCCTTCGAGAGACAGAACCTTCGTAAGATCTTCGGTCCAATCTGCGTCAATGGCGAGTACCGAATTCGATGGAACCACGAGCTGTATGAGCTGTACGCTGACATCGACATAGTTAAGCGTATTAAAATCGAGCGGCTCTGCTGGTTAGGTCATGTTGAGCGAATTTCCAACTGGCTCCAGCGAAAAAAATATTAGATTCAGTGCCCGGTGGTGGTCAACGCAGAAGAGGACGCCCACATCTTCGTTGGAAGGATCAGGTGTTGGATAACCTGACTACACTTGGTGTTTCCAACTGGCGCCAGCAAGTGCAAAACAGAAATGGCTGGCGCAATTTCTTATACGAGGCCAAAACCGACCTTCGGTTGTAAGCGCCAGATAAGTAAGTAAGTAATATGAAACTTTCATTCAATGACGTTAGACAAAGAAAAACTAGGAGATGTGGATCGATACACTCCTGAAGGAGCAGCTTAATGCATCATCGCTGCATGGATTTATTCAATGGCTTATTGCAAAGCAAAATCACAGGCAAAAACAATAGCAAAAGCAAAAACAAAACCAAAAGCAAAAGCTAAACCAAGAACAAGAACAAAAGCAAGAGCTAAAACAAAAACGAAAAAATAAAAAATAAAACAAAAAACAAAAACAACAATAAATAAAAACAACAGGTATTTGAATAAGGAATTAGGATTTTTCTTAGGAACAAATAAGGAATTAGGACTTAGACAAAGATAAGGACAAGGATTTGGATATGGATAAGAACAAGGATTGGGACTTGCATTACAAAAAAGGACTAGGACAAGGATTTGGAAAACGACTTGTACGAGGAACTAGACCAGGATTTAGACAAGCATGAGGACAAGGATTAAGAGAAGGATAAGGATGGAAACAAAGAATTGCTGATGGATTGGGAACAGAATTGGAACAATGAGTAGGGTAAGGCCTAAGACATGAATTAGGACAATAATTTGGACAAGGACTATAACAAGGATTATAATAAGTTTAGGGAAAAGGCTAAGGTTATATAAAAAGCTACATTTTGTTCCAACATGAACGTTTTATAAATTGTTCAACAATTTTAAATTGAACTGAGAAAATCCAGGTTTAAGGAACTTATACTCAGATTTTGACATATATTTACTAAGAAAATCTGTTGAAATGTATCTCTTATTTTAAATATATGTTTAATTGTTTAAATTTAAATCAAATTTTCTGTGCCAGATGAGATCCGAACCTCGGATTTAGCGGTTCGTAAACTTGGCATCGAACGACTTGAAATTTTTTAAATTGACTAAATTAAATTTTGTTCAGTACTCAGCTATCTTGTTTTCTTCGTTACCGATGCAAACTCCTGTAAATAAACGATATTTTTGTGTTCTGTAAAAAGCTCAAACTTTAATGAAATGGAAGTTTAATATTTTCGTTACATGTTGCTTTTTTTAGTTCAGTTGTTAGCACTAAAGTTGAGAGAAAAGAACACGATTCAGTTCAGGGATCAGCACTTTTTTAAGGGTTTTCTCTTCTCGATAAAATTCTACATTTTTTACCTTCTTTGAGGTTTCCGCATTTTTTTTTTTTCGTTATTTTTAAAAAGGTTCCGCCTCCCTTTATCCAATATAATTTATATGTAACCTATTCTGGAACTGGGTACTATTTAAATACTAGATCTGTTTCCATACTCGATTGTAATCACGAAAGCTGCTAGAATGTGTTTCCCTACTTTTTCTAGCTCAAAAGAGAGAAGAAGAACAAGCATAAAAGCGCTCTCTCGAGCTCGAAATTTGCTAGCAGTGTGTTTGAAAAAATTTTTCGAGCATCATAAGAACAAGTATCAAGAAGAACAAAAAATGTCAAATTCACATTTTCAATTTAATTTATTATTCATTTAGTGATATTTATTTACAATTTTTATTTCACTATTTGTAATTTTATTTTCCACCGCACAGAATAAACAAGCAAAAAATGAAAATTTGACTTGTTCTTGTTCTTCTTGATGATTGTTCTAAAAATGCTCGAAGAAATTTTTCCAGCACACTTCTAGCCATGGTATAATAATACAAGGTAGCATTGACAGTTGCTTGGGAAATCATCTACCGTCAAAAAATATACTCAAAAAGAGAGCGTTCACAATCGGCCATTGAAAACACAAACAATGTTGAAAACCTTGAAGTGAAAAAAAACAACAACCACAGCAGCTGCAGATGCATTTACACAAAAAACTGTTTTTGACAGGAGATGTTTTCTTGTAGAAGAGAAAATAAGCAGTTGTCAATGGTCGCATTCTGGCCGATACTTTCTACGCAACTGTTGCTCAACTTTCCGGCTGAATGGTATGTAGCATAAAGCGCTCACACAACATGTTGCCTGAGCGGTCGCCATTTTAGGTAGCGAAAATATTTTATGCTACCTCGATTGAGCGGTTTGCGCTCACTTGATGTTGACAGATGAAAAGAGTGTTTAGTTGTGAAGTTGTGCTGTAAAATTATATGATTAGTATTTTAATATAAAAATACTTAATTAAATATCTTTTCCATGATTTCTTTGCGAATTTCATTTTATTATATTGCTTTTAACTAATTTTTTTTAATCGAATCACGAACAGCTGTTTGCAGTTTGACATTTCTCAAAAAAACCCATTCAGCAGAATGTATCACTTTATGCTACTTCGCTACCTGAGCGCTGTTTCTGCCAGAATGCAGCCAATGCTACCTTGTATTATTATACCATGACTTCTAGCAACTTTCGAGCTCGAGAAAGCGCTTTGATGCTTGTTCTTCTTCTTTTTTTTTTGAGCTAGAAAAAGTACGGAAACACATTTTAGCAGCTTGCAAGTTACTACAATCGAGTATGGAAACAGACCTAGTAATTAAATTGAAAGCGTATCGTGTAAATTCGCCAAAAGTTTCAATCCGAGTGTTCACTGTTCTCGAGCAAGTGGAAGATTTTCAACCATGTTAGAATAAACAAAGTAGAGGCAGGGCTGTTCGTGCTCCTTTTTTGTCAACCATAACTGTCAAAATAGCAAAAGAAAGCAAAGGATACAAACAAAATAATTCAAATGGAAATAATTTCGATTTGACAGTTCTGAGTCCATGCTCTCTCCCTTGCATCTGCCTTCTTTATTCTACCATGGAAGATAGTATAGCAGCTGAAAACCCTCTTACGCTCTGGATTGAAACTGTTAAAATCAATAGTATAAACTGTAAGAAATTGTATGCTTCTTTTTCCTGTTATTCGATGTTAGATTTTTTTTTTTGGTAATTCTGACTCTTGACTCTCTACAGCGAGTCTACCTTGCTTATTCTACCATTTTTTCAACATCTCTATTGAAATGTGGTTACTCTTAACTATCAATTCCTGCAACCCTGGGTCAAATGTTTTGTTCTGATATTTATTTACGTTTTTAGAATTTAGGTCCGCTGCTAGAATGGATTCATTGAAAATATGCAGTATTTGTTTGGAATCGAAACTTGGAAGCTTATCCTTGTACAATGATGCATTTGGAAAGAATTTGCCATCAATAATTGAAAACATAAGCGGAATACAAGTAAGAATATTATATACTCTGAAGGTATAACATTTTCTCACAGAAGCTATTGCAGATAAATACCATATCTGTCCCGAATGCCAACATATGCAAGGAATGTGCTGTTGCACTAATCCAAGCCGAATCCATCATTGAAAAATGTCGTAGTTCTTTGACTGTACTGATGCAATACACTGTAAAGGCGGAGATAACAGAAGAACCTGAACTTGGTGCAGTTAAAAACGAATCAAATGTATACTCAGACACAGCTGAAGCTCTTAAAGAAACTCTCATAGAAATCGAAACCAAAAATCTTACTTTCTCAAACGACCAGGATGAATTGCAAAACTCTGAGGAAGAGAAGCATGTCGATATTTCAAGCGAATCAAAAAGACAAAAACGAAAGTATACGCGAAAAAAAGAAGGCAGGCGTGTGTTGAAAATCAATCCAAAAGCTGACTGGCACTTCAAGTGCGAAAAATGTGAGTTCGAATCCGATTTTGCAGCTTACTACAAGAACCATCTAATCGATGTGCACCAAGTCGAGAAACCAAAAATATTTAAATGCATGCTCTGCGCCGAGTCGTACCAGTTGCACTCATCACTACGTAGACACATTTCAGTAGTGCATGAAAAACAGGCACGTCCGCCACGTGCTAGAAATATTCTTTGCTCGGAATGTGGAAAGAAGTTTCCCTGCCGCAATACATTGAAAATACATATGCATATCCACACAGGTGAGCCGTTGCCATTTAAGTGCAATGAGTCTGAATGTAGCAAATCATTTGCATCCATGGCTGCTTTGCAATATCATATAACAAGCGCACATTCACAAGAGAAAAAGTTTTCTTGCGAGATCTGTGGCAATACATTTGCACTGATCTTCAGCCTAAGAACGCATATGAGTAAATGCCATATGGGCAATGATATGCAAGATTGCCCCAATTGTGGACGTAGCTATCGATCGCAGAAGAAGTTCGAGGAGCACGTACTCAGTGAAAAATGCAAAAATGCTATACATGCCTGCCAGTTCCCGAACTGCAATAAGCGCTTTAGTAGGCCACGCAAAATGAGGCTGCACATGTTGAATATGCATCGCCATAAAGAGAAACCAGTGTGAAAACTTGTCACCTGAATATTATAATAAGGATAAAGTGGTAAAGGGGTTGTGTGTTGCAGAATATTTGCGTATAGGTTTTAAGATCTATGTGTCGATGATTCTCAACTGTTCAATTTATTGTTCAATTTTTATTTTTTATTAATACCCAGAAAAAATAGACTTTGAATGTAAAACAAGATGTATAAATAAACAAAATATTTAATTGATCTATAACAATAATCATAATATTGCAACAAAAACTTAGTTGAACCCCGATATACCGAATAATATTTCTACTAGTTATATCCAAAAGTTGTACATTTCTTAGTTGGTTTTTTACATATTTGCATTGCTTAGGCAACAATAGCTAGTTAAACTTTACTATGTATCTCTGCCTGAGCACATTTCATAACGTCTAAGGCCCCTTTCTTTATCAAATCCTCGGCAAGCTTTTGCCCTAAATTATTACATTTTACAAATAGGTCGCGTTCATAGCATGCATGACGAAACAGTCCACAAAACAAGTTGTCTATATCCTCTATTAGAATAGGCACTTTTCTTGCTTGTGGTTTCTCCTCATCGGCATAGTCGAACATCTTGACAGTCTTTTGCAAAAACGGGCACTTGTCATGGCTTTTTGCTTCAGAGTCAGTTTTTTTACTCTTGTTGTGCATGGACACAAAGGGACACTTTGAGGTAGATGGTATTGCATGGTCGGTTAAATCGGTGGAAGCACTTATTGTACAATCAGTTTTCGTTAATGGACAGTTTCCATTGCTGGCTAGCGTGACCTTTGTTTCGTTGCTAACGAACGGACACTGACCCATAAAATCCTGACCAATTTCGACTTTTAATGGACAGCTTGCTTTGATGTTATCTGCATCACCACCACCACCGATAATCGCATTGCTATTATTAAAGTCCGTTTGAGCACCCAGATATGGACACTTCTTCACAAGCTCTGCGTGTTTTTCGATGAGTTCCTCCATATTGTAATTGTTGGAAATGTCGTTTTCATCGATATCGTCATTGATTACCGGGGGACTGTAACGCTTGCTGCTTTCAGGACTTGATGAATTATCACGAACTCGTTTTTGTGGTGGTTCATCATTGCTCTCCTCGCCGTTTGAAGTTATTGCTGCTCGTTTGTTCCCACTAACCTCTAGCGAACACAAAAGTTCATCGCGTATTTCTATGGATCCATCTAAACTCCAAACAGCACCAGTTAGACGCAGATTAGGAACTTTGTTTCCATTGGAATCACATACGTCGCCTTTGAGGGTTGACCAAACTGCTACCGGCGCACTGCAACCGCCGCCAAGTGTTTTAAGAAAACTGCGCTCTGCCAGAATGCGACACGATGTTGTTAGGCATATCAAGTTTTGCAACATTTCCAGAACGGGCACATCATTAGAACGACACTCTACAGCCAATGCTCCTTGCCCCACTGCATACAACAAATCGTCGGGCTCAAGCACTTGGCTTATGCGGCTCATCCAACCCATTCGTACCAGACCAGCGTGGGCGAGTATAATACCCGCAAACTTTGAACCAACTGCATCTAGTTTGGCCAAACGAGTATTGAGATTTCCACGTATGTCACATACCACTAAATGCGGATATTGGCGACGAATTTGTGCAGTTCGACGTAGCGATGATGTACCTGTAAAACAATGTAAAATTCAAATAACCGCTCTTTAAATTGTTTTCAGTAGCTTACCAATGACACTTCCTTCGGGCAATGTTTCGATGGTATGGCTCTTGTAAGCTTCATTTAAAACAAGAGCATCTCTGGCATCATCTCGTTCTAGCACTGCTCCGATTACCATACCAGTTGGAAGAGTTGTTGGCAGATCTTTAAGGGAATGCACTACAAAGTCAACACCTCCATTGCGAAGTGCATCTTCAAGATCGCGTGTAAAAAGACTCTTTTCACCAATTTTCGGTAGAGAAACATTCAGCACGCGATCACCGATCGTAGACATGGTATCTGAAAGGTATAAGGAAATAAGAGTGATGTTAGTCAAAAATTTAATTAAAAAAATTCAAAGTTTAGAATTTCTTAGCGGTCAGTTATAAATTTCGAACTTCATTAAAAAGATTCGCATATTAATGTTGAATTTGAAGCAGTGGTCAAATCCTAAAGCATTGGTTCGAGCAAATATGTATTATTATTTTCAACGTGTTATTTATAAAAACTTTAAGCTACTTTTCCTCAACACAGTATCGATATCAAACTTGATTGATTAAAAACATGTTCCCTATCATGAACAATAAGCACAATATAACGATTAAATAGAACTCTTCATACATGTCCTCTTGGGAAATATTACTTGATTTATCATTGGGTATTGCACAGAGAAGCACTGGGTACTTGAATGTTCAAATATTTGGTTCCTGATATAGCTGGATCTGTGGGGTCAACGTTACCGCAATCTTGTTGCAACCCGCAACTCTTTTTCATGATGTCAAATACAACATTGAATTATTCTTCATTGTATTATATTGATCAACTAAACATAAATCATTTCGATTATAGTAGAACTCTTGATAATCTCAAAATTAATCAACACCGGTTAAGATCCGAGTATCTATCTATAAAATGTTATTTCCATACACTTAACAAGTTCCATTGTCGCAATAATATAATTTCAACTGAGTCCAGTCTTAAACAAAATATCAAATACTTTTGGACTTTGATCAATAATACCTTCTGTTCAAAATTGAAATATAAACAACATATACAAATAAAACAACAACGGTTGATTATGCTATAATAGTTATTTTATCATCTTCATCATAATTATCATCGCAGGCGATACACATATGCCAACTTTTTTCCATCCTGGACAGCATTTTTGATAGGCCTATTTCGGAATGACCTTTAGCTCCCTCTGCGAATTCTCTTTGACGACTTCAATCGTCTCAAAAGGTTTTCCACGAAGCGATAATTTGTGTTTAGGGAATAGGAAAGTCACACGGGTCCATATCTGGGAATATAGTGCTTGTTGAACGATATTGACATTGCTTTTGATCATATAATCGCGTACTGTGTAATGTGCGTAATGTGTGAGGTAGTGCATTATCGTGGTGCAAAAACCACGAATTGTCCTTCCATAATTCTGGCCTCTTTCATCGAATATTCTCGCGCAAACGCTTTTACACACTCTAATATATTGAACGTTGACTGATTGACCTTGCGGAAGGAATTTCGAGTGCACGACACATTGAGAATTGAAGAAAACAGTCAACATCACCTTAATTTTTGAACAACTTTGCTGTGGTTTTTTGGGTTTTGGCTGATCTTGATAACGCCACTCTGCAGATTGTTAAACTGTTTTGACGTCATACTTGTACACCCAAGTCTCGTCACCAGTAATGATGCGCTGAATGTACGAATTGTCCATTGATATAATCTCCTGAATCTCCAGTTTTGCGAGCTCTTTTTAAAGGAAATTCACAAATTTTGGCACAAATCCCGCTGCAACCCGTTGCATGCCTAAAACATCATGTAAAAAAGTTGCGCCGATCCAGTCGATATATCAAGCTTGGCAGCTATATCTCTCACTTTTACACTACGACTTTCGAGCACAATTTTTTTTTTTACTTTTTTGATATTTTCATCGTTTATTGATGTTACTGGACGAGAAGGGTGAGGCACGTTGTCAACTGATGAACGACCCTCTTTAAACAATTTTTACCACTCAAATGTTTGCTTACGTGATAGAGCAGAATCCCCATAGGTTTTCTGTAACATTTTCAATGCATCCGGGTAAGAAATTCCGTTGGTAAAATACTATTTCAAACATACTCTGCTTAACTTTATTTCCATTGTGGAATTCGCAGGTCAGACTCGAGGTGAACTTCTTGACAAAGCAATTAGAAAGAAACAATTTAAAAACTTTAGATTTATGACAACTGTTGTTGTTTCATTCGCGAAGTCCGGTTCAATTTTGAACAGAAGGTAAAAGAAAAGCAAATGTCCCTTTAATCAGGATGTCCTACCTTAACGATACTTCAGACGATAGATGTACTATCTGTAACTTATTTGCGAAGTATTTTAAATTCCTGTACATTTTTAGTTCCCCAGTTACTGGTTCTCCCACTCCTAGTCCACAACTGGACGTTGGACCATTTATCTTCAAGAATTGGATTTGGTTCCCCCACTATTAAGACTCACAAGTAATACAAATGAGTGCCCTGACGGTATTGGACTAATCTCGCTAAAACATTGCGCTTCTTCGATCTCACTATTAGTATCCCTAATCTTTGTTAAATCAGTATCAAGAGTTTACCTTGATTTTTGAAATGATCTTTACCGATCCAAAAATCTGGCCCTAAACATGATATGGGCTTCCATTTCAACTTGCTCAACTGGATAGAATCTTCATTGTTGGAATTATTCGTCCACTCGCTCAGCGACATTATATCTAACCCCATTAATATAAACTCGGTGTGCCGCAGGAGTCATTGTTCATTAACGATCTCGTCTTAGTAATTAAATACTCTCGTAGTCTTCTCCTTGCTGAAGATCTAAAACTATTTCTGCAAATTAGTTCGGAGTATGATGATTCCCTCCTCTTAGATGATCTAAACGCAATATTTGCTTGGTGTGAAGATAAAAAACTGGCACTCAACATCTCAAAATATAACTATCTAATTTATGCCAGAATATTGACTCCTCTTGTGAGCGGTTACCACATTAACTCAAAATGATGTTCTGTGAAATTATAGATAAGATGTTGGAATTTTTGGTCATAGGAGTAATAAAAATGATAACGCCCAAAGTTTCCGAAATATACTACCTTTTTTAATTAAGGGGGGTTTTTGAGCCCCTTGTGTGAGTACTAGGTGGTAATAATGTTTCCCAATTTTAAAGGACAAAATTTGTAAGAATTTTACTGAATGTCTTAAAACAAAATTTTACTTAGTTTAGGAGTTAAAGGAAATTAACTACGGCCCCATTGTATGAAATGTGACTTTGAAAAAAATCGGTTATTTGAGGTAACTAAGAAAAATCCCTTGGACGGTTGTTCTCTGGGCCAATGGCTATCAGAAACCATTGGAATATTTGCAGTTATTTCAAATGAATACATTTAATAATTTAATTGCATTATTAAACATTTCGCTCTCCATCTTCAAAACAATTTCAAAAGAGCACAACTCAACAGTTTCACTTTTTAATGTTAAACCATTTGTAGTGATAACCTCCAACAACTATCAAAATTTTGCACTCATCTTTTTACTCTTTAATTAAAAAAAAAATGGTTTTGTCTCCCTAGTTGTTATGTATTTATTCCTTTGAAAAACAAACTTTGCAAGGTTTTTTGCTTCTCCAGAAAATTTTGAAATTTTGAGTTGTGTCTGTTTTGAAGATGGTGTGTGATTTGACTAATAGTTTATTGTATAAAAATTAAAAAAAATAAATAACTGGCCATTTCAGCCCTTGAAAGGACTTTGACCTAGCTTCTTATGATCAATTGTGTTGTGCGTGTTATTAAGTTTGTACACAATTGACCGAGAACCGGACCTACATGCTTAACGCCGACTCCGAACGGCGATGAACGGAAAGTTCTCGTTCTCAAGAAGCTTTACATGGCATTTTGATTACTCTCTGAGGTTTGCCATTGTCTGCAGAGAGGTGGCGGCCGTACAGAAAAATTATTTTAATTCAAATAATTTTCTGTCGCTGCTGGGTTTCGAACCTGGGTTTCCAAAGTTCTTTGACATAGCGGCCACGCACTTTAACCAACTACGCCACGGACGCCACCAGTCAGCCAGTTTATTGTATATTAATCTATAATATATTGAATTTTGCTTGACGAAATTAAATAAATAATGAATTCATGCGAGGTACCCATATATTTGAGCGATTTGAAAAAAATAGGTTAAATTAAAAGAAAAGAAGTAATTATTTGTTATAATTAAACTTTAAAAATAAACATATAATTGAAACAACCCACATAAAATAACATCCAATATATAAAAAATTCAAATAAACCCAAAATATGTTGGGCGATTAAAATTAAATAAATCCCAGAATAAAAAAAGAAATAAAGTTGAAAAATAAATTAACAGCCAAATAAATAAAAAATTAAATGAGAACAAAAATTTATGAAAACGAAATAATTTCTTATTCTCTGGGCTTCATTCCATAACATACGATTAACGTAAAAATCAAAAATAAAATAACGTCTAAATTAAATTTCAATTCCACCCAAAATATTTCATTGTGAAAAAATATCGATCAAATTTGTATATTTGTAATAAAGCATACAATGTATGTATGTAGTTGATGAAAAAATTAAGCTATATCTGAGGTGATAATGATAAAAAAAACTCGCAGATTGTTTTGCAAAAACAATATTGAATGAAAACAACAACGATTGTTTTGAGGAGCTCTTTGCTATTTTTCCCTTGTGATGGGTCTTATCAGACTTAAAACTCAATTAAAATCATGGAACATTGTGCACTTATCACTTCACCTACTAACAATAAAAATCATATATGGCACCCTGAGGTCTCTGACCAAATAAGTCCACTTTGCTGTACTCTACTCCAGCCCTTGAAAGGACTTTGAACTAGATTTTTCCTCTGAAAAACTATACCATTGCTGATGGGCAACCAACATGCCCATCAGCACAAAACATGGGCATGCAAATATGTTTTTTAAGAATTATAAAAATTAAGTAAACATATAAAAATGCCACAATTTTGTAACTCATGTAAACTGGTGCGAGTGCGACCTACGAAAACATGATGAAATATTATATGTCTGCGCATATAATAAACATCTGTTTTCAAAAAAACCTTCTTCACGTCTTCTATGGTTTAATACCAACAAAATGTTGGAACCTAGATTGATACGTGATAAAGAAGTAAACAAAAAAGCGCAACAACAAAATCTTTGCAGAATCAATGCAGTCAACTTTTTGAAATTTTGCGACTAGCAAAAGAGTAGAAAAACATTGCTTTGATAAAGTATAAAAATAAAATAAATAACTGGCCATTTCAGCCCTTGAAAGGACTTTGACCTAACTTCTTATGATCAATTGTGTAGTGCGTGCTATAAAGTTTGTACACAATTGACCGAGAAATGGACCTACCGGCTTAACGCCGACTCCGAACGGCGATGAACGGAATGTTCTTATTCTCAAGAAGCTTTACATGGCATTTTTATTACTCTCTGAGGTTTGCCATTGTCTGCAGAGAGGTGGCGGCCGTACAGAAAAATTATTTTAATTCAAATAATTTTCTGTCGCTGGCTGGGATTCGAACCTGGGTCTCCAAGGTTCTTTGACATAGCGGCCACGCACTTTAACCAACTACGCCACGGACGCCACAGTTTGATAAAGTATAGCGCTTCTATAATTCCGCTTTGGTTTTATTGCTCTTGCGCTTATTAGCTTGTCAAAGTTAGTGGACTGCTAGAACCACTGAGACTACTGATGCGTCCGACGAAACCACGGTCTAGTCAGCTTGGTTTGATCTGCAAAGAACATTGTTGTTGTAGCAACCTGTTGCTTCATGAATTATTTGGCATAAAGCTCTTAATATAATTCTTAAAAAATATGTTTTTAAAGAATTATAAAAATTAAGTAAACATATAAAAATGCCACAATTTTGTAACTCAATATTGAATAAAGTTGGTGAAGTATTCAACCGGTCTTCTCAACTAATTAAGCAGTAATGTGTAAAAAAAAAAAAAAAAAAAAATTAAAAGCAAGTGACTAAACATGTTGAACAAAAAAAAAACATATATCGTAAAACTGGAAATTCAACTAAAGATGTTACCCTCATCAAAATATATATGAACAAATAACAATTTAAATCATCGATACGTTAGCGTACAATTATTACAGATAATAACTCTAGTTATAAGATTGCTACCATATATAATTATGATGGCCACGTGCCACTTATAGCTATGTGGAGTACGTCTAGTAAAATTGTGCAATGTTTTATTACTCGGCCAAAGTTGACTTTTTAAAAACATATGGACGTTTTCAAGTGTGAAGAGAACATTAAGTGCACTAGCACTGCTGCTATGTAGAAGTCTGTATCAATATAGAAGTGTGTATAATATCAAATTTCTTCTATTCAGCCGTTTGTTCACTTAAGTAATGATATAAGTGTGGCTTTTTGCAAAACTTCTTTTAGATTTTAAAAAGTTTCCACTAAACGTTAATAATATTTCGTTACAGATTCAATAGCATTGCAACAAAATTTTTAAAAGCATCTGAAACTCGTAACCATTATTACAACTGCCCTTTTTATTATCTATGATAAAAATTTTGTATTTACTAGCAGTATTCATTTTATTTATTCAGATCCCGACCTACGATTTTATTTCATGACACTTGGAGAAGCTTTCACTTTTAGTAAAGCAATATTTGAATTGCTTGAGCATTTTTGGTATATTTGAATTATCAGCATCAAAGTCCACTTGATAGTTGATGCAAGTGTAACGACATAGTGCGAATAGTTGTAGTGCGAAAAAATAAACAAATTACTTTCGTTTTATTATATATATATATGTATATATATATATTCCGTTCATATATATATATATATGAAGCAAACGGTGTTTAACTATTACAGTCTGGTGTGTAATAAAAATATCTCTCTGGTGGTAAACTTCGGAAATTTTTCAAGAAGCCTAAAATTAAATGCGGAAATTGATTAAATGATAGTAATTTAAATAAAATGAAAGCCTTGGAGTAATGCTTAAAAATAATATTATCCATAGAAATTTGGTTTTTTTTAAATGTGTGTGACTAATGGGTAGATGCAAAAATTGCTACAATTAAATAATTTTTTTCGTACATCAACTGTTCCACCCTTTTTTATGCATAAGGGACCATCATTAAGGGCAAAAGTTTGCCTATTTTACTTTCATACTAAAATTTGATAATGAGCAATTGCTTGCTTCCCATTCAAATTTAAATCTTTTAATTTAAACAACTTTTTTAACCTTATTCTATTCGAAATTTTCAAATTTGACAAAACAGTTAAGAGTTTTCAAGTTTACCTCGAAAGGTACTTGTGTGGGAAAGGTAATATCTTTCATCATTTGTTATATAACTGTGCACTATACAGTTAGATCCAAACAGTACACAGTGCAATTGTATGCTCATATTCTCAAGAATTGCATTGGATATTAAATTAATGCCATTTACTCGCACTTTTTTAAAGCCTTTGACAGAATTTCTCACAAACTATTATGCTTCAAAGTCTAAGTAAAGGAGGATATAATAAAGGTTGTATAACAAGAGGTGTAGAGTTGCAAAGGTGTATTATTTAACAGCCGGTGACTTAGCAGTTTCGAAAGATATTAGGTCTGTTTCCGTACTCGCTTCAAGTAAAGTTTGCGAAAATTTCAAATAATAGACCTTAAGTTGATAATCTGACAATAATGAGAAAATTTGTCAAAAAGTATGGAAACAACTTCAAGTTTCAAGCAGAACAGTTGTTTTTGATAATTGAAATTTAATAAAAATTTAATTGGCTGGTTGGTGTACATAAAAAAAAATGGTTGGTGTGTTTAAAAAAATGTTAAAATTCAAAGAAGTTGCAATGAATTGTTTCCTAGGAACTTATGGCTTCCATTTGCTTTCATTTTGCTTATTTTTTACTTTATTTTTATTAATTTGCTAATCAATTGCATACATTTTTTTCTTGACACAACATTGAAGCTCCAGATTCATGCTCGAAGGCCGGGTGCTATTCGGAAACTTTTCACTCGAATGATCAAATTTTGACAGTCTGAATGAGAATATTTGGCACTTGTGAGGTGAATACTATTGTCAAAAATTCATGTAGCCCTAGGGGCTTGCATAAATTTTGACAAACGGCAAGAGAATTTTTGACACAAGCAAAAATAGAAAAAAAAACACTTGTGATCTCATGAGTCGTGTTCGCAAATTTCCGAATAGCACACAGCCTAATTAAAGTTCGAGATAAAAGAGTGACATTTTACTTGTTCTTCTCTCTCGTACTGGAAAATTTGTAAAGAAACACTTTCGAGTAACTCCAAGTGAGTATGAAAACAAATCCATGATACAATTACAAGGTAGGCTCATATTGGAGAGCAGGGTGCGCTATTTGTCAATATCAGTTGGTAATTTTGAGTTTTTCTATTTATTGTTGTTGCTTTTGTCGTTTGACGTTTGTAGGCTCCTACAGTTTTGTTGTTGCAAAATTTCACAATTGAGCAGCCATTTTAAAATGAGCCTACCTTGTAATTGTATCATGACCTATTGTGTTCCATTATAAAATCTTCTACTTTATGATCAAACAAAAATTTAAGAGACAACCAAACAATTTTTCGTTTTATTGGAAAAAAAAAAAATAAAGAAGCGAATGCTGAAACGTTTTGTCAGCATTAATTAAGAATTCAATACATAGAAAAATAAATATGCGTGAGAATTTTTAAAATTCTTTCTTTTTTAACTTTTTTTACAGAAAAAAACCATTGACATGCATATGAGGTATTTAAATACAAAAATTTTAATTCAATATCTCAAAAAAATTGCTTCTTTAATTTTAGTTTTTATAATTTTTTTTTTTTTTTATTACTTATTGGAACAATATAGATCAATGATTCATCTCTATTTCATTTTTATTTAAAAAAATATTTAATATATTTAAAAAAATAACAATTAAGGCATAGCTTCTATCTTCTAAAATATCTTTTATTTCTAATTGAAAAATTAACGATCACAAAATGATTTTTGTTTCTGATCAAAAAGGATAACGATAAACTAATAACTTTTATTTCTGATGGAAAAAAAATAACGATAAAAAATTAATTTTTATTTCTGATCGAAAAAATTGTATTTTTCTGCTATTTTGCTAAAAGTAAAACTTCGAAAAGTGACTACATAGATTCTGTAAAGATTTGTTGTTGAGCTCACTGTTTATTTCTATTATTAAACCATAGAACGCGTGAAGTAGATGTTTATTACATGAGAACATATTATTGTCGTCGTTATTTCTATTGTATTGTATTGTAAACCAGTTTTAATAAAAAAAAAAAAAGTAAATAACTGGCCATTTCAGCCCTTGAAAGGACTTTGACCTAGCTTCTTATGATCAATTGTGTTGTGCGTGTTATTAAGTTTTTACACAATTGACCGAGAAATGGACCTACAGGCTTAACGCCGACTCCGAACGGCGATGAACGGAATGTTCTTATTCTCAAGAAGCGTTACATGGCATTTTTATTACTCTCTGAGGTTTGCCATTGTCTGCAGAGAGGTGGCGGCCGTACAGAAAAATTATTTTAATTCAAATAATTTTCTGTCGCTGCTGGGGTTCGAACCCGGGTCTCCAGTTTCGTTGACATAGCAGCCACACACTTTAACCAACTACGCCAAGGAGGACGCCACAAACCAGTTTTAATACTGAAATAAATATGACAAGTGATTTATTTCAAAAACAGCTAGCTGGAATGGTTCGAAAAAACCTCTAAAAATTGCGTTTTTCTTGGATAACTTTTTTCCTATGATATTTTTAGTACAAAAAATTGTCAAAAATATGGTTTGTTCATACCATTCTAGCTAGCTGACGGCTTTCGTTAGAGCCAATATATGTGGGGAATCATCATAACATAGACCAAAGTTTATTTTGAGGGGGGGGGGGACAACAACTTTTTTTTGTGAGGCGCCTTAATACTCATATTATTTATGAATTATTTTTTTTTCTAGATGTTGCCAAACTTTAGCTTTTATGGCAACCATTCGCTCTTTCCGATATCGACACGTCAACTTCAAATTAAAGTTTCATGCATAACAAATCACACACCCTCTTCAAAAGTGATAAAAATCAAAATTTTTCAATTTTTACTTTTTAATAGGTGTGTTTTTTTGGCATCGCTATATACGCTTGTCCAAAAAAACGCTCATCGGCGCTTAATATTTCGCTTAACTTTTTTCTTAAAAACTTGGCAGCATTGCGTGTTACTGTCAAATATTGGGTGATATAATAATGGGTGATCCAAGTAGAGAGACTTTTTTCAATAGTCTAAAGTTTATGCGGACAATCCCGCTTCCATCTGAGATGTAGCCGCGACCAACATTTGATAAACATTGTCTTGAAAAAATAAATGCCAAAAAATGTTCTTTCAAATGATAATACATATTCCTCGTTAAAATTGAATTTTCCGTGTTTTTTTCTTAAAAAGGTAGGGAGCTTCAAAACGGATCACCCTTTATTTTATTTTTTTTTTTTTTTTTGTTTAAAAAAATAAATGCACAAATTTCTACTGTTTAATACTTTTCGATACCAAACGTATTTACAGTTTCTTTGTAATCTCGGGAACAGCATTAAAAAGGTCAGCAACCAGACCAATTTCAGCGAAGATTGGCACTTCGGCATCCTTTAGTCGCTCCACACAATAGTTTTGGAGTCTTTCATACCAGCCAGATGTTGAATAGCGCCAGAGATTCCGACAGCAAAGTATAGGTCCGAAGCTACAATTTAGCTCGTCTGTCCGATTTGCATGTCGTTGGGCACGAAACCAGCATCGACAGCAGCACGTGAAGCACCGACAGCAGCGAAAAAACTTGTCTGCCAAATCGTACAGCATTTTGAAGTTGTCGCCCGATTTGAGGCCACGACCACCCGATATAATCACCTTGGCACTAGCTAGCTCAGGGCGCTCAGACTTTGTGAGCTCGGACGAAACGTACTCGCTTAGACTTGACTTGAAATCACCAGTGGGCGCCTGTTCGATGGCACCGCTACCGCCGTCCGCAGAGACAGCTTCAAAATTCGTGCCACGAGAACTTTTGCAACACCAGACACCTTAGAAACAGCTTCGGAAACGTGTCCGCATTTGGTGCCTGCTACCAGCAGTTACGTCGCCTCCGATTTTCTTTGCTGCCGAGATTGTATTCAGCGTTACAGGATTCAAAACCTCATTGTTGTGTTCAGCCACGACGAGGGTGCTTTTGCAACGATGCAAAACACTGCTGCGCAAAAGGTTTCGGGTGCTGGCGCTAAACATATTTTTTATGCTTAATGTTTTGATGCTTTATTTGTTTTTCTGATTTTAGATAGACTGTTTTTCTATCACCGGTCTGACGTAAACATGGTTGTTTTCCAAAAAGTGCTGCCAATAAATTATGTAAAATACCACTTTCTTGATCTGGCAATAGTGTTTCTATCGGCGACTATGAGCTAAGCGGCTATAATTATCCTGTCTTAGCTAAGCAATTTTTTGTATGAAAAATGTTGTTAAGCGTATATAGCGATGCCAAAAAAACCCACCATAAATCAATTCGTAATGTACGTCTCCATCGACTGTCAAAATTTTGTTTTAATCTCAACCATGATTGTTCGTTAATTTTTAAAAAATCATTTTGTATCCTTCTTTTGTATGAAGTTGCTTGAAAACGAAATAGTTTTCAACTAAAGAAGAGGAAGAATAAAAATAAAAATAATACGCGTCGTATGACGCCTTCAAACCCTCCTCAGGTTAAGCAGCCCTCAGCTATACCTTCAATAAACAATACTATAATTATTTCTTCACCTCCTTCTTATACTCCTTCATTGGCTAATAGTCTAAATGTGATTTCAACCGCGCCCAACAACCCAATAATTAATTTAAGGGCAGTGTCGAGGCGAAAACTCTTATTCATTTCACGTCTTCAGCCAGACACAACAACTGAAAATGTATTGACGTTTGTCAAGCAAAATATATTATTTAGGCAAAATGCATTCTGTTCATGCAAAAAAATTGGTAACAAGCCTTGCCACGCCTTCTTTATCCTAACGGTTGCAGCTGAAGAGTTTGCATCTGTTCTTAACTCTAAAATGTGGGCCGATAATATTCTCGTTTCTGAGTTTACGCCTAAAAATAAGTCAAGAACGACGAATACAATCGCCCATCAGACCCAAAAAAAAGCTAAATAGATTATCCCTTTACTATCAAAATGTAAGGGAATTACGTTCTAAAACACGCGACATATTTTTGGCGTCTCAGAATTTCTCTGAGGATATTATCGCGTTAACAGAAACATGGCTGAACGGAATCATTATTGACTTGGAATTGTTTGACAATAGTTTTCAAGTTTTTAGAAGAGATAGACACACTGACAATATTTCTGCTGTTGGTGGTGGTATCCTTTTAGCTGTAAGGAATTCCTTTGTCAGTTCCTTAATTGATATTCCCTGCTCTTCTAATATCGAACTTTTATGAGTTAGAGTGTTACATTGTAATTCCAATGTATATGTTATTAATGCATATGTTCCCCCAAAGAGCAGTGCAGAAGTCTATGCAAGCCTGGCGGATTGCATAGTAAGTAAGTAAATAAGTAAATTTTCCCACATTAACTTATTTTGAGCCACTATTATCAATATCGTTGAAAATTTCAAAGATTTTTGGGTTGTGACTTTTAATGCGTTAATGATGAGAATGTGCGAAAAAGCTGTAGTAGCTTTTAAATTTTCACTCGAATAACGAGCGCACCAAGTAGCAACATGCCTTAAGGCTGACAACACATGAGCATTGATGCGACAATTTAGTGAAGAGAAACTCTGAGCGCAAACGATAAAGTTGACCGATTTAATTTTTTTTTTTTTTTTTATTTTTCAATACTTCAAACATTCTCTTATTTTGAAGACTATATTTGATAATATTTAATTACCTATCCATTAATGAAAAAACTCTTAATTGAATTATAAGGTATTATTCAATTCTAGTTTTCATAACCGAAAAAATAAACACGCATACTTTTAAGACAACTTAAAGTCCAAAGTCTTAATGACCATATTATATCATTTTGACCCTAATTGTTTATTTAACTAATGAAATATTTGCGTGTAGCTAAAGTTCAAGTACAAATTATTGAAAATATGACCCATCATGCAATTAAAAACAAAATACAAATAAAAAGTTATCCATAATAATTTATCTTCTATAAGCACGCCATGCGATAAACGTCTGCGTTATCAGTTAAATATTTAAAGCAAAAGCACGTTTAAATATGTTAATGCAAAGCAACTTAATTTTGGCTGATAAGAGAACAAAGTTTAATACATAGTTTGGACGTACTGTGCAAAACTATATCTACCATCAAAGAATAGATGAATATAAGCATGATTGGCAAAATTTCTACAATGAAATCAACAGTTTGTTAAGCTATTAGGTTTATTGTTGAGGCGTAGTAATGAAAATTAGGGATAAATAGTATGATTAAAGATATTATATTATAAATTAGCATTATAAATTACTTGGTCAGAATAAACAACTTTGTGAAAAACAAAAAAAAAAAAACAAATGTGTTCAGAGATATAGTTTAACTCTGTAATATAAAAAAAAAAAAAAAATAACTTGCCATTTCAGCCCTTGAAAGACTTTGACCTGGCTTCTTATGATCAATTGTGTTGTGCGTGTTATTAAGTTTGTACACAATTGACCGAGAAAAGGACCTACAGGCTTAACGTCCGACTCCGAACGGCGATGAACGGAATGTTCTTATTCTCAAGAAGCTTTACATGGCGTTTTGATTACTCTCTGAGGTTTGCCATTGTCTGCAGAGAGGTGACGGCCGTACAGAAAAATTATTTTAATTCAAACAATTTTCTGTCGCTGCTGGGGTTCAAACCTGGGTCTCCAAAGTTCGTTGACATAGCGGCCATATATCTAGTAATATATTAGTTTATCTTGAAAAATTTAAATGAATATTTCTTTCAGATAAATTTGCTCCTTTCATAACTTAGTAACTTAATTCAATTGGAAATTGGACTATGATCTTTACTCTAACAAGTGTGCACCACTGTTGAATCATTGAACTGTTAAAATACGCTAATTCTGTGTTCATAAATAATAATAGCTTAACTCAGACTTTGTTATTTTTCGAGAAACCTCGCTTCGAAGTTTTCAATCTCCATACAAGATCTATGAAAGCATCTTTGATTTTTGTATCATTGTGTTTTATATCATTTTGTATCAAATAAATAAAAACAAAAATAAATAAGCTAATTAGTAATAATACAATAACACAGCTCTTAATTAAGTTTAAGTTATCCTAATTAACCGATTATTGCTGAAAACAAAACTACTTCTACAACAACACCCAGTCTAAAGAATGCGGCTACTTAATTTGTGGCAACATTAAACATTGTAGCGCTAGAAACCAGCCTCTCTGTTATTTTTTTTCTCCAAATACAACGTCAAAGTTATGACTTCAGCAAATAAAATTTTTTGTGTCTACAACCCGAAACAAACCGACTCAATACGTTCCAAAGTTGCATTCGCGTCGAAAAAAGTCGAAAATAAACTGATTTTGCAAGCTTTGTTTAATGCTTTGAGATCTTGTCTGTTTTAGCACTTTTAACCTTGAGTCGTAAAATAACAATAAATAAATAAAATAACTTGGAGTTTTTTTTTTAAATAAAATACAAATAAATCTACAATTGATGATATGTATATAAGCAATAAAAACTTACGAATTTCGAATTTCTTTTTTGGATAAAGTTTCTGCAAACGTCCAATAACATGTTTAGTTTGTATTAGTGCCAGCTTTTGAAGAAATAAAACATAAATAAATGACTTTAGTAATTTTTTTTAAGATAATTCAACAAGTTTATTTCATAATCAAAAAGATTAATTTACGATAAGCTGATATTAATCGAAAGTTAAATAAAAATGTCATTTGGCTAGTACTTCAAAAAACTTTACAACACTCTTAATGAATACGGTCATTACATTATCTGGTTTTTTAATGGGACTTTGGGTATTAAAAAGCAATCCATCATCATGGAAAGCTTATTCTGTTAATATGTAAATATGTAACTAGATGAAGCAAGAATCAAGAATTAACAAACATTAACATTCAAGAGTCGGCTGGAAGAATGCTTGAAATGCGACCAGCTTACGCTAACTTGGCAACATCCGCTCGTTGCGCGATGATATAACAGTGCCCAATATTATATCAACTTCACGACCGCGCGACTCGATTGCGCTGTCATGATTTTTAAGCAGTTGTATAATAGCTGAAGCAGAATAAACTTGCGTAAAGCAAGCAACAATCGCAAATTGTCCAATTATTCAGCAGAAAAAAGAATCACATATGCCAAAATGAACCTTTGACTCTAAAAGTAACAAACTGTAATCAACTTACTTCGCTTTTCCTCGATCCAACACGAATGGGCTTCTCTTCGTTGTCCATTTGTTTGAAACTCGATTGTTTATGCGCCCGTCTATTTGGATACCTTCAAAATGTGTTTTATTTGTTTGCAATTTTTTTAATCGTTTCTACTTTGCAATAAGTGAAAGTTGGAGGTTGACTTGTAGTTGCAACACCTTGGCTTGTTGATTCCTATTGGGCAGTTATTGAAATTCCTTTAGAGTAGAACAGGTCAAACGTTTTGTAGGCATTGAGCAGACATTTCTTGTTGAATTTTTTATAGCTTGACGTAAACGTTTGTAAATTTCATTCAAGAAATTAATTCACTTTAAGCATGGGCAAAAAATTCAACTAAAATCCACAAAAGCAATTCACTGAGCCAACGAGAAACCCGAGTGAAATGCAATAACAACACCACAAACACTAATATCGCTGATAAACTAACAAACTGACTACCTGACACTGACGACGTGAGTTCAACGAAAAAAACTAAAAACTCAACGTGCGTAAAGATAACAACCTTGGCTATGTGTCTCGGCAAAGCAGGGCGTTTCAAATTGATTTAAATTTTAAATGTGGTACATTCTAACAAGGTGGTACAAACTACAATTAAAATAAAAAGCTTTATTACTAAATCGTAACGAGAGGTAGCGTAGCGGGACGTTGCGTAGCGAGTCGTAGTGTAGGGGAACGTTGCCCCTGAATGAACTATTACCGAAATCGTATTACAACGTTTAATTTCACAGTGTTGAATTTCACAAATTTTTGTCGAGCTGTCAAAGATGCAACGTGGCATTAGAAATATATTTTATACATAACATATAAGTTTTCATCATTAAACAGATTTCAACTTTACAGTTGACAACGTCACGCTTCTTTACCTTAAGCTTGGCTTAACAATACTAAACAAATTGAACATTCCAATTTTATTAAGATCAGTTTTTTTATGCGTGTTACATTTGTAAAAAAGTTATCTAGATCTGTACAAAATCCAAACGACTGAACGAGTGTATACGTTCTCAAGAAGCTGTACATGCATAAACTCTCCGAGTCTTCCGGAAGGTGATGGATGATAAAAAAAATTCATTTCAATTGAAAAAAATGTGTGTGACTAATCTCATTCGGACCTCAACTTTAATAATAATTTGCACCGAGTGGTCCACTCAAGTACAAAACTAAATTTCTTATAGAAAATTATTATATTCATCAAGCCGCCTCAGCTGGGCTTGCAGGCGACCATCCTGTTAATCAAATATTCTTAAACCTTATTGAGAGTTTATGGATCTATCCCACGAATGATTCCATCGAAATTTGAAATAAGGCTAGTTTTTCAGAGCTATGTACACCTTGTTTAAGTTGAGTTTAGTTAAATTTAGTTTAAAGTTAATCTCAGATTAATTGAAGCAGACATTTTTTAGTGCTGACTGTACAAAACTCAGGTTATAGCATGTTCACACGGTACCTTGCACAACGTAATTAGGCTCTCATTCGTAGTTCGAGTCCGAATTATGTTCCGGATTAAGTAATTCACCATACAAATTTAACAAACTTGAAATAACATACGAATCCCGTAGAAATCGGTTTCTTCTCTAAGAGAAAGAACTCACTCACTCTCTCCTATTTGCTTTAACCTTTTCTTTCTGATCGGCAAAACGAGGAAATAAGGTACATTTTCTCATGATTCTTTTATATTTTACTTTTTACATAATTTTTTTCTCCTTTTTTGAGTTGAAATCACAACATATTTCAACTAAAACAAAATATAAAATATATGGTCAAAGCACGCTGTCAAATCGAAATAAGATTGCTTCTTGAGAACTGGCTAATTCACATTCGTAGTTCATAGACCGAATTACTTAATTCAGCGTGCCGTGAGAACATGCTATTACGCTTATTTTATAATGCAATACGTTAAAAATTATCGATATTTATCTTTTTTTTTTTAAGAAGGTGAGATAAAAATTATTTAATCTTGGGCAAATAATGAAAAAATTATATCATTTAAAAACAATAGCTCGAATTTAATTGTTTGTACATTCAAAAAATAAGGTTATAAAATTCTATTTGTAGATAACTGAAACTGCCGCTTTTGGAATTGACAAATTTTTTTAAGCTTCCAGGTCGGCGAATACTTGAAATTCAAGCGCCTTTCCCAAAAAAGTTTATCCTCATTATGAGAAACGTTTGCAATTTGGCCTATCCGGTTGTGAAGTACTTTACCGAGCGTTTCCACTGCCCGAACGAACGAAGATTTCTTCGTATAATAATTTATATAATCATAAAATAGATAAGTTTAAATTTTGATCTGTATTAAGCCAGCACTGACAAACTGGCTTTTAAACATCTACATTATCCACATAGTTTCAATATTTAATGGTACCCCACAAAAAATAGAATGGAGCCAAATGCATCTCCAAGCCGGTTAATTGACACCACCAAGACCGTTGATGACATGATCACGTATAATAGGTCGCAATAGATCGATTGTTAGATCGGCTATTTGACATAATGTGCCACTCCCCTGAAACTATAGACTGTCCAAATTCATATTTTCAATTTCAGCCCACAAAAAGACCTAAATTATGTTAAAATTTTCTTTTATCAACAGAAGATTTAGGAAATTAAATTTTTGAGATGAGTTGCCGTACTTTAAATGTGGTTTTGGTTGGTGGTGGTTTTGTGTGGATTTACATCTTTTTTTTATATTAAATTAACGAACGTGGGTTAATATACGATATCTTAAGAATAGTATACAATTTAAAAAAATTGTTTTGTTTTTATTTAATGTGACCACTTTGATTTAGTTATCTTCCCATGAAACAACTTGTTCACTTAATGTTGATAACGCTTTTTGATTAGTTGAATACAACATAAATTTTTGAGTGGACGCTTTCCACAATTGTTTTTATAGATGTATAGACAATAAGGGTATTCATGCAGCGCAGCAAACTTATATATTGGACAATTAGTTATTTTTATCACGCAGGTTGCATGAACGTCCCCTAAAATCGTTGATGAATTTGTTGCTTATATGAAAGTTGTTTACCAAGTTAAACAAACACAATCAACCGTCTAGATTCCAGGATGAACTAGAAATATTTTTTATTTACCTTCTGATTGAATAAAAAACGCCACTTTCTTTCAATTACTTTTGGAATTAATAAGAACGAAAACAGCTGATTTCTGTTATAAACTTGCCACCTCGTTTGCTCACCTAAATCGAAGAGCAAATATATCTGGTTTGTGCAAAAGCTTCCCTGTACAAACTTTGACAGTTCATTTATAAGGGGGATAAAGTTATCTTGTTTAAACCATTTATAAGGGCTTTGCCCATTTGCATGAATACCCTTAATATATCATTATCCATCAAAATTAAACTTGAAGTCTTGGTAGTACAGCCACTTTTTTTTAAATTTTTACTTGGTGGATATTTTATGCCATCGCATGTTAGTTGAAATTATTTATTAATTTAATTACATCATTCGAATGCAATTTAGAATCCATTTTTAATTGTATTAAGAATAATCTAAATTTTAATTAAAAGCGCGTAAAATTGAAAATGTTTCAATTCCACTGAAATTCTGGTATGCAGTACAGCATATGCCATGAAATAAATCATGGTATTTATCGCAGGGAATAAGATATGCCATGGCGTATGCGGTCTCCACTCGATTTTTCGATGCCTTGACGTATATGATGGCATGTGCTGTGCCTCGTGGAGACGGCCTGTATCATATCACTGTATTGTCTATATCATTCCCAGCTAGCAGTGTTGCCAGAAAATTTTTGAGGGTGTAGCTAAAAATGCTGCAAAAAGTAGCTAAAAAGAGCTAAACAATTTTTTTTGTAGCTAAAAAAAGAAGCTAGTTTTTAAAAACAACTTAGTTACTATATTTTATTCATTCAGTCTAAATTTTATTTTAAATTTTGTGTACATAAATATATATGTAAATATATTTTCATATGCTAAGGTACATTTTGATCAGTAAAATACACTTTCAATATACTAATAATTTTTTTAAAACGGTTATGTGTTAATTAAAACAAAAATTAATTACAAGAAAAAGGCCAAAAAGTCTAGTTTTAAATAAATACATATACATATGTATGTATGTATTAATCATCAAATTATATAGTATCATTACTATTATTATCTGAACTATCAGAATCGTCATCTTTGTAAATCCCGTTCCATAAATTTTACGAGATCGTCATTTATAATGTAATCGTGGCAACATTTGTTTATTTTTTTAAGATATATCTTACCCCTTCATTCTGTATCACGAAATAGGCTTACTAATGATAAGCAATATGTAGGTTTATATATAGAAGAAAGTAGTGCTGATCGTTTCTTTTTTGTCGTTCATGACTTGTTTCGTGATACGAATGATGGGCTTAACATACTGTGGAATTTGACATTAACAATTAAATGAATTTCCTTGTTTTGTTTTTATAAGACTCATTATTGAAAACGTTCTCTTTTTCAGCGTTGCTTAACAGTACCCAGCAGAAAAGTGGACCAAATTTGAAATAGTTCTGAACTAGTTCCAAAAAGGACCAGTACTAGTTCCACTACAATACCCTTTAACATTGAACGAACTGACGCTTTTTGCGGGTTGATGTCATAGGAAAAGACAATTGTCCCCAGAAACACTCCTTTTTCCCCATATTTGAACTAGTGGCATTAGGAACATTTTTAAACTGGTTGCTTTCGCAGTAGCCTGAAAGTGGTTCTTTTTTAACTAGTTTTAAAGTGAACATATTAAAAGTGTAAAAGTTTAGTGCAACGGAAAGGTCCTAAAGATCTCATTTGTACCATCTTTTCCATCCATATACCAGAAAACATTTTGTATATAAACATTTTTTTTTTTATTATTTTTTCTTGTGCGCAGCAAATTTTAAAAAGTAGCCAGAACGCGTTTATTTTTGTCAGCAATACTTTTGAAAACAAAAGCAAAGATAACTGTTCTACACTGAACGCCTTTTGTACTCTTTCAGAGCTACTGCGAACTGCGCTAGAAATGAACTAGTTCACTTTTTCAATTGACTCCAAAATAACTGCTGGGTAAATGTAAAAAATAAAAAACGAATTTAGTAAGATCAGAGAAAGAGTTTTCGTTTAAAGCACCCTTCCATTCTCTTACTTCTATCCAAAAATCAATAGAAGACGATACTTTAATCCATGGATAAGTGTGAAGTTTTCTCCATTGGATTTCATCGTATGTATAAATTAGAGATGTCACAAAATTACGAAAATATTGCATTTTTTAACCAAAAAAAGTAGTAGCTAAAAATAGCTAAACTCGAAAAATAAGAAGCTAAAAAAGTAGCTAGGAGCTAAAACACAATTTTTGGAGCTAAATTAGAAAAAAAGAAGCTAAATCTAGCCACAAAATAGCTAAACTGGCAACACTGCCAGCTAGACAGCTCTAACGTAGTTACAAACACAATGAAACAAAATTTGGTGTTCACTAACACACTCTTAAATTTTGATGTCATGTTAAACAAGGAAAGTTGTATGTGCTTACATAGCTTGCCCCTTAAGCAGCAAACAAGCTGAGGGTGTGAAAAAAGTAGCGAAAAAACTTTAAGCGGTGCAAGTGTAAGTTATGCAATAAAATAATATCCTAAATTGTCGGACTAAAATATAATGTCCAATTGAATTTAATTTAATAAATTAAAAATAATAAATTAAAAATAATATATACATGTATGTAAAATACACTAAAAAGAAAAATGATTATTAAATGGCCAGTTCCTTTCTAAATAAAAGCAAGGTCTTCCTTGCTAAAGTAAAAACTAATAGCCAATATTTGACCGAACTTTTTTTTTATTTTCTTTAAATGTTTTGCCTAAATTTATCTTTTGTAAATACTGCCCATTAATAAAAATAACAAAAAAAAAAAAACACTTCTAAACAAAATTATAAAAAAGAATTTGGTTTTATTTGGTGACGGGTTTGAACCCGCGCATGTTTGCTTTTAAGGCCAACGCTCCAACCACTACACTATAGTGGAAAGATTTTGCGGAACGCTAACTGCGTACTTAAGTAAACAGCCGAGTTTGTTATTAAATTTTTTGCGGAATTTGTAATTAGTGTGAGCAGAGCATCTATAGATTTTTTTTAATAGATAAAACATGTGTGGCAGACAGGAATGCACGGTCACACGTATAGGAAAATGCGTTAGATTTCATATTTTATGAGAATTTTATATGAACATAACGCCTTATGCCATCTGTCTAATACCTGCGACACATTGGCATAGGAAACCTTGATTATCTTTTGTAGTTTAAAATATAACCATTGGGGATGACACACTCAATATTTTTGTTTACTAGTTTATAAAAATAACGAGAAATATGGATAAGCGAACAACACTATAATCGTAAATTTCAGAGCGTTTGCTCGAGTGAGAGCGTTCTGAACGAAAGTGTAGATAGAGGAATGTCGAAATCAGCTGCTATAACTCGTTTAACTGCGATAAACGAGTTTCGGAAACTTTTTTAGAAGATTTGAACCAAGGATTTCAGGTGGAATACCTATTCAGTCAAGTCTGCCTTGGTTCGAAATGGGGTGATAGATTAGTGGGAAGGAAAGATCAATCAGGTGAAATACGTGTAGGATGTTCTAAGCGTGGTGGAAAGCCAAAGAAACATGTGAATTTGAATCAGAGGCAAGTATTATGCCTTTACCTCAGTCAATTCAAGTTATAAGGCAATCTCATCCACAAACTTCTCTACCATCAACTACAACTTCAAGTCGTAAATATTGATGAATTTTCAATTTCAGTTGATTAGAAAAGAGGATAGAAAATTGCAAATGCGAAAGGTTTTAAAGCGTAGGACCATGGCCTGGCCGGGAATCGAACCCGGGACCCCTGGGGTAGCAGTCGAGCACGCTACCTACTCGACTACCGAGGCCGCCTAAACGAATTTTAACCATAGTTTAGCAGATATTTAAACGAGAAAAAACACTTAAACGAGTTTAAATTGACCAATGTGTCGCAGGTATTAGATATGCCATATATAATGCTTATACCAGCGACACATTGGTCCATTTAAACTCGTTTAAGTGTTTTTGCAAAAATTGTTTTGAAAAATAAAATAAAGATTCCTGTAATATATGAATATAGAGCGAAAGACATTTTTGTGACTATTAACTGAATTATTTATCTCAACATATACTTTTAGGGAGTTCATGTATCACTTACATCTGGAGGCTGCAAACACATTGCTGTCCGTGCATTTATTCACTCAGCTGCCCACTGAAAAGTCCGTCATATTCTGGTAAATAGCTGCTACTTTATGCTTATTGCTTCCGAACTACAACTTAAACTCCATTTTTCATTGTAGAACTATCAATAAATGCCATCGTTCCTATGTTTTAATGTCTGCTTTGCTGCACTTTGCATCACGCAAAGTTGAGGTGCTACACACCATGTTTGGCTCTATCTTGGCTGGTTCTTTTGTCTTTGGCATTGTCGAATCTCTGCTCTCGATTTTAACGTTCCGCAAGCAGCAGGATATACTCAAATCAAGTGGTGCCACTGACGCTAAACTCGCAGAAATTTCATGATCACTATCCGCTAGCTAATCAGAGTCTTCTGTCGATCTTAATTCTCACCAACCACTGCACAACGAAAGAGAGTCCCTATCCCACAAGTCTCTTTGGTTGTTCCGACTCCAAGGACTCACCGCTTGAGGGTTCCACATTTAAAATCGATTTCAACATAGTCTATGAGAAGCTCTGCCGCATTGTGACCATAGATCAGACCGCTCTGTTGTTGTATTTTCTACTGTATCGCAATGAACGCTTCTATCGTTTTGTAATGGCCCAAAATGATTTGGAGAACTTAGTGATTCCCATACTGCAGACGTTGTATCAACAATCTGACAGCACTTCACATCCTATCCACATGTCGCTCATTGTATTGGTGATACTTAGTGAGGACGATAGCTTTAATTGGAATGTGCACAACATCTAAAATGAAAGAAGACGGAAGAGGCACTAGTATTCACTTTATATCGTAATTATATAATATCGTTATATTGTTATTTAAAAAATAATAATTTTTGATATATTAGAATTTTTAAAAATTAAATAAAACATGAACTATAATTATAAAAATAAAAATAAAATGTTTTAAATAATGTTTTAACTGTACGTTAGCCCTATATATTTACTACGTAACATCTAACCATTTTGTACGTTAGTCTTACACATTTATTACGTAACATTTAACCGTTTTGTATGTTAGTGCTACATATTTTGTTCGTAACTGTTTAGCACGTTACATCTAACAGAATGTAAGGGCAAGCCTACCTCATATTTACATTAGATGTATAAGTTAAATACTTGGTTAAATTACCGGCAGTATTAACATGAGTAGGTGAGACAGCTATAAGTGAAAGTATACTTGACACTTTATTAGTAAGAAAAGGATAGTATTATTCATTTACATGAGTTTCGGGTAGTTTTTTCCCAACGCCCTTAAGAAACTCATAGAAACTCATTCATATAGCATACCCAAAATTTTCGTAGCACTATTAGTTAAATACCCAATTAATTTGCCAGGAGTGTTCTTGCTGGGTGGGTTAATAGCATGTTTCCGCGGCACCCTGAACAACGTAATTCGGCTCTCATTCATAATTCGAGGCTGAATTATGTTCCGAATTAACTAATTCGCCATACAACATTTGACAAGCTGAATTACCTCATTCGAAGTTGATTCAGTTTGAATTAACCTCCGAATCAAGTAGAAATCGGTTTTATCTCTAATTTTTATCGAAAATTAATCGAAAACAGCAATAGAAGAACGACAAACAAAATAAAAAGTCAAATTCAGCTATCAAAGTGAGTATTGCTTTCAGCTCTACATAGTTTCAGCTGTCAAACTGAATTAAGATTTCTTCGTGGGAACAGGCTATTTCAATTCGGAAGCCAAAATATTTGATTCAGAGTGCCGTGGAAACATGCTATAACGATCGTCGACATAATATCGATAATGGAATTATCTATTTTATCGGTAAATTTTATACTCCAAAATGCCGATTATTAAAGTACCAATCGATTCTATCGTGTGCGCAAATTTGTAGTCAGCAGCACTGCAAGCCTGAATACAAATTGTAAACATTCGTGCAATTTTGTTTTGTTTCTTCACAATTTGGTGAAAATTTTAAAGAAAACATCTTTGGATGTTGATTCAATTTTGGAATCGTCCTGCCAACAGCGTAGCTCAACGAGCCAGAGCACGTCTTGGAGAAGATTTTGTTGGAGCTTTAGACAATCTACACGATGGAGCATTGCAGACTGGAGTGGTCAATGCGGCAGACTTGCAAGAGGCATATCGCAAGTCGCGTGAAATGGAGCGGCAACCCAATCGGGTAAACCTTTGGTATGTGGTTGGCATAGTTGTCTTCATTATGATTGCAACACCAGTTTTCTATGAGACCATAACTTTTTTGTTGGGTGTTCGCTGTTTTCTGCCTAATAATTATTTGGTATGGGAAGCCACAAGACCGATAAGCGACTGTGGGTTTTGTAGGTATGTATGAAGTTATATGCTGACAAATGTTAAATACTAAATGGTTATGTAATTGCAGAAGTATTAATGGGCCTTTAATACTCAAGAACCTCACAAGGGAAGAGTTTGCGCCTTTTGCTTATTCCTCTCAACCTATCATTATTAAAAATGCAGTCGCTCACTGGCCGGCTACAAAAGTGCTAAATTATTCTTTTCTTAAAAACGTTTACGAAGAAATTCCCGGTGCACTCGATGAGGATTGTCAATTTCTACACTTTCGTTCGGATTTGAAGTCAATGCGAGATGTTTTTAGCATGTCTCCAGAAAGAGCAAGTTTCAAAGATGGTTATGTGCCTTGGTATGTAGGTTGGAGCAATTGTCATCCCATTGTGCTAGAAGAATTGCGCAAATTGTATCCACGACCACACTTCTTGCCAGCAGATGCTGAAATGCCTAACACCGACTATATCTTTTTAGGTTACGAGCAAGGCGCTTTTATGCATGTAGCTAGGTCCAATTATGTTTTTGTTTGAGATTATTAATTATTCTATTGCACAGCTCGACTATATACCAAGACTAATGTGGCAAGCACAGTTACAAGGCAACAAAAGTTGGATATTGGCGCCAACACCTGAATGTGATCATGTTTGTCATTCTTTTTCATTTTATGTGGAACCTGGTGATGCTGGTAAGCTAAGCCATATGATTGAAAAACTGTCTGGTCAAATTTTTAATTAATAACTTCTTGCTTTCCCAATAGTTCTTGTTGACACACGCATTTGGTATCATGGCACTTCCATTCCAAAGGGTCAATTTGCACTCACAATTCAATCTGAGTACGGATGAATTAAATTATTTGAAAAAATTTATTTTTTTAACAATGCATTTAAAATGTTAACTTGCCCAAGACTTGATTATAAATATTTATACCTAGAAATACCAAATATTATGATTATTAAAAATTATATAACAAATATGTAAAAATAACTTCAAATTAAATAATCACTCTAAATTACTCTTAGAAATGGATTGATTTTAGTGACATACATTTTCGGTTCTTCTGTTCAAATATAAAAAAAAATATTTGCAAGCATGCCTCTCTAAACATCTCTATGAAAAATTATCGTAAGACTTTGGAATGCATTGCCACGTAGATAAAATTTTTATGGAAAATTTTGAAAAATTCTATCTTTGCTCCCTTCCCAACTTAATAAATTTGGTTTTTTCTTCTCTTTCTTTTTTTTTTTACCTTCAATCAAATCCATTCTATTGCACTTAAAAATAACCAAGTTGGATTGATACTCGTTTTTTACAATCCACGCATACTGCGGAAGGGGTATATTAAATTCGTAAATCTCATTACAACGCATGGTAGCTATACAAAAGTTTATATATTTTTGAAAGGCATCACCAGCTGAGTCGATTTAGCGATGATCGCCTGTCTGTCCGTCACGATTACAGCAGTAGTTTGAAGTCTTTCGTAATGAAATCTTGTATATGAGCGTATTCATATCTTGCCATTATTCAATTTTAGTTACTTTAGTTGACCATCAGTAAAAATCTTTGGTTGATGAACATTTTCATTTAACGCATACATGTTGAGAAATGTTTTCTTTTCCTTAAAACACGTTCTCTAACCATCATAAAATAAACACAAATTTGAAATTTTATTAAACTTTGATCACACTTTGTGTTTATTTTGTTAATTTATTTTTTAATTCACTTAAATATAAATTCACAGTATATGGAATTCAAGGATATATAATAAAATAACTATTTTGGATTACACTTTGTTAGATGTCTTAACTATACTAATAAAAATGCGATGCATAAATATAAGAATGTAATACGAGCAATAAGAATGATCAAGTTTTTTAGCTTAGGCGACGGCGGCTTCTCTGGCTAGGCGGTCAGCCTTTTCAACAACTTCTTCGATTGACCCAACCATGTAGAAAGCCACTTCGGGCAAATGATCGTACTCACCAGCCAATATCTGAGTGAATCCTTTAATGGTCTGCTCCAAGGACACTAATTTCCCAACGTGTCCAGTGAAAACCTCAGCTACTTGAAATGGTTGCGATAGGAAACGCTGAATTTTACGTGCACGAGCAACAGTTAATTTATCTTCTTCGGACAATTCGTCCATGCCAAGAATAGCAATGATATCCTGCAATGACTTGTAGTCCTGCAAAATCTTCTGCACACCACGAGCAATATTATAGTGCTCGTGACCAATGATATTTGGGTCCATAATACGGGATGTGGAATCTAAAGGATCAACAGCTGGATAAATTCCTAATTCGGCAATGGCACGTGATAAAACTGTTGTGGCGTCTAAATGAGCGAAAGTTGTTGCTGGTGCAGGATCTGTTAAATCGTCAGCTGGCACATAGATAGCCTGAACGGATGTAATGGAACCTTTTTTAGTAGTAGTGATTCTTTCCTGCATAGTACCCATGTCAGTGGCCAATGTTGGTTGATAGCCGACAGCAGACGGAATACGACCAAGTAAAGCAGACACCTCAGAACCAGCTTGGGTGAAACGGAAAATATTATCGATAAAAAGCAACACATCTTGACCTTCTTCATCACGGAAATATTCTGCAACTGTTAGGCCAGTCAAAGCAACACGAGCACGAGCACCTGGTGGCTCATTCATCTGTCCATACACAAGAGCAACTTTGGAGCTCTTGTCTTTAAGTGAAATGACACCACCTTCTATCATTTCGTTATACAAATCATTACCCTCACGCGTACGTTCGCCAACACCGGCGAACACAGAGTAGCCACCATGAGCTTTTGCCACATTGTTAATCAACTCCATGATAAGCACAGTCTTACCCACACCAGCACCACCGAAAAGACCGATTTTACCACCTTTGGCATAAGGAGCCAACAGATCGACGACCTTTATGCCAGTTACTAGGATTTCCTGTTCAACGCTCATATCTACAAACGCTGGAGCTTCAGCGTGAATCGAAGCTATCTTATTTGAGGGAATAGGACCACGCTCATCAATAGGTTCTCCAATTACATTCATAATGCGACCCAAAGTCTCTGCACCAACTGGAATACGAATCGGAAAGCCGGAATCAGTTACTTTCTGGCCACGTACCAAACCTTCAGTACCATCCATAGCAATAGTACGAACAACATTTTCGCCCAAGTGCTGAGCCACTTCCAATACCAAACGTGGTGAACGTTGATCAACGTCGAGAGCATTCAGAATTGGTGGCAACTGATCTTCAAACTGCACATCCACAACAGCACCAATGACTGCAACTATCTTTCCATTGTTAACAGTTGCAGCTTTGCTTGCTACCTTAGCATATTCCCTTTGACTCTGGCAGATGAGCGAAATAACTCTCTTTTCGGACCTGTTAATGGCCGTAAGTACTGTAGAAAACATTTTTCGGTAACAGTATATTTGTCTTGGATTAATAGTATCTAATGCCAACAAAAAGAAAAGGAACAATTGATGATATTTTTTTTTTATTTTTTTCAAACTGTTACCTAATCGTCACACCCTGCTTAAAGACTTTGCTAATTTAAGAAATATAAATCTTAGAGATTATGAAACAGCAAAATATCAACTCAAGGGTATCGATTAAGAAAAATTTTCAAGCATTTTGTACCAAACAATTTAAGCCGGTTGCAATTTTAGCAACATTTCCCAGTATTAACTATTTTGTTTCAATGTTGCACAACTACGTACTTTTGTACCGTTTTGAATACGTTCTTATTATTTAAATAAAAAGTACTAATCTTTTCGTACCAGTACCATTTCAATAAATACTATGTTTCCATGGCGAGTTAACTCGGGGTTAACTCGCTATGGAAACGCGAGTTGAGTTGAGTTTCGTTAAATCCACGAAACTCCACGAAACTTGTAAGATTTAACTGGGTTCTATCTGTCAAAGTGAATGCTGCCATTTAGTATCCATTTCGCTAATAAAACAATAACAAAAATACAAATGAAATTGACAAGTTCGACTCAACTCGATGCTGTGCATGGAAACACTATCGAGTTAGCGACGCCATTTTCTTAACTCGACGAAAACCCTAACCCCGAGTTAACTCGCCATGGAAACATAGAAAAAAGCCCTAACCAAAATAGACGAAACGAGACGATTGCAACTTGCCGAACGTTTGCATTCGTTACGTCTGTTTTGACATTTAACCCAAAATGAAACGAGTACCTCCAATCGTCTGAAAAAAGAAGAAGACTACTCTGCACAGCTGTTGCTGACGAGTTGAGACGCTAAAAGTTCGGTTCTTACGGAACAAACCGTCTCGTCACACCGTTTCGTTCAGTTCGTTGAGTTTACGTTTGCTTATTATGGGTAACAACATTGAATTGCATTTAAGCGAACATTTTTGTCTTCACTCGTTACGTAGCGACTCGTCTATTTTGGTTAGGCCTAAAGCCGCGTTTCCATACTATCTTTTATGATCTTCTCCCAAAAATAAAAGAAATCAGATTACGCCATGGTATAATAAAATAAGGTAGCATTGACAGTTGCTTTGGAAAACATCTCCTGTCAAAAAATATACTCAAAAAGAGAGCGCTCACAATCCGCCATTGAAAACACAAGCAATGTTGAAAACGTTGAAGTAAAAAAAAAACAACAACCACAGCAGCTGCTGATGTATTTCCACAAAAAGCTGTTTTTGACAGGAGATGTTTTCTTGCAGAAGAGAAAATAAGCAGTTGTCAATGTTACCTTGTATTATTATACCATGAGATTACACCATCCGAGGCAGAAAAAGTTGCACCGTTCTGCGCAAGACGTTAGGTCTTTCGTGACGTTGATATGAAAGGACTCTTTCTCTTTTCTTCTCACTGATTTTCTGTTCGTGCAAGAAGAGACGAAATATAGTGCGAAATATTTTTGTGCGATTTTTTTTTTTATGTTTTGCTCAGTGAAAAACAGCTAATTTTGACAATGTGTCGATCATGACGTAGGCAGACATGCGCATGGCATAACCTTGTATTTATTATTTTTGATCTTCTCCTATCATATATCATTAATTCTTTCTATAATGAGTGAGATGGATATATAGCATTTTAGCTATAAAAGTTTGACATGTCACATATCTAAACAAATAATAAATTGATTTTTTTCAAAACCTAAGAAAGCCAGAGCTTTATGTTTGGATTGGTATATGAGTTGATGGCAAAGGATTCCACAAGTTCTCTAAGGCTGTTGTTTTTTGTTTGAATACTTACTTACTTATCTGGCGCTTACAACCGAAGGTCGGTTTTGGCCTCGTATAAGAAATTGCGCCAGCCATTTCTGTTTTGCACTTGCTGGCGCCAGTTGGAAACACCAAGTGTAGTCAGGTTATCCAACACCTGATCCTTCCAACGAAGATGTGGGGTCCTCTTCTACGTTGACCACCACCGGGCTCCAAATCGAATATTTTTTTCGCTGGAGCGTCGTTTTCCATTCGCTCAACATGACCTAGCCAGCGGAGCCGCTCGATTTTAATACGCTTAACTATGTCAATGTCAGCGTACAGCTCATACAGCTCGTGGTTCCATCGAATTCGGTACTCGCCATTGACGCAGATTGGACCGAAGATCTTACGAAGGATCTTTCTCTCGAAGGCTCCCAAAGTCTTTTCATCAGAACTGCTCAACGTCCAGGTTTGTGCTGCATAAAATAGGACGGGCATGATTAGTGACTTATAGAGCGTGAGTTTTGTTCGTCGAGAGAGGGCTCTGCTTCTCAATTGCCTACTCAGCCCAAAGTAACACCTGTTGGCAAGAGTTATCCTTCGCTTTATCTCAATACTGACATCGTTGAAAGAGTTTACGCTGGATCCCAGGTAGACGAAGTCCTTAACAACCTCGAAGGAGATGTTGTGAACAGTGACGTGGTTTCCAAGACGCTGGGAATGTTTATTTGTTGACACTAGGTATTTCGTCTTATCTGCGTTCACTACAAGACCCATTCGACTCGACTCTTTTGCTAACCTGGAGAATGCTGCGCTGACTTCTCGCGTATTATGGCCAATGATATCGATATCATCAGAATACGTCAGCAGCATAATACTTTTGTAGAATATCGTGCCACTGCGTCTCAAATCAGCAGCTCGGATGATCTTCTCCATCATCAGGTTGAAAAAGTCGCACGATAAGGAATCACCTTGTCTGAAACCTCGTTTGGTATCGAATGGAGGAGTGAGGTCCTTCCCAATTTTAACTGTGATGCGGGTGTTGCTCAGTGTCATTCTGCAAAGGCGGATGAGCTTTGCAGGAATACCAAATTCAGACATGGTGGAATATAGATGATTCCTTATTGGATTGTCGAAGGCGGCTTTGTAATCGACAAAAATATGGTGTGTGTCGATTTGTTTTTCTAGGGTCTTCTCCAAGATTTGTCGTAGCGTAAATATCTGGTCTATGGTGGATTTGCCAGGTCTGAAGCCACACTGATAAGGTCCAATCAGCTGGTTTACGATGGGCTTCAGTCTTTCACATAATACGCTCGACAGGACCTTATATGCGATATTCAGAAGGCTTATCCCACGGTAGTTGGCGCAAATTGTGGGATCGCCTTTCTTGTGGATTGGGCAGAGCACACTGAGGTTCCAATCGTTTGGAATGCATTCTACCGACCATATTCAGCATAGAAGCTCATGAATGCATTTAAATAGAGCTTAGCCTCCATTCTTGAAGAGCTCAGCAGGTAAGCCATCGGCTCCTGCGACTTTGTTGTTTTTAAGCCGAGCTATAGCTTTCAAGACTTCACTATGGTCGGGCAGCGGAACTTCAACGCTGTCGTCCAAAATTGGGGATTCCGGGATAACATCTCTATTGGCGGGATTGTTGTCCTCGTCGCCGTCGCCATTCAGAAGCCTAGAGAAGTGTTCCCTCCACATCATCAGTGTACTCTGGATATCTGTCACTAGATTCCCATTTTCATCCTTGCAGGAAGAGGCCCCGGTCTTGAAACCATCGGCCAGGCGTTTTATTTTTTCGAAAAATTTTCGGACCTCATTCCTGTCACCATGCATCTCAATTTTCTCGCACTCACGCATTTCCGCTTCCCTTTTCTTTCGCCTGAAAATGCCTCTCTCTTCCCTCCTCTTCTCTTTGTATCGCTCCTTAGCAGCACGCGTTACAACCGACTGCAAGGTGGCTTTGTAGGCGGCATCTTTTTCTGCAGTGGCGTCGCGACACTAGCCAATCACCTTTTCGGCAGCCGTACGCATAGAGTGGGAAATATGATTCCACTGCGCGCATATATCGTCGATCGGAGGAGTGCTTTCTTGAAGCAGGAGTGAGAGTCGAGTAGCGAAGTCTTCGGCCGTTTGCTTTGATTGCAGTTTTTCGACGTCTAGCTTTCTCTGTGCTGGATTGCGCGCATTCTTGGTTGCGCACAGGCGTGTACGGATCTTGGCTGCGACAAGATAATGATCCGAGTCTATATTGACACCACGGATCGTGCGTACATCTAAAACACTGGAAGAGTGCCTTCCGTCAATCAAAACGTGATCAATTTGGTTGCGCGTCTTTTGATCAGGAGACAGCCAAGTTACTTTATGAATATTGAGATGCTTGAATCTAGTGCTACTAACGATCATGTTTCGCGCTGCGGCAAAGTCAATCAGCCTCATTCCGTTATCGGAGGTATTGTCGTGGAGGCTGCACTTTCCGACTGTTGGACCAAAGATATTTTCTTTTCCCACCTTGGCGTTGAAGTCACCAAGCACGATTTTTATGTCGTGGCGGGGGCTGCGCTCATAGGCCTCTTCAAGGCGCTCGTAGAAGCTGTCTTTGGTCTCATCGTCCTTATCTTCTGTCGGAGCGTGCGCACAAATCAGGCTTATGTTGAAAAATATTGCCTTGACACGGATTATGGCAAGTCGTTTGTTCACAGGTGTGAATCGCAGAACATGATGTCGTAGTCGCTTGCCAACCACGAATCCGCATCCAAATTCGTGCTTCTCCGCATGGCCGCTGTAGTAGATATCACAGGATGCTTGCCGTGAGCAACCCTGTCCCTTCCATCGCATTTCTTGGATTGCAGTGATATCAGCTTTGTATCTTTCTAAGATATTTATCAGTTGGATAGAGGCACCATCCCAATTAAGGGTTCGGACGTTCCAGGTGCATATCCGTAAATCATTGTCAGTTTTTCGTTTGCGGTAGTCGTCATCAGATTTGGGGATCATTTTTATCTTTTTTCTTGTCGTTTTCATTGAAATTTGTTTTTACGTGATGGGCTTCAAACCCAACGCACAACCCTTTAAAGGCAGGGAGAGCCCGCCGCTCAGATTAGCCGTCAAACTAACGGTTGCCAGTTTGCCGTTTCTAGAGGACACCACGCAGAGGTTTGAGTCGACTTGAGACGAGTTCGACATGGATAATGCTGGCCTCACCAGGTTGAGGCAGTCAGACACGTTGCCATGTAAAGATCGCCCCCTTGACCCTCACGCGTTGCCTTGTGAGGATCGTCCTCCTTCAATGAATTTGGCAATGAAGTCTTCACGGTACAAATAAAGAACTGTGATCCATTGGTATTAGGACCAGCATTGGCAATAGGCAGTATACCTTAAACAATGTGCTTCAAGGTGAAGTTATCATCCTGGAATTCGTTGCCTTAAATAGATTTGCCACTAGTGCACATGAAGTTGGGAAGTACGCCATGGACACGAGAACCCTTTAAGTCAAAGCTTTCCTCGCCAGTACACAAGACGCTGAAGTTTTCAGCGGTTGTTTAATTCAAAAGAAATAAAACACAATTAAATTTTCCTTTCGGGAAAAAAGCCGAAGCTCAAAAAAACCCGACATTTATTGACATAACCTTTCCTGTTTGATGGTCTTTCTAGAACTCAAACTCTAAATGACTGGCTGTCGCTTACAAAGTATTCAACGACAGTCAATCGCAATAGGTACAATAAATGAGTTTTATACAGCGCACATTGGGCCAGGAATTTCAATAAGTGGCCAAAAGTCAAATATTTTCTATATACAAATGATTCTTACGATTGATAACGGGACACATTAAGGTACCCTGAGACGAAATATTATTAATATAAAATTAAAAATTACAATTTGGGAGGCATTTTAAATCAAAAATTGCATTTTTTTTTTATTTACAACTAAAAGTTGAAATCATCAACAGTATAACTATTTCTCAAATTTCTTTAAAATGTTTAGCACTTTTTTAAACACATTGAATACAATATTGAAAAAAAATATATATATATATATTTTCTTTTGTTTTTAGCGGTCTGCAGTGGTTTTCGGAACAAGATTAGAAAGTAGTTCTATTACGATTCGTTCCACAGGCTGACTATCAGCAGTATAGAATAACACATGAGGAAGATCCATTTTAATCTTGCTTGCGAATTGGCGACCAGCAACAAATCCAAGGTGCGATTGAATTTTTCAAATCGATCCATCGCCTTTTCAGACGTTGCGTAAATTGCTCCCCGTAGTGTATGCAATTGTACACCTTCTTTATTTTGAAAATTTTGATTTGAAATTTAATTTTAATTTCACTAGCAACAACTATAAAAATGTTAGTAAAATTTATAGCAAGTGATAAACTTTTATAGCAAAAGTTAAAAAAGCTGAACTTTTTCTCTCGCAAAGTATCATAAGAAATCACAGAGGATATCACATGCTATAAAAAAAATTGATACCTGTTTCACACTCACATTCGTCAATCCCATATGTTGTGGGTCACATTTTTGTTAGAAAGAAAAAGTATGTGTTCTTTCTAACAAAAAATGTGATTGTGGGAGATCGGAAGTGATTGCATGGAAACGCGGCTTAATTTTTAGAAAATACTTCTCTTGATGTTGCCAAACGTATTTAAGGTGGTTTTACTGATCACCTTCAGCATGTTTTGCAAGTTTTTTTATAAGGAGTTTATGCGCTCTATCTTTCTCTACACTCAATGAGAGAGTAACAAAAACTTGCTGCACTCTCTTTGACTTATTAACTTTAATTCAATTTTGTTGCTGAATGTTGTTGAGTGGAACTGCGAGAATGAAGTTTCTTAAGTTGAAATAGGCATATTTTGTTTTGTATGTCTTTATAATAAAGAAACATAGCATCTGGCAATACTGAATTACATTGTTACGAAAATCAAGGTAAATTGAAAAAATGCAAGAAAGCACTTCTTCGGCTTTAAGGTTGCATACATTGTAAATAAATTAGTAAACTTAAAGCATGCGTTTTTTCATCGCCGTTCGGAGTCGGCGTTAAGCTTGTAGGTCCATTTCTCGGTCAATTGTGTACAAACTTAATAACACGCACAAAACAATTGATCATAAGGAGCTAGGTCAAAGTCCTTTCAAGGGCTGAAATGGCCAGTTATTTATTATATTTTATAGCATGCGTTTTACAATTTCAATTTCCATTAAAAATTCAATATCAAAGCAGATTTATTCAATCTATCAAAGCAGAAATATTGAAAATGACAATGAAAAAACAACAAACTAGCAGAATGTTTTACACGCCAGTAAATTAAATTCTTCCCATTCTCTTTTTGAGAATACTCGCAAAAAACATGCAGAAGGTGATCAGTTAATCCACCTTTAGATGTCATTTCTTTATAGTTATATGGCAATACTCCAATAGCTATTACAAGTTTGTTTACGTATAAGATGCAGAAAATTCACAAGGAAAACCGTTTCAATAATGAAAGTACGAGGAATACCAAATATAAAAGATTGAATGTGCTTGGTACCATGATATAATTTCTGTTCCCGTACTCTAAAGTTTTAGTCCAATTTACCATTTTTACAGGTTTTAGTCCGAGAAGCGTTCCCGTACTCGAAAAAAATTGTTAAAAGAGAGTGCAATCGAGAGAGTAAAAAATTTCCCCTCCCTGTCAAAACCTGCAAGTTTCAGTCCGAGAAATTTCTTCTGGCAAAAATGGTAAAAGTGTCAAACTGGTTAAAATCATATGTTTACATGTTAGCAAAGAAATTGCAAAACAATAAAAGTTCTTTGAAATAAATAAAAAACTGTTGGAATGGAAACCAAAAACATGGTAAATTGTGTAAAAAATATATATAAATGTTTATTTGAGAATTAAAATAAAAATATTGTTCAAAATCTTTAGCATGTCGTCTGCCCAAACAAGTACGGGAACAGACCTAATGATACAATTATACTAAGTAGGAGTGACAGTTTTTCGTCTTGCACCAACTGTCAAAATTAGTATAACTTAGAGAACGAAAAAAGAAAATAAAATATACATGCAACTGACAGTCGGTGCAAGACACTCATGAGAAAATAACAGTTGTCACTCCTACTTTGTAGAATTGTGTCATGCTTGGAACCATCAAATTTAATGAAATTTGCATACAAATGAGCTGGTACCAAGTACGTACTATTTTGAACTTACTATATAATTGATATACCTCATACTTTGCTCTTCGCATTGTATTCGTTGAAGGTTTGTTTACAAATAATATAAAAACAGAGTGGAAGAATGAAATAAAGTTGCCATGTTACTTTAAGTAACTGATGCGTTATTAATGTGAAACGATAAGTGAGAAAAGTTCATTAAAATGATAAAACAAATTAATTTAAATTGAACATTGAAACCATTAAATATGTATTTTTTTTAACTTTTAAAGCGTAAGTTAATGTGCAACGCAATAATATCATGTAAAAAGAGCATTAATATGTAAAATATATTTGCAGAATTCTGAATGAACTGGTTAAGAGTTAAGATTTGGCTGAAGGTGATACAGAAAACTTTTGTCCGAATATTGACAGATTAGAAATAAATTAGTGTTTACCTAACGCCAAGGTAGCACGTTAAAGACTTTAGTTTCAAGGTGATCACACACACTACTTGTCGAAATTAATTTGAATTAACAGTTGTAACGTGGGCTGCACGCAATCTGATAATCCATTTTATTTTAAATGTGCCGTCGCCAAGGAAACACTTTGAATCGCTCGCCTCACTGAAACGAAACACGAGCAGCTGTTTAACTTGACCGAAAAATTGACACGGTCTCGAACCCTCGTGTAACCCATTTTTTGAAGAAATTGTGACGGCGCACTCTGCTTTTCTTGGGCCGCTGGAGGTGGATTTTTTACTAACAGGTACGCGATTATAGATTTTAAATACTTTGTTGTACATTTATTAAATCATTCTAAATTAAAAAATTTAATATTCAAACTGTTTTAATGGCTCTTTAATGAGTATGATATAAAGTATACATATGAATGAGTAAAATGTACACTTTAATAATTTATGATAACATGTAGTTTTTTTTTAACTAAACTAGTAATGATGAAAAATATCAATCCATATAATTGTATAATAATATATAATAGTACGTTCACACCTAAGCTAATTTGCTCATTTCAGGCTGTTCAGACTTGCCTCAAATGGGGCGACTCACTTGCCTCATTTTGACATAAGTCAGCTGTAAAGTGTCCACACACAAATTATTGCCTCACTTTGAGCCTGCCTCATATTGACGAATTTTGTTTTTTTTTTTCTAATAAATAGATTATAATATAAACAACAAATTAACGATTCTGAAGAAGAAATTTGCACATCCATTAGGGCACAAGTCTAATTACTTAGTTTCAAATATATAGTTTTTAAATGTATAATACGCGCGAATTTTTCACAATTAAAACAATATTAATTTGCGAACAACAATTAATAAACAAAATTAATTCCTGCCAGGAGAAACTAAAAAGAGAAAACAAAGTGGAAAAATGTCAACAAAACAGACTTCATTTATTTTATAATTCTTAAAAAACATATTTTTTAAGAATTATATTGTGAGCTTAATGCCAAATAATTCATGAAGCAACAGGTTGCTACAACAACAACGTTCTTTGCAGAACTAAACCAAGCTGACTAGACCATGGTTTCGTCGGACGCTACTCCGACTCATCAAAATCTTTGCAGAATCAATGCAGTCAACTTTTTTTCCACACAGCTCTGAGCATATTAAACTGCTTTGTGAACATATCTTTCAAAGCAATATGTAAGAAAAATTTTATCAAAATAAAATATGAAAATAACACACAAAAAAAAAACCGTCAAACAAAATGAGATTTATAAGTGTGAACACTTTTTAATGAGATATTCAAATTTGCTCATTTGGCTTAGGTGTGAACGTAATATTATATTATTATTATATATAGTAATATATAATATAATAATAAATAACTATATAATATAATTATATAATAATATATAATATAATTATATAATAATATATAATATAATTATATAATAATATATAATATAATTATATAATAATATATAATATAATTATATAATAATATATAATATAATTATATAATAATATATAATATAATTATATAATAATATATAATATAATTATATAATAATATATAATTAATAATAAATAATTATAAAGGGTCCGCCATTTAAGGTTTTTTTTTTCAACTAGTGCTTATTTCGTGAATGGTAACACTTGGCACATGTCTGATTTGACAGATAATTAGTTTTATCCTTCCGCTGAACGAATATGGTTGTGTATACGCTAGAACAATGCTGGGAAATATTGCGACATTACTTTGAAAATAATGGTAATGTTGCAGAATGTATGCGAAAATTGCGTACGGATTTTGGAAGAACAGAAGTACCGTCAGCTCCGTATGTTCGTTATCTTGTGAAAAAAGTGAAAGAAACTGGCATCCTCATCGATAAACCAAAGCGTGAAAAGCTAAAAACAGTGCGTACACCCGAGAATATTGCTGCTGTGGCAGAAAGTGTGCGTGAAGCGGCATCAACATCGATTCACCATCGTTCTCAACAATTGAACATTTCAGAGACATCATTGAGACGAATTTTGCATAAAGACCTTGGTATGACGCCATACAAAGTCCAATTGGTTCAGGAGTTGAAGCCAACTGACCATCCAATGCATTTTCGCTTCGCTGAGTGGGCCTGCGATCGACTTACAGAAGATGCCGATTTTTCCAAAAAAATCATCTTTTCAGATGAAGCTCATTTTGATCTTGGCGGGTATGTAAACAAGCAAAATGGTCGTATTTGGGGCACAGAAAACCCTCACGCATACATTGAAAAGCCGATGCACCCAAAACGAGTCACTGTTTGGTGTGGATTTTGGTCCAGATGCATAATTGGGCCATTTTTCTTCGAAAATGAGCAAGGAGTGGCCGTTACAGTCAATGGCCATCGTTATCGGGCCATGTTGAACGAATTTTTGTTCACAAAAATTGAAGAGGAGGATATTGGCAACATTTGGTTTCAACAGGACGGCGCTACGTGCCACACAGCCGAAGCTACACTCGATGTTTTGCGCCCTGTTTTTGAAGATCGCATTATCAGCGGCAGAGCTGATGTCGTTTGGAGCTCCACCTCGGAGCTGCGATTTAACACCGTTGGACTATTATTTGTGGGGTGCCCTCAAAGATAAGTGTTACGCCGACAAGCCAGAGACAATTGACGCTTTAAAGGACAATATTCGTGAAGCCATTGGTGAAATACAGCTGCACACAATCGATAATGTGCTTAAAAATTGGACCGATCGTGTAGGCTGCTGCATGGCCAGCCGAGGCAGCCATTTGAATGAAATTATTTTCCATTATTAACCGGAAGGATTGTACATTCAAATAAAAAAAGAAATTTGAGAAAATATTCAGTAGTTTTTTTTATAGCATTTTCAAAAAAAAAAAAGTTATTTGGCGGACCCTTTATAATATGATAATATAAACCCAGCAAACCAAAAGTTCCGAAATCGTGACGAATTCGTTTCGAATATTTCGGTATCTTTCAGATTTCGGAATCCGATTTTGTTGCGAAATAGTAAAGAAAATCGTATGAAGGGGTTGACACGAATTCGTGAAGAGGTGTCGTAACTATTTTGTAACTATATTTCGTTACGAAATCGAAACGAAATATCGTTTCGAAATCGTAACTAAATATAGTTATGAGATCGGAACGATATATCTTTTCGAAATCGTAACGAAATGTAATTATGAAATCGTAACGAAATGTAGTTACGAAATCGGAACGAAATGTATTTACGAAATCGAAATGAAGGTATGCATTTAAATTAAGAACGGTTTAATTTAGAGATACGAAAATGAGAAATTTTATTTCATTTAAATTTCATATTATTGAACAATTTCAAGCAGAAAATGTTGAAAGGAATGTTGAAATTAATGTCGAATGTTAGTTGAATACAGAGATGGGGGTAGTGCACTAAAGTTTCAGCTTCAGCTGACATATACTGATATTGAAAAATTATTTATTACTTTCAAGTGGTGTTGACTGATGAATTCAAAAATATAAGCCCCACTATACATTAGTGATAGTGATAGTGAAAAAATTTTTACTAAAATTCATTTAGTGCAACTTTGTTTTTTTGCACTAAAATTAATAGTGCAAAAAAAATGCCCGCACTAATGGTATTGGAACACAGAAAGTTTTCACTTAATGGAAAGAAAAGTTCAACAGTTTATTTTGAATAATTGCACTTATATAAATTTGAAATTTCAAAATTGTTAGCCCATTTAGAAAATTATATTTTATTATTATAGAATTTTCTTTTATTCGAGTCTGGCTTAAATAATTTCAAAACCAGTAATGTTTGAAAGTTGAGTGGAAACATTTTTAATTGCAGCTTTCATGTAGTGACTGCTCAAATTTTGCACTAATTGAGTGTAGTGCAGATTTAGTCACTAACACTATATTTAGTTGTAGTGCAACAAAATAACACCATCACTAAAATCTCAAGTGATAGTGAAGAGATGTTTCACTATCACTAAGCTGGTAAAAAAATAGTGAAAAATATAATTTCTTTCAATATATTTAGTGCTAGTGAAATGCTTAGTGCACTCACCATTTAGTGCAAAACGCCCAACTCTGGTTGAATATTTCAGAGTTGATTATTTCAGAACTTTTCCAAACTCTCCGCCGATCCATGATTTCTTGTGGTGCTCGCATGCAGGAGTTCCATTGAAATGCTTTCTTCGCCTTGAGAGGCGTCAATATTTAATTGTTCAATACTTACTTCCTCATTTCGAATTTTTGATTGAACAAACTCCTCGCTGTCACTCATTAAAACACTTACTGTTCTTGTTGTTGTTGTTGTTGTTGTTGTTGTTGTTGTTGCTGATGTTGTTGTTGTTGGTGGTGTTGTTATTGATGTGAGTATTTGCGAAAAAATGGAGTCCATAAGCCTTGCAACTTCTTTTTTTACACTTTTACTAAAACCTTGACGCGACATTTCACATTTGTTGAAGAACAACCACGGAAAACAATTTATTTTAGATTAAAACAAATTTTACCTCAATCACCGCAATGCGCACTTGTTTAGTTTGCACTCTTACACGTTTATTTAAAAAAAAGGAACGTTGTTTGCCTGGCCAACTTTGTTATTTTTTATTTATTTGAACAGTAATATCATATGATAAAGAATAAATCTTACAAACCGGCACATATCGAAACTCGATATAAATTCGCATCAAAATCGAAACTGTTTCGAAATTTGATGTAACGATATAGTAACGAATTCTTTACGACAGTTCGAAATAGTAACGAATTAGTCGGAATTTCGATAATGTCGTCAAGTTTGGTTTGCTGGGAATAAATTAATTTTTTGTAAAGTCATGCTTTGTTAGAAAACCGTAAATTTTTTTTTTTTTGTGGCACCATTTTATTTATAGCACTGCAATTTTTCATTTGTGTTGCAATATTTATTATATTTGTAGTATTTTTATATTTTCCTCCGATGCAGCCCTGTCTTGTTTAGATGGAGCTAAAGTACACTACGTACATAATATATGAGGGCTTTTACACAGCGTAGGTAAAACGTTTTTTAAACTAGACACTGCTTTTAAGCTATCAAAACTATTCGAAAATGGCGGGTATGGCGTAGGCGTCCAGACAGGTGGCAGTACACTCGTCGGAGACACCATGGTGGAATAAATAAGGTTGTCTCCTGGCTGATCGTACTCTCTTCTCAGTACCCATAATTGTCAAAATCAATGCAAAGCAACAAAAGCAACTTCATCGGCTTTACAAGTTATCAATTTTCGCTTCAGATTTTTTATGAGCTGTCAACTTCGATTTGACATTTATCGGAACTCGCTCTCAACCAGGAGACAACCTTATTTATTCAACCATGGAAGACACGAAGTAATAAACACATTCCCTGAAATTGTTTGGCACTGGCCAACAATCTTTCTCATATATTTTCAAATAAGTGCAGACAGCTGACCAAACAATTTCAAAAGTGGGTGTGAATGAGTAAAAAGATTACAATTGTGATATTCATGATCCAGTGCACTTAGCTGTACACAAATGCAGAATTGCAGTTTACAACAACAAAATACGTAAGTCAAAAAATTGCAAATCTGCAATTCTACTACAGATTTTTCTTTTGCACTTGAGGACTTTAACAGTTGTGCACTTGCGTTCTTCATATCATTTGACAGATTTTTATTAGTGATATAAAATTCGATACTGGATATAGCAATTATTTTGAAATATATTTACAGAATTTATTATTTTAGTTTTGCAATATGATTTAGGCATCTTTACTTCTTAATTTCTGGCGGGTGGCTAAAAAATAAGAACAGCTTGTTTTGATATTTTAGTTTGATTTTAAAAAACTGCCCAAACAAGAATGGGATGTGTTTACGTTCACTGAACTGCAATTCTGCAAATCTATAAATCTACATTTCTGCACAGCAAAGTTCACTGGATCTTGAATAACCCTATTGTATTGATTAGATGATAAGTAGATAAAATCATAGATGAAAAATGTTAATAAGATTATATAAATTCATTATTGTCTAGTGCATTGGTGGGCATTCTAACACAACCTCAAGCTTTACTTTCATTCGTGTGTATTTGTCAGAGCCGTAAAAGTGTGAATTCATTTTCACTTTTCATTCTCTTGTTTAAAAATTCAAAAGCTAAAATCTTTTTTTCCATGATTCAAAGTGTGAACTCTTTAGGCTTAAGTCTTTTTGCTGATTAAAATTGTTTTCAAGTCATGAATTGCAAAACGTAAAGAATGCACACTGAATTGAAATTTTAACGAATGCAGTCACCGATGCAATGGCTGCAACCATCGATAGTTGCAGCCGAATTGAAATTTTAGGGAATGCAGCCAGCGATGGCTTCAGCCGCAAAGATTTGTTGTTGCGTCTGAAGTTGTTTTGTGTGGATTTGTGTATGCGTGTGTGACTGTTGGGCATGACTGTGATGGGTTGCCATTGGCTGATATCATGTATAGAAAAAGTATTATATACAACAAATTGTAGAAGTTTATTTGTATACATTTTGTTAATAATATTTATTGTTGTCAAAAATGTCAAAGGAAAGAAGCATGTCACTAAGATCGGCCGTCGAAAACAAATGACAACAAAAATGCAAAATGCTGCTTTATATTTAGTAGTATTTCATGGTAGTAAATAAAATATCCAGTGTTTCAGAGTTGAAAAGAATCATAAAACTGAGTGCATTCATCAGATTTTTTAACCCTGCAGTAGTCGCGTACCTAAATGTGACGAGAGTGGTCGCGCGGATTACATATGTAATCCGTTTTTTAAAGTTTAAAATAAGAGATGGCAATTTGAAAATGCTTAGTTATTTGTTTTAATTTTTATTATTACTTTATTTTATATTATATTTATTTAAAAAATCAACATAAACATAATTCTTATAGTACGAAAAATCAATGAATATCGATTGCAGACAATTGTGAAATTCATAATTTTGCATGACTGGATTACATATGTAATCCGCGCGACTACTGCAGGGTTAAGCCAACAAGAATGGGACTGATATTTCCATAAGTCCCATTCCTTAGAGAGCATTGGGTGTGCATTCTTTTATCTTCAAAGAATGATGAATTGTGCATCTGTAATTCATTTACTCTACAGTAGCATAAGATTGCAATCTGGTTGATGCAGCTTTTGAATGCATTAAGAGTGTGTGCATTCCGAAATGATTCAATCTTTTACAGCTCTGGTATTTGTGAGTTTTTAATCTTTGCACTACAAAAAGTGTTGTGTAGAATAAATGTTTTTTTTGCACTTCTGTAACTTATAATATGCTACCTTTATATAATGCTACCTTAAAATTAATGTATTTTATTTAAAAAATGTTTTAAAATTTAATAAGTGTTATTTCACAAAAATATTCATAAGTTGAAAAGTAGCAAATTAATATTTTCGATGGATTTAAATGAAATCTTCCAAATTCACATATTGGCTTATTTTCATAATTTTTAATAATAGAACATACATTTTTTTAGAACATTTTTTAGAATAAAATTGGCTTATTTACATAATTTTTAATAATAGAATAGCCATTTTTTTTAGAACCTTTTTTTTAATAATTTAACTTTAAATTAAATGAATCGGCTATGTGCATCTACATCTGCCAGAAGGACTACTAATGCAGAAAAAAAAATCCTTAAAACTATAAAAATCAGATTTTGAATGCAATGAGTACATGCTTTCTATTCAAGGTTCTCAAAGTATTTGGAAAGTCAAAAAATCTGTCAAAAATATTTGCTTCTAATTACCATTTCGGAGTTTAAATAAATGTAAAACAGTAAGATTTTTAAATAGATGATTAAAATATTATACCTGCTTATAATATTATATCTGTAGCTCGTTTCTGTAACCAAATCGGTAAGTTACCGATTTGTGTGACGTTACACCGACTCGATTGAAAGTTACCGATTTCGTGATAACTTCTGTTTCTGTACGTTGAGATCGGTAAAAATTCGGTCTGTGATGGAAAGAAACACAAATCGAGAAGAAACGTTGCGATATTCATCAAATGACGAACAGCTGTTTATGTATGAACGCATCAAAAAATGCTTGTTTGTTGTTTTAATAATAATAATAATAACGAAATTAATTATTGTATTAATTAAAGATTTGGAATAAAATTAAAAAAGTTTTACTTATAAGGCATTAGTTGTAAACCCCATTACCTTTAATATTAAAATGCTTTATAATAAACAAAAAGATTTTAATCAATAAAAATTTAACTTAAGCGAACGTTTTCTATTAGAAAAGTACATTGTGAGTACTTTCATATTTCATATTTCATACTTAAACAACATTACTAACATTTATATAAATCGGTAAAGTTATTACTTGAAAAGCATTAATTTTTATCGATTTACTTCTCTTACAGAAACACTTTTTTAAAATGTTCCATTGAAGCGAAATCGAAACATGTGACAGATTATCGATTTGAAACAAACGAATAGAACAGAAATAGATTCAGATTCTTACAGAAACAGTGTTGGTGAGAGTGACGTCAAATCGAACTTCTCAACTTTTCAGCAGCCCCAGCTGACGTCGATGCATCTGTTTAGTATGGATTATAGATGTTTCCACACTATATTTTTTATTTTATTTTATTTATTGCATTTATTACTTATTTATTTATTGATATTTACTTTGTCTCTTTTTTTCTATTCTTACTTTAATCGTTCATTTCTTTGGCTATCGTTCGACTTCTCCTACTTTACTTTGCTCGGCTCTACAAAATGTTTTCAGGGTGTTCTTAATTCTAAATGCTTTCAGGGTCTTTTTAATTCTTTCCAATGCCGGACGTAAGCCCATCTGACACTATCGCTATCGAAAATCATAAAACTGTTGTTGAAATTTTATGTAAGCAACGATCTGGGCTGAAAGTAGTGCATTTTAATGCAAGAAGCCTGAATGGTCTTAAGATGGATTTTGTTAAACACATATTTGAGGATTCCTCCGTTGACGTAATATGCGTCACGGAAACCTGGTTCAGTGAGGATATAAGCAGCTCATATTATAACATAAACAATTTCCAACTGTTTCGCCATGATAGAAATAATAGAAGAGGCGGAGGGGGCAATATACTGCAAAAACTATCTTAAGACCAATATTCTTAGTGCGTCGTGTCATTCTGATGTTGAGTTCTTAACTGTTGAACTATTAGGTAATAACACAAAAGTTCTAATATCCTGCGTTTATAATCCGAATCGTAATTGCTCTCTAGAACCTATGTTCACGTCATTGTCCACCTATGCTATCGACTACAAACACTTAGTTTTATGTGGAGATTTTAACATAAATTTGTTATCTATTGATAATGTAGCAAAAAACTTTCTTGATAGCTTATCGGAAGTCGGTCTTAATGTAGTTAATAGCACGATTCCAACGCGGTTTGCAAGCAATGTTTCACCGAGTCTATTAAACATCTTTGTAGTATCTGATCCTTCGTCTGTTTTTCTTTTTGATCGGTTGTCGTTCGTATCGGATCATGATCTCATCTTTTGCACGCTGGATGTGTGTTTCTCACCCATTATGTCTGAATCCTCTTTCTCGTACCGCGATTTTAAGTCAATTGATCATGTTGCCTTATTGAATGATTTGAATTTATCAAACTGGTCAGATTGTTGGTTTCAAAGCTCAGTCAATGATAAACTAACTTTGTTCATTAACATAATAAGTGACCTTTTTGATAAGCACGTTCCAGTTCGCACGCGTCGAATTGTCAATAGCTCCTGTCCATGGTACACTCAATCTGTGAAACAAGCCTTAAAAAATCGGTTCAAAAGTTATAATAAATGGAAACGATATCCCACTGCTTTAAACTGGAAAATATATAAAAAACAAGAAATGAAGCCACCTCTGCTGTAAGATTGTCGAAATCTATGTTTTTTCAGTCTAAGCTGAACCCATCATTGCCTTCTAAACAGCTCTGGAATAATTTAAAAAGCATTGGAGTTTGTCAAAGATCTTCTGAGCTTTGCAAGATAGACCCGAATTTGTTGAACGATTATTTTGTTTCTAACTCAACATGCGTTGATTCTAGTATACAAGATCCTGCTGTTAGTAATATGCCAGAAGTTGATTATGTATTTGATTTTAAAGCAGTAAATGAGCAGGATGTAGCACGATGTTTAATTAAAATTAAATCTAACGCAACCGGGGAAGATGGAATTTCCATGAAATTTATTAAGATTATAGTACCTTTTGTCCTCAGCCCACTTGCGCATATCATTAACCATTGCTTCACTACCTCATGCTATCCCGAAATTTGGAAAGTTGCTACTATTATACCTATCGCTAAAAAACCGAATGCATGTGATCCGTGTGATTTTCGGCCAATCAGTCTGCTGTGTTCTGTTTCAAAGGTATGTGAGGCGCTCATGGCTGAGCAGATTTCTAATCATGTCAACTCCTTTGGCCTTATGTCAAACTTCCAGTCGGGTTTTCGTCCTGGACACAGTTGCTCAACTGCTGTGGTTAAAATTCTTGAAGATATAAGAGGTCCCTACGATTTAGGTCACATAACATTACTTTGCTTGCTAGATTTTTCCAAAGCGTTTCATGCGGTCAATCATTTAATTCTATGTAGTAAGCTCTCGCAAAACTTTGGGTTCTCTGGTGCTGCTGTCCGTCTTTTGGGAAGCTACCTGGCTGGTAGGTCTCAAAGAGTTAAGGTTGGGTCAAACTTCTCGACATATAGAATAACCACTAGTGGAGTACCTCAAGGCTCAGTGCTTGGCCCGTTGTTATTCACATTGTTTACCAACGTCATTTTTACGAAATGCAATCATGTCAATATGCACGCGTATGCTGATGATCTTCAGCTGTACCTGTCGAGCCCAATGTCTTCGTTACAAGACCTTTGTGGTAGGGTAAATGAGGATTTAAATAAGGTAACTGAATGTGCGAAGGTAAATATGCTCAAATTAAACCCTTTGAAATCGTATATCTTGCCTATCTCAAAAAACTCTAATAACATTCAATATTTGCCTCCAATCATTCTTGATAACGTGGAGCTAAAATCTGTAACCAATCTTGGGTATGTAATAAACTCTTCCCTTTCATGTGAGGATCATATTAACTCCTGCGTCAAAAAAGTATATTATGTATTACGCAATCTTCGAGTAAGTGAATGTTTTGTGCCTGTCGAAATAAGACGAAAACTGGTTCTGCAGCTCCTGATGCCTATAATAACATACTCTGAAGTTGTTTATTGCAAACTCGACTCGAGGTCTGAGCATAAGCTTATTGTTGCTTTTAACAATGCGGCTCGCTATGTTTATGGATTAAGAAGATATGACCATATCTCCATGTTTTCAAAAAGATTACTCGGACGTAGCTTGCTAGGCCACCTTGAGGCTAGAAACTGCTTTTTTCTGCATAGGCTTATTCATTCTCATTGTCCAGGTTACTTATTTGAAAAACTGTCGTTTTGCAGGTCTATTAGAAATTTAAATCTGTTAATTCCTAGATACAACTTCTTAAACTCCAGTAGATTGTTTTTCGTAAGCGCTGTCATCATGGAATTCACTACCCATGAACATAAAAAATGTTTCTAATAAAAATATCTTTAAGCATTTAGTATACAAACACTTCTCTTAACTAATTCTATATTCTGTCCATTGCATCTCTCTTCTAAAAGTTTCTTTTTCATCTCTGCTTTTATCTAAGTGAAACGATTAGAGTCATTATAAATCTTTAATGTAATTATATTTTTAAGGTATATATGATTAATTTAAATTTTAAATTGTTAACTTGATCTCTTGATATATGTTATTATCTCCAATTGTCAATCTGTTGTAATCTCCAGTGTCAATGTGGCATTCAAAAGATTTAATCTTATTTGTCAACAACGTTACTTAATAAATACAACAAAATACAACAAAATTGCGCCAATAATTACTATAAAAACTTTGGAACGAATATTCTGTATTTTTTTAATTCACAACATGAATAGCAGTGATCTGCAGGATGTAACAGTGTATGTCAAGGTTATTTTTTTATTTTTTTTTATTTATTAGTAAGTAACTTTATTCATTATTATAAAATTAAATTAATTAAATATATTATTAAATTAAATTCATTTTGCTAGATGTAAAATTAAGGTAGATTTGTAGTTACTTTAATTCTCAGACGGATTTTTAATCCGTGTATAAGAGGGTTGAGAAAAAATATTAACAATAATTAAAAACTAGTAAATAAATAATTTTTCTTCTTTGATAAGATTTTAAATATCACATTGATTAGATTATATCACTAGTTAAATCATCTTAAATTCATAATGTGATTTTTAAGTTTAAGTTTAAAAATGTTGGTATTGGCTGCATTTTTTATTTCTTCTGGTAGGTTGTTAAATTGTTTTATTGCGCTGTGTTTCAGACTGTTGAGTTGCTGTGTTGTTCGTGCTTTTGGGATATTGAAGTTGAATTTCTGTCGTGTATTATGTTGATGGATCGTGTTTCTTGTTGTGAGAATCATGTTTGATTTGAGAAGATTGTTTGATTTGAGAAGATTGTTTTTGATTTTATAAATATACTACCGATACCCGGCGCGCGTTGCTGCACCCGGCAAGTATATTGGAAATAATAAGTAAATTCAAAACTTTTATTAGTCCCTTAGTCTGACACCACGCTCATGTTCCACTGCCCGTTACAGTTTCCCAGTAGCAGAACATCACTCCCAGGTGACAACTCCATTATGAGTCCTGTGACCTTAGCTTCCATAGCTATTCTGTATAGAGAATCGGGCCACACACCCTTTTCTAATGCACATACCAGTTTTCCATTAGAAAGACTTTGGAAATTAGTAACTCTATACTGAGTTTTATTGTCAAGCGACGTTTAGTTCCAAAGCTATTCAATATCAAAAATTTGACTTGTGTGGTCGAAGCCATAACCCCTTTTCCTATGCTCGTCCCAGTTATCTTGTTTATTTATAAAAAAACTTATTGAATCGCACAATGTCAATTCTTTAAAGTAAAAAGTCACCCGTTCCTTTTGTTCATTTATAAATTACAGGAAAACCACCGTCAAAGCATGTGTAGAAAAGTTGCATGCAGCGAAACAAATAAACATACGTACATACAAACATACATACACACATCAACTCGGATTGAATCTCATTCTCATCAAAAAAATCCTCAACATGCTAAAGGTGCTCAATGAATCCCCGTTTAACAAAACTGTGTTAGATTAATTCTCCACATCAAAACTACTTCGAACATATTAGAATGTACTTCGATCCAATTAGCTTTAAGCGCTGCAAAGTATGTATGTATATGTAAAGAGTATAGTAGAGAGCAACATGCAGTTTATTGAGGCTCTCGCAGCACAAACGCATGAAAAGCTAACGATCAAGCAATGCATGTCATTGTGGATGATTTTTTAAAAAACTTAACACTTTAATTAAAGATACTTATTATTGAAATTTCGAAAAGAAAATAACCAAAGAACCTTTTGTAGCACAAATGTGATATATTAAAACTTATTTCAAAAAAATCGGACCAGTACTTTTGGAGTTTTGCGGACACAAAAAATGTTCGCTTTCATTTTATATAATAGTATAGATTTGCATTTTTCAGTGTATATAAGCTGGTTGATGTCCATTTGGTTTGTGGTTTTGTACAAGTCTTTTGTCGAGGTCAATGTGCTTTTGTTGAAGAGGATTCGAATTGTTTTTTTCATTAGCCTTCCTATTTGTTCGACTTGAAATTTGCTGCATTGACTCCAGCTACATATGTTATATCTTATTTTCGAAAGTATATGTTCATTGTATATCAGCTTGGCTGCCTTTTCTGGTATAGATCCAAGTCGTTTGATCGCTCGTATGATTGGATTATATGATTTTTTTATTCCTTTTATGTGGTTTTCGTAGTTTAGTTTTTCATCTATCATCATTCCTAAGTATTTTGTGTGCTTAACTCTTTGTATTTCTGTGTCGTTGATTTTTACTTTTATGTTTATTTCTTTGTTGTTATATCGCTGAAAGACGATGTGGTTTGTTTTTTGAATATTTATGCTGAGCCCATTCCCACAAGCCCATTCATGATAAATCTTCATAACATGGTTTACTTTATCCTCCAGATCTTTTTCCGTTGTAGCTGTTGTTAAGAAACTTGTATCGTCAGCGTAGATATTGTATGCTGAGTTAAAATTAAAAATAAAAAAAAAAATAAATAACTGGCCATTTCAGCCCATGAAAGGACTTTGATCTAGCTTCTTATGATCAATTGTGTGGTGCGTGTTATTAAGTTTGTACACAATTGACCGAGAAATGGATCTACCGGTTTAACGCCGACTCCGAACGGCGTATGTGGCCGATGTGGCGTCCGTGGCGTAGTTGGTTAAAGTGCGTGGCCGCTATGTCAACGAACCTGGAGACCCGGGTTCGAACCCCAGCAGCGACAGAAAATTATTTGAATTAAAATAATTTTTCTGTACGGCCGCCACCTCTCTGCAGACAATGGCAAACCTCAAAGAGTAATCAAAATGCCATGTAAAGCTTCTTGAGAACTGAGTTAAAATTGCAATTTCTAATATTGTTTATGTACAATAGATAGAGTTTTGGTCCAAGGACCGAACCTTGTGGTACGCTAATTTCGGTTACAAGTTCGTCACTGTACTCGCCACCTACTTTGCCAACATGAGGCCTGCTGTTTAAATATGTTTGTGTTAAATTGTTTGCCACTCCACGCACACATATATTGTTCAATATATTAAGAATTTTTTTGTGGTCAACGAGGTCGAAGGCTTTCGATAGGTCTATGAAAGTAGCCGCCACCAGTTTTTTCTCATCCAAAGCGTTGTAGACTTTTTCCAAAGTTGCCGTAATTACTCTGTTCCGCTGCTTGCCAGGGAACCGTACTGATTGCTGTCGAATTTTATTGTTGTATCAATGAAATTTTGTATTCTGTCAATTGCCTTTTCAAACACTTTGCTGATTGCACTAAGTACTGCAATTGGCCTGTAGTTTTCGCATTTATATTTGGCTCCTTTTTTGTAGATTGGTGTAATGATGTCTTTTTTGAGGCAGTTTGGGAAGGTACCAGTTGTGAAGCAATTGTTTATTAATGTAGCTAAGATCGGGCATATTGTTGGTTGTAGTATCTTTATATCTTTAACTGAAATTCCGTCTATACCTTTGCTGCATTGCTGTTAAGGTTTGTTATTATTTTTTGTATTTCCTGCAGTGTGACAGGTTTTAAAAACTGTTGCTGTATTTGTTGCCATGTTGTTTTTAGCTAAATTTTTTGCGACTTCATTGAAGTATTTGTTGAACTTGTTCGCGGTAGTTTTTTTGTGCTGAACTGTTTGCTTGAGATTGCTTGTAGAATTAGAAGTTTCTGTTTTATTTGTTAAATTTGTGTTTATTATATTCCATAGCTTTCTTGAATTGTTTCCCGCTTTTTCAATTTGTTCATTCATATGTTTTTCTTTGGTGTTTTTAATAAGAGTTTCAACTTCTTTTTGTATTTTGTTATATTCGGCTTTTTTATTTTGATCATCAATCCTACATTTCCATTTTTTGTATAGTTTTTGTCTTTGCTTTAGTTTTTTTGGAGTTCTGGTGTGATCCAATTGTTGTCTCGTGACCTATTTTTACGTATTTTGTACAAGATTTTTTCGCCGCTTGTAAGATTTCTACAAGATTTTCCACTTCAGTTATTGTGCTTCTGTTTAGTTCTCTTTCAATTAGTTTAGACATTTGATTATAATTTATTATTGGTACCATCTGGTTTTTCATCGGTTCCTTTTTCTTTAACATTGCGGATATTGTTGCAATAGTGTATTTGTGATCTGAGATGTCTGTGTCCTCCAATTTGAAATCTATTTTGTGTGTGGTGTCGATGTTTGCAATAATGTGGTCAATCAGTGTCTTTGTACTGACTGTCTGTCTCTCTTGTTGGTATTGTACTGTTGACAAAAGTATACCCGTTAGCTTGGATTAAGTCTGAGTACCTGGTGACCGTGTTATTTTGCTCTAAAACGCTAACATCTGCAAAGAAGATTGTATTTTTGTTCTGAACTAATTTGTTTTCAAGGGGAGATTACGATTTCCGTGGCCCCTCGATTTGAGTATGCAGTTTTGAAGTACTCTTTGAGAAAATAAGATTCGACGAAGGATTTATCGATATATCGATTAGTTATCGAGATATCGATTTTTCAAAAAAATTCTTACTCAACTGAACCAATATTTACATTCGGTTATATCTTTGCTAATATTTGTCCGATCTAAATGATTTAGGTGTCATTCGAAAGATATTTAAAATGTTTTTAATATGAAGTGAAAAAATAAATATTTTTTTTCTTAAATCGGCCACGCTACAAACTGTCTTTCTGCATAATATGTTTTATTTTTGCATAAAACCGTTATTTTCTCTTAAAAATGCGTTATAAAGAGTAAATAAAGATAAAATTAATTTAAAGCTGAAATATTAACCTTTTGTTTGGTATGCAACCTGTTATACTTTTTCTTTTATTTTGACCGATTTTGGCTGTTATGTTATAATTTAGGTTGGTCAGTACAATCATATAGCATAGGAAAATGTTTCATAATTGGGCTGAATATATTTGATTTGCTTTATAAATTGTGCATTTATACTGTAAATGGTGCAAGAAAGATCTGCATAAAATTTTCGATGCATTTTGAGTTATTGAATAATTTTTTTCAGTGGTTCTGCCTTTTACATAATGTACTTTTTCTGTAAAAGGAGCCAGATAGACTTTAATCAAAGGTTGTTTGTTGTATTCTGAAGTACATGTTGATATTTTTCCTACCATTTTTTTGAGTTGCGTCCGTGGCGTAGTTGGTTAAAGTGCGTGGTCGCTATGTCAAAGAACCTTGGAGACCCAGGTTCGAACCCCAGCAGCGACAGAAAATTATTTGAATTAAAATAATTTTTCTGTACGGCCGCCACCTCTCTGCAGACAATGGCAAACCTCAGAGAGTATTCAAAATGCCATGTTCTTGAGAACAAGAACATTCCGTTCATCGCCGTTCGGAGTCGGCGTTAAGCTTGTAGGTCCGGTTCTCGGTCAATTGTGTACAAACTTAATAACACGCACAACACAATTGATCATAAGAAGCTAGGTCAAAGTCCTTTTAAGGGCTGAAATGGCCAGTTATTTATTTTTTTTTTTTTTTTATTATTTTTTTGAGTTATTGAATAATTTTTATTTTAGTGGTTCTTCCTTTTACAAAATGTACTTTTTCTGTAAAAGGAGTCAGAAAAACTTTTATCAAAGGTTGTTTGTTGTATTCTGAAGTACATATTGATATTTTTACTAATTTTTATAAAAAAGTGGCTCTGCCTTTTACAAATTGCACAATTATTCTGTTTTTTTTTTTTTTGTTTTTTTTTTTTTGTGAAATAAAATGAGAATCTGTATCTTATTTAAAAAGAACACGATGCGAATCATAATTAATATGATTCGAATATTTTTTTTTATTTGAATAAAAACCGTATGATTGTTCTGTTTAATCTAGTAACAATATAAAAATGAGAATAATGGTAGAAATAGGGGAAACAAGTGTAACATATTATACACCAAATGAAAGGTTAATGTTTCAGCTATAACCATATGTTATGTTCTACTTACTTTTATTACGTACTTTTTGAAGAAAATAACGGTTTTATGGAAAAAAATATATATCATGCCGAAAAATCATCTGTAGTGTAATTAGATTAAGTACCAAATTTTTGTTTTATAAATTATTTTGAAGATATTTAAGTTTGTTATCGAATGATACCCAAATTATCCTGATCGGTCAAATATTAGCATAGATATGGTCGAATTTACAGTAAGACTTTTTTTTAGTAAAAATTTTTTTAAAAATCGATAACTCGATAACTAATCGGTATATCGATTAATCCTTCTTATTTGAATCTTATTGAATCTTATTGAATCTTATTTATCTTATTTTCTCTATAAGTTCTTCAAAACTGCATATTCAGATCTTGGGGCCACGGAAATCGTAATTGTGCCGTTTTCAATAAAATCATAAAAAGTGTTGCAGTTTTCGTTAGGCGCTTTGTAGAAAGTGCCGATTATTAGAGGTCTCTTTCTATTTGTAATTTCGATAACTGTTAAATTGTACTTCTCATCTTTATTTATTTCGTTATAGCTATAGATGTTTTTAATAAAAACAGCCGTCCCACCGCCACGATTTCCGTTTCGGCAATTGTGAATCGATATAAAATTTGGTAGGTTGAACCATGATACAATTACCAGGTAGGCTCATATTGGAGAGCAGGGTGCGCTAGTTGTCAAAATCAGCTGATAGCTTCTAGTTTTTCTTTGTTGTTGTTGTTGCTTTTGTCGTTTGACGTTTGTGGCTTCTACAGCTTTGTTGTTGCAAAAATTCACAATTAAGCAGCCATTTTAAAATGAGCCTACCTTGTAATTGTATCATGGGTTGAACCAAAGATCATATAATATAAAGATGCGCCACGGCCATACAAATCAGCGACACAGTCAAAATCGAATGTGGATTTGTCATAAATCCACTTTAAAGCTTTGTGAGAGTCAGTGAGCGAACGACTTAAAGCTTATGAGAGCGGGAGAACAAGCAAGCGACATTGTGAGTATAATATTGAGAAGCATAGAGAGCACATGAAATTGTTTAGTATACGAAAGATCTCAACAAACGATGTATCTGCAAACGAATTGTAGCTAAATTGTCTTGCGTAAAAAAACAAAAATGTAGGCATGATTTGTATTTAAATACCCTACGCACATTATAAAAAGATAATATATAACATATGTCGCCCATTTCAGATTGAGGTGACCTATCAGTAGCACTGACCATCTCCGATTTGGCTCAAATTTCGTTCCTAAATTGGTTTGTTGCTTAGAAAACCAAATCCGAAGTTATAAATTTTTAGATTAACTTCAATTTAAATACGATTTTCGTAAATAAGGTATCATTGGAAAGGTTATTTTGTCTGTTTTAAGGAAAAAATATAAAACTTTTGGAAAAATTGTTGTAAGTTGGCCCATTCTTAACTTCAAAGTTTAATATCATGCCAACAACAGACGCTATAATTTTTTTTCAGTTACTTTATTTTGGTTTTTTTGGACATTTTAATACCTTTTTAACGATATAAAATTAACCCATTAAGTCCGGGAAGAGCACAATTTCAATATGATGTTTGAGACTTAAATTCCGCCATAAAAAATTGGAATAAAAAATTCCAAACATACCTATTCTACTATTTTTGGGGTCGCTCTTTCGATTGGTACAGTCGGATTTGCATAATAATGACTTTAGAAACCAATATGGCGCATTTTAATTAAAAAAATAACGATATTTTTTGCAATTTTTTTTGCGAATCTTTTTTGCATCAATAAAGTTACTGAATCGGTGCCAAACCAAAACCAAAAGTGCACAAAATATCTAAAGTATAACTAGGAATATTTTTTTTTGGTTTGAATCAACCTAACCTCTTCAATATATCAATATGTAAAAAATTAACGTTATTTCATAAATTATGAATATTATTAATTAAATTCACATCTCTACTGATATTGTCCCAAAAATATATAAACAAGGGATTTTTGAGATCGCTAATCACGAATTTGAGGATAGATTTTCTAAATTTAAGATGGCGGATTCAATATGGCCGACCAAATTTCATAAAATGCTCCAAAATTACAAGAAAACGTGTATAAGGGGGTTTTTGAGGCCGCTGATCACGAATACGAAGTTAGATGTTCAAAACTCAAGATGGTGAATCTGTAACCGATTAAATTTCATGAAATGACTGAAACAAATGCGATTTGGTTTATTATACGGATTGTTTACGATAAAAAATTGGGGGTTTCCGTCCGTAGGCCGCTTTATAAACGTTTCCTAACTGGAACCTTGTGAAACATTTATATTTTTATAATTCAAATGAAGTTATCTGGCATTTGTAAATTAAGTCTAATATCTTATATTCAAATATTCGTAATTTTTAATATTCGAATATTCGAAGTTATTTGAAAAAATCCGAAATCCGAATGAAAAACAAATAAAAAAAAAATAAAAAAAAAACAAAAAAAAAATATAATAAATAAAAAACAAAATAAAAACAAAAAAAAAAACAACAATAACTACTATTTATTAACTTCTTTGAAAAAAGTCAACAGTTACGATCCCTGGTTATAGCTTCTGAAAAAGAGTTGAAAATTTGCATTTAATTTTAAATTTAATTTAAATTATTTATACAATAAAAACAATGTTTGTCCCTTTTTTTTGGAAAACTCCAATATTTCAGATCTTTTTGAAAAGAATATTTAAAATACACCTATATACTCAGCTAAAGGTATTTTTGCAATAAGGTAGGTTTTTTGTAAGGTTTTTAAGACAAAAAAAAAAAATCAAAAAAATGTATAAAAATCAGATATTTGAATCGAAAGTCACAAAATTTAATTTCTGATTGTTTTTTCTCATTTCTGAGCAACGATGTTGTATTAAATATATCGTTGCACTCAAATTTTCATAGTTTTCTAGATATGTTCATGTTTTTGGTGTCAAATTGACGATATTTGTTTTTATGTTAGTTAAACGAAAAATCTTTTTTTAACAAATCTTGTACACTGGTTTTGCTAAGGGAAAGATCTCACTTCTAAAATTTCATTGTGTATTGAATAAATGTAAGTGTTTTTGATATCAAAATAACGGAAATTTTCTTAATTTTACGAAATTTAAGAAAAATTTTATATTTTTAATTTGCATATGGCATGTAACCTAAAAAAACAAAAAAAAAAATATGCCTATTGTAGACATATTGTAATTTTAGGCAATTTGGTCAAAAATTTGCACTACAGCGCTTTTGGTGTCCAAGGTGGATAATGGATGGATGGATGGATCATGAAAACCACTATATTTCAATTTTCATTCGAATTTCATGAGCGGTTTTTGAATTTTAGGCGGTTTTGTAAAAAATTTGTACTACAGCGCCCTCTGGTGTTCAAGGCGGATCACAATAGATAGCCTCAAAACGCGCACCGTACCCAAAAACTTCTATACAAAAATGTTCATGCTAGTCGGATGAGGAGTCTATTGCGTATTTACACACAAAAACTCTTTTTTATGTAAAGATATAAATTATATTATTTAATGTATTAATAATATAATTGATATATAATTAATAATATATAATTAATGGCATTTCTGTGCCCAAATACGAAAAAGGGTGTCTCAAAATCAGGAAATTTCAACAATTTTAAATTCGGAAAATCTCTTTCTGATTTCCTACAATTTGACAGAATTTATTTATTGCCAGCCTTTTTCCGTTTTTCTTCCATTTTCAAAAGAAAGGAATCAAATTAAGTAAAAATCCATTCATATGATCCAATCCAATCATATAAATCGTATTAAGTGAAATATTTAGATCAATCAATCAATTCAATCCGAAATAAATATCAAAATCATAAATCATTAAATATGCATTCACACAATATCAAGCAAAATACTGTGGTAAGAAAAAAAGAAAAACAATAGAAATGCAATTGAAAAAATTCAATGACTATTTCAATACCAAGAAAAACTTTCTTCTTCTTCTCCGACGCATAAAATAAGCCAACTGAACTCGTTCGCTATCAAAATCATAATGAAGAGATTGCAAGCAATTGATGTAGAAAAGAGCATGCGGAGCGGAAGGGCATAGAGAAACGGAAAACTTTTCTCTCAAGCAAGAATTAAAAGCTTTTTCATATCGCACTCACAAAAGCTGTCGTTTTGGTCTGAAAAATTATTTGTCACATTTTATTGTACTACGTAACTCATCTTTATATTATATGATCTTTGGTTGAACGTTCCAATTTCGTTTTCATATAGCCATGTTTTTGTCACAATTACGACATCTACATTTTTGTAGTTGTGAACAAAGATAACAAGATGGGAAACTTAAAAAACATAACTTCAAAAAAGGTTTGCATGTGTTAGTGCGACGAAAAATCAACCCTGATTTTTACTCTTGTTATTCATCGACCGCAAACTCTCAAAGAAATCACTTTGCAACCCCTGAAAATAATGCAAATAATCTATTTATTATGATTTAAATATTTAAGTTGAGTTGCAATAAACTGTTTGCAACCAAAACTGATCACTAAGTCCCTTTATTTTAGTCCATACATGCGTTTAAAGTTTGCCAATTTCTTCAGTTGTTGTATTTGTCAACATTTTTGAAAAATTTTTATTTTACACAAACCCCCGCTATTTTACACAAACCCCTGCTATTCGAGGTGAAATTTAAAAAAGGAACGCTCTTGTTCTTCTTCTGCTATTTTCTGCTGAAACTTCGTTTACAAACAAGAAAAATAATGTATGGATTGAGTGTTTGAATATTTAAATCTTTAAGTTGTGTTACAGGAATCTATTTAACACTCAAATAATTACATGCATTTTCTTATTTTATTCTTAATCACCAAACAAAGTTTGCAAATTTTGGCACTTGTTGTATTTGTAAATGGCTTTTTATTTTCACCACGGTCGTTTTGTAAAAGTTCTGTTATTTTTCATCCCATCAGAGTTGTCAACTATCATTGTTTTCTTTGAAAATTTGCTTGGTTGGAATTAATATTGCTTTGGCGAACTAGCATTTGTTTTATCTAAAAAATTTGTAAAATTGCTTTGATTATGTATTTGCGTAATATATTAAGTTGAAAGTCATGATGATGTTAGATAAAAAGTTCGTTTAACTATTTGACGGTGTTTGCCACAGAGTAGGCTTCAGTGAATATTTGTTCCAAGAAATTAAGGGAATTGCACCATAATCTTGCTGCATCAACTGCAATAGTGATATACTTGTTGGTCTTTTCATTAGAATTAGATCATATTTTATACTTAAATTTTTCAATCGGGATGTATCTGAGCCAAATTTTAAAAATAAATTTGTATGTGTTTTACTTACTTACTTACTGACTTACTGACACTTATAAGTCATTGTCACTTATATAAACTTATATATACATTTGATTTGATTCATTGGAGTTCAAAGCCAATAAAATATGTTTTAAGCCTCAAGAGGTTATTATTATTGTATGAATTCTTTAAAGTATTTCATTACATAATTTTTGGGTGACATAGGCCTGCAGGGGAATCGAACACCCAAAAAAATCAGTAACGCACCAAATTGCATACCTAAAAGGTGGTGTGGAAATGAATTCAATTTTATTGGCGTTTATTTTTCCATTTGTCACATATTACCCCATTATTTGCCATATATATTATTTCTTCCATTTGTGTTCCTACGGCTGCTCAGTCCGCAAACTTTTAACTCCAATTTCTATCATTACTTATACTTTCTGAATTTTACGGGAATACCTGTTACATTTATGGAAATATTCCGAACACTTAATTTTAACTCATATAGCAATAAGAACTTATGAGCAATATTTGAATATTGAAATTATAAATCAATTAAGTTTACAAACTTATATATTTTGACTTCCGTAGACCCAATTGATTTCCTATGATCATCGTTGTAGATTTTTAAGAGAAATTTACGCATAGCTATCCTAAAACAGATATAATAATTAAAAACCTAATAAAAATGAAAAATTTAAAGCTATCCTAAAAGAGATAAATTGGCAACACTACTTCTAACAGACTAATGGAAAAAAACATTTCATTCATAAATTCACCCAGCTGATATTATTAACCTTTACGTTACATGCACAAATTTTTTGCTATTCTTAAGGAAATAATGTGGTTTTTTATGTATAAAATCTTGTTGAACATGAAGCTAAAGCACAAAAATAAATATTTTTAGCATATATAAGAATATTTAGAGAACTTTAGATATTCTTGTATTCGTTATAAAGCCAATCAATAATAAACGTGTTGGAAGGGTTAAGGAACATAACCCGAAACTCATATTCACCTCACTATTTGTGGTGAAATGGTTTCTCTCGTATGTGTGTTCATGATGTAATTAACAAGGTGGTAGTGAATTTTTCACCACACACTCAATTTTGCTGAATCTGTCAAAAAATTGTAACATAAAGAGAGGACCTGTTGGTAAATGTCAAATCGTTATTTGTTTTGTTTGCTTGCTAGTTAGTGGTAGTTCTAGCTAATAAGTAATAAACTGCAATTATATGTAATTTTGTTGGATTTTCATGAAAGTCATTGAAATTGTAAAAAACTAAAGCCGAATATGGAAAAACCATGTAATTGGCTGCAAGTATGGTTGATATGGCCATGTAGTTCCACAATACCAATAGCAGCAATAAGCTGATCCTATTAAAATCTTCGAGGAAGTCTACGAAAGCTGTATCACAATCCGTACGAGGTGGTACATAATGCTTCAAGACTATTTAAGTTCACTCTTTATCTTGAGCTGCCGGAGAAGTAGTTTAATTAATTTGAGGTTAAGTTTAATATTTGTTGGTCTTTTATTGGCTAATAGCTTTGCTTTATTTACAACGCGAGCCAGCGCAGTCCGTCACGCACAGCGTGTCCGCAATTTTTTATTCTTATCCATGTTTTTTGCACGTTTATAATCAATCAAATTATACTTTTGCAATAAGCAGAAATTTCACAAACTATGTTTTGCTTAAAATATGCAATCAGCTGTTTTTGACAGATCGAGAGTTCATTTTTGTGAGAGAGGTTGAAAATTCACTACCACCTTGTTAATTACACCATGTGTGTGTTTACTTTTTGCAATTTTTAGATTCCCCACAGAAGTTTCCCATCTTGTTATCTTTGGTTGTGAACTAAGAGTTCCAAATCAAACAATTTGTTACGGATACTACATATATTGACATAAAGTATATTTGATTTTTAACTTTCAGTCATGGTTAGTAGTTAGTTCGCTCTTTTTCGCTTACTTGGGGGAAGGTTACTGTACTTGGGGGAATGCACACTACATCTCCAGATCTTGTTTATTAAAAAGATATTACAAAATTCAACCATAACCAATTGTTCTTAAATACTTGTGTAAAAACCGCATCAATTTGTCTAAAAATCGATCTGCATAAAACCATGGTATAATAATACAAGGTAGCATTGACAACTGCTTATTTTCTCTTCTGCAAGAAAACATCTCCTGTCAAAAACAGCTTTTTGTGGAAATACATCAGCAGCTGCTGTGGTTGTTGTTTTTTTCACTTCAACGTCTTCAACATTGCTTGTGTTTTCAATGGCGGATTGTGAGCTCTCTTTTTGAGTATATTTTTTGACAGGAGATGTTTTCCCAAGCAACTGTCAATGCTACCTTGTATTATTATACCATGCATAAAACGTCGTTAAGCAAGTGAAAATGGATTAACAAAAAGTTTATGATTTTATATATCTTTTTTATTTTCAAGTTTCTTTGAGCTCTTTGTTTGTTGTTAGAGATAGAAATTTAAGCTTAATTGCCATGGTGCAAAATACCCCCAAAAAAATATTTTTTTACATTTTACGCTCATGCCTTGAGCTTTATGAGGCGGGATATAAGCTTAAGTTAAAATTGTGTAGAAGATTGCATCGTCGGTATTTTACTTAAGATCAAACTATTCAATCAAAATGCGTAGTGTACGAAGTAGGGAAATTTAAGAATAATTTATTACAATTAACCAGTATTTGCCACCGTATTTTTTGCACAAACTTTAAATTAAATAAAATAGTAAACAAAAAATGTCTGCACCAGGCCAACTTGATTTTAAGGAAATATCCAAGATCATCTGTGATGGAACATACGATCATGATAAAAACATTAGGCAACATTGCGTAAAGTCTTCAATTGTCTCGTTGGACAATTTTTATGATGGGTTCCAGCGTGAAATCAAGGAAATCAATTCAGAAATCACACCTTCGAAGGATCAACCAAGTATTGCCGATTTTGCTGACATCTTTAAAGCATTCGACGTATATCCAGCTAATATAACAAAAGTAAAAAAATCAACATCAAAAGAACTCATCAGAATGAACTCTACGATATTGAAAGGAGGAGCACCTGCATCAGACGCGTTACAAAAAGAAAACTCCAGTACATCCTTAAATAGCTCTAAGCTGCTGCAAACTGAAAATCGAATGTCTGCTGCGGATATCTATCAAGACTACATAAAATTCAAACAGAAATTAAATGTACTACTGCAAGATCTTCAGGAGCAAACATTGGCTGAAGATTACTCCTCAAAACTTAAGCAGATCAATATTCTTGCTCAGCAGCTTGAGAAGCTTTTGCCATCAGATGGAATCTGCATGCCGGCTTTCAATAGGGAGGAGGAACTTAAACTTGAAAATATCGTGCAAGATATGGAGAAACTAAGTTTTCTGCAGGACAACCAAGATATGTTCAACAGCCCAAGTGGAAGCCTCATAACCCGTTTGGAGAGTTTGGTGGATGTTCTTTCATATTCTCTTATTTCTATAAGTTGCTTTAATACAATTTAAATATATACAACAAAAATTCTAAATTTTTATAAAATTTAATGTTTTATTCGCTTAAAATATCTTCATCACAGTCATCCAAATGCTGTTGCAAATTAGCTTTCATCTGTGACACAGTGTCGTTTATGGCCAGCAACTTGCGCACTGTTCCACCCAGAATTTCCATTTTCTGTCTATTACTTATTAAAAATGTTTCAAAGTCAGCTAATGACTGTTGGCGGGGATGAGCAGTATTATCACTTTTGACAAGCTTTTGATCCTTTGAATTCTTGCAGGATTCCTTGGTCTCAATTTTCTGATATAACTGCGTGATCGTTGCCAAAGAATGAAGGGTTTCTTTGCTATAAGAGTGAACAACTAAATTTGAAGTCTTTGGTGGGAGTTTCATGGAACGAGTTGCTTCAATTTGCAACAACACATTGTTAGATTTTTCAATTACATCTGCAATGGAGCTAATCTGTTTACTCATCGACTGTCTGCCAGTTTCTATTTGAAGGATTATCGCTTTTTTAGTGCTCAATGCAATCAACATTAAACACTTACCTAACTGTAGAAGCATTTCGTCGATAAGACTCGAATTCTGAACCGCGCTCATTTTTGTATCCATAATGAAAAATTTCAAGTTAAATTAAACCAAATAGAAACGTTGAAAAAAATCCCTCTATTGTATTGAACAATTTTATTTGCCCTGAACGTACTCCTTTCAACAGCACTGCCATGACCATGATACAATAAGAAGGTAGGGTAAGGAGCTTTGACAAGACCGTCTGCTTATGTCAAAAAGCCTTTTAGCGTTGCCACTTTTCTGTATTTTTCTTAAATGTGGAACAAACACTTAGAAAAGGAATTATGTGTAGGGCAAATAAGAAAAATATTAAATGAAATTATCTATAATTGAAACAATAAATTTTTTAGTAATTTTAAAGCTTTATTTTCACTAATTTACTATTGCCCATAATTTTTTGCTTAGCTTTTTGTATTCTTAATTTCTTATATAAAAATTTTATGCGAATGTGCATACGATATCTAATAAAAAATTTTTTTATTTTGTCTGACAGTGGAACACCCAAAAAATTAGTAATTCCCCGTTTATCATAATTTTCAGCAACGCATTTCATATGAAACGCTTACCTACTGAAACCATGAAACATGTATTTGTCATGGGATTTTTTCTTTAGATATGGTAGCACTGTATTTTATGGTTTTGACATTAGCAGACGGTCTTGTCAAAGCTCCTTACCCTACCTTCTTATTGTATCATGGCCATGACGAAAAAGATTTTTCAGATTAAGCATTCCCAGCAAACAATTGTATTATAAATGTCAAATTAAACGACACAAAGCTGACATCAACATTAAGTAAATTCAAATTTTAACAGTTGACTTTTGGCATTTAGATTACTTTCCTCCGTTGAGCCTACTTTATTATTTCACCATGGGTGTAACCATATATCAATAAACCAGGCATGATACAATTGCAAGGTAGGCTGAAATTGAAGAAAAAGGTGAGCTAGATATCAAATTCAGCAGTTGATTTTGAGTTTTTCTAATTGTTACCGTTGTTTTTATCGTTTGATGTTTGTGGAACTTACAGCTACATTTGAATTAAGCTGTTGGGAACAAAATGGGTACCAAATTAGAGATGAGGCATTTATCTTTTAATTAAAATAATTATAAGCTAAAAGAAAACAGCAGTGTAATACGTTGTTGGAACTTTTTAAAAATGGTTAAATCTTCTAATTTTGACGTTGAATACGTCATTCTCGGAGGTAAGTAGGGTGATTGATAGTGATCAGGTGTCGGTATTTATATCACAATTTGAGCCTTTGGTGTGCCTAAAGTACTGATCGTACAATGTTGATGTTAGCACTTGTTGGTCCGCTTGATCCTCACTGGGAGAAAAATTTATGTTTGAACTCTCTAACTTATATAAATTTTACACAATTACATGAAATATAAAGCCAACATTTAATGTTTTTGTTTTCTACCTATTTATCGACGATTTCCGGTTTTATCGACAAAACCATTAAATTTGTATGGGAGCCCCTTTAAGGAGTGGTCGGAGGGAATAGGTGTCAAAGGAAAAAATGTTCCTTTTGCAAAAGTAATGGGGGTCGGTCATACATATTAACCCTCTCCGGAACTCTTCTAAAGGTCATATGCTCATGTGTATGGAATAAATATTTTGCTGAATATTTTTTAAAAAAGATGTCATCAAAACCGAATTGAATAATTCTACGTCCTGTGTTATGACATAGTCGAAACTACTGTATCTTTTTAAAATTCAAACTTGGCTAATATGATTTAAAAGAATTATATGTTTATATGTATTAGTACAACTTTTGACAGTACTATTTTAAGGGGCTGTATGGGAAATTTTAACTTGATGGCGTTATCTTTAATTTGTCATTCTTGATAGTCACCCATTTTTTGAAGGTAAGGAAGGAAAAGGGTTAATCGTTCTTAAAAATACTAAAATATTAAACCTTCAGTGCCGAGCGTAAGGAACCATAAAGCGTGGTAGCTTGAACAGTTTTATCATAACTGTTACCAAAATTTTGCTAATTATTTTCAAAATAATTTATTTAATAGTATTTTAATTAAAATTTGACAAAAAGGTTAAGTTACCTACATATTATTTTGTTTCTCATTCTTTCTGTCCGATATACGAAGCCCATACAAATTATTTTCCTAAACATATTTTCCAAAGAATGAAATCTGATAAAATTGACGCAGAGTTGAATTTTACATTGGAAGTTAAATTTCTAAGAATTCAACTCTAACAAGCCCATGATACAATTATACAAGGTAGGAGTGACAGTTCTTTCATCTTGCACCAACTGTCAAAATAGTACAATTTAGAGAACGAAATAAGTAAATAGAAAGTAAAATATACAGGCAAATGACAGTCGGTGCAAGACACTCGCGAGAAAATAGCTGGTTGTCACTCCTGCCTTGTATAACTGTATCATGAACAAGTCTATCTGGGCATAATGCAAAAAGTATTGCAAAGGGTGTTTTTTTTAAAGGCGGTGAAATTATAAGTAAACAAAGGAAAATCTTTTTAAAAATCCAATAAATAAACTTCATTTTAGAGATCATTTTTGCCATTAATGTTTGAATATGATTTTGAGCATGTGGCAGGGCGTATATAGAGTAATCTGGAGGTCGCATTGTCACACACTTTTCGTAGTAAATCTGGCTGCATTACGGCAATAATAATGTCGCTTCGAATTTTGACATCCAAGTGTTGAAATGCTTCTGGTTTATCGGCGTAGACAAGCGACTTTACATATCCCCAAAAAACTAGCCTAATTGCGTCAATTCGCAGGAATTAGGTAGCCGTTTAACAGGTTCATTTCATGAAATTAATCGTTCATCAAAAGTTTCTTTCATGCGCTATGTGCCATGTGGACCCGTCCTACTGAAACCACATGTCTGCAACATTAAGGCTTTCCAATTGAGGCACGTAAAAGTTAGCAACCATGTCTCTGTTCCGTTCACCATTGACTGTAACGTTTTAACTATAATTTTTGAAGACATATGGACGAATAATTTCAACGGCCCATAAATCGCACGAGACTTTGAGTTTTCCTATATGTAATAATGTTTCGAGAAAGGCTTGTGGATTATCATTACTCCAAATACGGCAATTCTGTTATTTGTTCAGCTTTTTTCAAAATAAATTTCAAAAATTGCTCCGGCGTGAGTCTATTATGATGAATTGCGAAGCCAAACTGACACCAAAACAATCGAGAAATTTCAACACCTTCAGTTAAAAATGCGAAAAAAAAAATTATTATACATTATTACACCAACTTATTATTATACAGAAATATATCCATTAGTTTGGATTCAATTTCTAATTAAAACAGATTAAATTTACCATGGGAATGGAGCTCTGATACCTCATGAATAAGTTAATAAGCTTAAAGCACTGCATTTGCATCGAACATATTTTTTTCTTGTCGTGTTTTCCTTATTGCCGCTTAAAAATAGAACATGCCTTATTTATTTAATTTGTCGTTAGTTTCAAATTTTCGTATTTTGGTATAACATTTAAAGTAAATAACATTTTTTTATGTGATCATATTACATTTGACTTCTATTAAATAAATTTAATTAATTATTTTAAGGTTATTTATTCATAGACATCCTCCCTGTCGGCGACGTATTTGATGATGTCGGCAGGTTTAAGCAACTTTTCAGCATCTGAATCTGGAATTTCAAAACCGAATTCATCCTCCATTGCCATAATCACTTCAACATGATCCAATGAATCAAGCCCAAGATCATTTATAAAATGTGAATTAACATTAAGCTGAAAGAAAATTATATTTTTAGTTTATATGATTTTTCGGAATGTTCGGTTCACCAGAATTTTCAATATATCTGGCAATTGCAATAGATTGTATTTTGTTTTTTGAATTTTCTTAATAAATATTATTATTTTTACCTTGCTGGGGTCAATCTTGTCGTACAATTTAAGCACAAGTAAGACGCGCTCATTAATCAGTTTCAAAGATAGTGGTTTAGAGGAATAATTACGAATAGATTGCGATTGCCAGAGACATCTGTCCTAACGAACCGAAAACGAAAAAAAAAAAACAAAACAAAGTTAGTATTGTTTGGAAATATTGATATTTTACCTTATCGGAAGTCACTTTATCGTAGCTAGAAACTACTTTCAAAACACGATCACGAATTTCTTCCATTGTATGCTTTCCAGACGAATAGTTCCGAATTTCAACTGGGAGTTTGTTTAATGTCTATATATAACAAACATATTTTTTATTTACATATATTGAATAAAATTAAAAATAGTTTAATATTAATTAAATAATGAAAAGGCAATTAAACTACTTCAACAAGTGTTCTTTGTAAGTTAGGCTTGAAATAAAACTAATTTAAAGATTACAATTTAAAAATAATTATTATTTATTTTACTTTCAATTGTGAAATAAGTTGTGCTGGCAGAGTATTGATAAGTATGAACAAAATCGATTTTTTCTTTCAGTTTATATAAGCTTTCTTGACCGCTTATCAACGCCAAATTAATAATCAATAAATATAAGACATGAATGCTCCTCAATACTCGTTATCATCTTGATGTAAAAGGTAAATGAAAATGAATAAAAATACAACAAGCAGCCTGACAATATGCAAAAAAAAGTTAATTTAGTTTTCAAATTAAGCACTGTGCAGAAAATGATTGATATTTTTAGCTTAAGTATGCATCTGTCGTTAAATTACTTAATAAATTTCTCCTCATCACTAAATTATTCGAAAGTATGTCAGAAGAAAGTGTTTAAAGACTTCGCTTGTTACATTTCGGATAAAAAAAAAAAAAATAAATAATAACTGGCCATTCCAGCCCTTGAAAGGACTTTGACCTAGCTTCTTAGGATCAATTGTGTTGTGCGTGTTATTAAGTTTGTACACAATTGACCGAGAAATGGACCTACAGGCTTAACGCCGACTCCGAACGGCGATGAACGAAATGTTCTTATTCTCAAGAAGCTTTACATGGCATTTTGATTGCTCTCTGAGGTTTGCCATTGTCTGCAGAGAGGTGGCGGCCGTACAGAAAAACTATTTTAATTCAAATAATTTTCTGTCGCTGCTGGGGTTCGAACCTGGGTCTCCGGGTTCATTGACATAGCGGCCACGCACTTTAACCAACTACGCCACGGACGCCACAACGGATACAAGTTCCTTTAAAAACTTTAAGTCCCTTCATGTCGAGCTTTATTAAATTGTTTTTATACGCTCCGAAGAGGTAAGTCCCATTTTAATACATAGCACGAGCATAGTTTATGTGTTACTTTAAAATGCTTATTTTTTATAAGTAAGAAACTAATTTTGAAACAATATCTTCGAAAAAATAAAAATGAATATTCCTCTATTTTCTTTTGGTTTTAGATATTTTTACTAACTATTGAAAACAAATTTGAGCTTTAGGTAGCAAGTATGTTGATAACAAGACAACATTAAGACAAAGAAGGCAACAACCAACAAGAATAACAACGGCTCTGTATAGAGCACAAATCATACAGCTTGACTATACAGACTGTTTCGTTGGCCGCTACACCAACTCGTCAGTAGTCTTGTATGACTTTTCACTGTGATCCACTCAAGCCACTTAGTTCTGCTTATACTGCCAATTATGCCGAGAATGTTACCCGGAATTTATTTTGACAGAGAGAACGCTTAATTTCTTATCTACTTCGAAGCACCCTGTATCAAGGTTAACCTAGATCGTATCATACTTTTAGGCATAGCCTTAATTCATGTGCATCTTCGAAATTCGATCGGTTTACCGCTATCAGAGCATATTGAAGTTGTTGTTATTTTGCTGTTAGCTCCTCCCTTTTTTTTCCACACTTCCATTTTTAGGGTTCAGATAGTTTTAACTGATGGTACACCTAAGATGGTGTGGAGATCATTTTGTTATGAAAGACTTTCTTGTTTTTTATGTGAGAAACACACTACTAAAAATTTTTCTAAAATTTTTAAGGGCGTGCTAGCGGCCAACGAAACAGTCTGTATAGTCAAGCTGTATGATTTGGTATAAACAGAGCAGTTGTTATTGTTGTCTGCTTGTTGCCTAAAGCTCAAATTTGTTTTCAATATAAATAATGAAAGGTCGTATTAAAAAATATTAAGATTACAAATTTCTGGAAGAGCAACACTTCCTAAACTTTGATAAAAATCCTATTATGTATTTTCAAAAACGAATTTTTGGTAACTTCTACATTGGGGATATGGAAATAAAGCAATAATTTACACAGAAGAAATTTGTCATGATCGTTGCTTTATGAAAATGTTATTAAAAACTTGGGCAAATCGAGTATAAAATAGTTTTAAGGCAAAAACCAATCTATGTAGAATGTTTGAAAAACGATTTCGTTATTTGCTTAATTCGAAAATACATAAAATTTCGATCAAATTCTACTCCAGTTCGGCCAACATTTTTTCAGTAACTTGCATTTATAAATGATAAGTTAATTATAACATATATGGGACCCTTCAGCTGCAACAATAAGGCTGTATTGTGCACTTAAGCTTAGTCGTATAATTGGTCCCCATTTCTTTAAGGATGAGCAAGGCAGGGTGGATAGAGAAAGTAGTTGACCAACTTTTTTTAACATCATAATGGCGTCACGAGTCAAACAGCTCTCTTACGATTACAATTACAATTTTACAATTATTCGAAGGAAAGTCATCGGTTTTAAGCATTTCAATAAATGAAAATTTCAACTCGGTATCCTAATTGAGCGATCTAAATCAATTTATTTTTGGGGAGTAACGTTGAATCTCTCCTCCACAATTCAAAACTGAATAAAAACACAATTCGCGTAAATGGCGAAATAGAACACAGGTCAGTTGGCCGTTGTCTTATTTCACAAATCATTTTCGAAATCTTTCAATTACGTTTTCTATAGAACTTTAAAGATCAATCGCTTTTATTTGATCAAAAATATTTTTTGAAAAACTTGATTTAAAAAAAGATAAATATCGGCTTTCGATTATTTTTATTATAAAAAGCAGATTCCAAGAAGTCGAAAATTATCAAGCTAAATTCTATTTCGATCTACACATCTCTAAGATTGCTTACTTGAGTCTAATGCTTCCATAAGACATTTTCATGGAATCAAATTTTGTTCCCAAATTAATCATTGGATATACGCAAAATCATTGGCATACGGACTTAATTGAAGATGAAAGGAAACACAAAATTTACATTTTTTTCAAAATTTATTGTATTAATACTTTCTTAGTCCAATTCAGGAAAAATTTAATGCCGTTCCAAAGTGGTTTAGAAATTAAAGGGATCGAAATTGGGAAAATGGACCTGAAAAACCTTTAAGGTCTTTTTCAATTTCCTACAAAACTTAGTATTATGGATATCAAAAGAAAGGTGGAACAATTTACGAATCTAATCCATTCGTAATAGCAGCCTATGTTACGAATTGTCCATTAGCTGCTTTAAACATATTTTGTCGAAGAAAACATTTTCGATTAAACTCTGTGATGTTGTCGTGGTTAACTATTTCTTTAATGTAATCATTGGAAATGGTTTTATGTCCCGAATTTTATAATTTTTAGTAGCGGTATTTAAGTTTTCCAAATTACTTAAATTATACCTTGCCCAGAGGCTTCAAGATCTTTAAGATTAAAAGAAGTGAGGTTAATTTGAAGCTAACATGAAATCAAGATTTTTAGGCCTTAGTAAATTAAGTTCTTAACAGGTGATTGAAGAGTTATATGACTTACTTTAGCGAGTCCATTCCATACAGCAGGAGTTGCAATCCTATGCAACATTCTTAACTGTGGGTGGGCAGTGGCAAGTGCGACCCTTCGCAGAGTATTTGCAGCAACCGCGAAGCGACCACAGCTACGTGCAACTTGCGTCAGTGACATGTTGTAGCTTTTTCTAAACAAAAAAAACATTGAAGTTGGTAACTAAATAAAATTAATTAAAATTTCGGCAATTACACTAAATTTATTGGTCTGGCTTGCCGAGGAAAATATTATGTAAAAACTTCTCTAGGGGACGATGTGATTTTTGACAGGGAAACAAAAAACCTGTATATCATGAAATGGTAAAAATAGTGGGAATATTTCCGGCAACAAACAGTGTGTTGCCGGCAGTGCTGCCAGATTTTTTTTTAAAAACTGCAAAATCTTGAGAAAAAAACTGCAATTCAAACACAACAACTGCCATTCTTAAAAGGCTTACACATCGGCGAATCTGTTCGTCGAACAATATGGCGGCGCGAACGTGTTCGTTCAAATTGATCGAACCTGTTCGTCACACAAGCCATTGATTTTTGTTGTTGTTTGTCATCATTTTCGGCAGCATCCCTTGTTCGATAGAGAAAATCAAAAATTTCCTAAACACGGCCAACCGTGTGACAAACTGTCGAACATCGCTTTTTAAATAGCATACTTGTGTGAACATGGCCGCCGTGTGACGAACAGATTCGCCGATGTGTAAGCTCTTTTAAAAACAATTTGTTAACCATTTTCTTTAATTTTTTATTAAAAACAGAAATTAATCAAATTCATTTGTATATAAAATTGTTGTTGTATTTAATATATTAAAAAACTTCTGGCATTTTAATCACATTTCAGATCATTTTAAGATAAGCAATTCAGGTATTTTTAATATTTGTTTTCTTGCATATATTATTATTTGCAGTAGTTGTACATATGACTATTAAATTTTTGTATCGTATCCGTTAGAATTTCTAGTTGTCGCACTAATCTTGTCGCTTTTGCCAATCCAACCTTTCAAGTAATTATTTTCCTCCCAGGATCTACAAGGCCTTCTGGCTTGAAAAGAAAACTGGAGCAAATAGAGAAGTGAGGTTGGTTCATGTTCAATGTTCAATGCGTGAAGTTGGCTGAAGCTGCTGCTGAAGTTTAAAGCAGGTCTGCTTTAAAAATGAAATTTAACCATAATGATGTATTGGTAAAGAGAATTTATGAAAACTACATAAGATTTTATATTTTCATTAAAACTGCATTTTACCATGAAAAACTGCATTAATAATGTAAAAACTGTATTTTTTTTTAAAAAAAAGTGCCAACCTGCTCAGAGTTAAAAAAACTGCCATTTGCAGGCAAAACTGCCATTCTGGCAACACTGGTTGCCGTTGAATTTAATAAACTGTGCTCGATATGCAGACCAGTAGCTCGTTTCTGTAACTCTTACCGATCGCAGTTACCGACTGAAATTACCGATTTGACGTCTTTCTCACCTTCACTGTTTCTGTAAAAAAAATTGTCGATCCCTATTCTATTCACTAGTTCCAAATCGGTAATATGACATTTGTTCCAATTCTACTTCAATAGGAATCGCTTAAAAAAGTGTTTCTGTACGAAAAGTGACAAAACTTGAAATCGATACTTTTCTCACTGACTTTAAGCTAAGTGAGAACTCTACCGATTGCTATAATGTTGTTGAAACTATGAGAAAGCAAGTAATCAAATTTAACTTTTTGAACCGAATACAATTTTATTGCTGTAATTTAATACAAATAAATATTTTATTAAAAAAAAATTTTTTAATTGTTTGAAAATAAGTAGCAAAACATAAACATTTAAGGTGACAGCGTGTTGTAATTTACGAAAATGTTTGTTTACTTTCATTATACATCACCAACTTTTAGTTTATTTAATTTCTTGCTTTTTGTTTGGTTTATATTTGGTTTATTTTACATTAACATACCGATTTCATTGAAACCGGTTAATAAATTTTCGTAAATTACAACACGCTGTCACCTTAAATGTTTATGTTTTGCTACTTATTTTCAAACAATTAAAAAATTTTTTTTTAATAAAATATTTATTTGTATAAAATTACAGCAATAAAATTGTATTCGGTTCAAAAAGTTAAATTTGATTACTTGCTTTCTCATAGTTTCAACAACATTATAGCAATCGGTAGAGTTCTCACTTAGCTTAAAGTCAGTGAGAAAAGTATCGATTTCAAGTTTTGTCACTTTTCGTACAGAAACACTTTTTTAAGCGATTCCTATTGAAGTAGAATTGGAACAAATGTCATATTACCGATTTGGAACTAGTGAATGGAATAGGGATCGACAATTTTTTTTACAGAAACAGTGAAGGTGAGAATGACGTCAAATCGGTAATTTCAGTCGGTAACTGCGATCGGTAAGAGTTACAGAAACGAGCTACAGTGATGTGATTCTGATTTAGTAAAAAATCTTGATCACATCCCGATTTAGACCTGTTTATCCCACCAAAATGACACGAAAAACCCACAAAAAATCCCACCCAAATATTTATACCAATAACGATTTTTTATGCAATTTTTGAAAAGAAATAATGATGGCCACCTGCTGAACAGGCCCACCTACTACTGAACGCTGTGAGTTCTGACGTCTGCATGATGCGCCAATCTGTAAAGTATCGCAGTAACATCTCATTGAATGTTCACTTTTGATAAATCATTGAGATGAATGCGAGTGCTGCTTTAGCCTCACGGCCGTTGAGAAATAAAATATTCGAATAAAACGAAGCTGAGCAAAAATAGTTCATCTCTATTTTGTGAATTTCAGAGTGTTTCTTATCGATAAAAAAAGGTGAATATGAGTACAATTCTATATTTAATGTTTATTTTTCACGATTTGACGAGCAATCGAACAATATTGAGAAATGGGAAAAAATATTTCACCTCATATCATGATGGCGTACCTGCCCACCTACTGAACAAAACGTTGGCCTACCTTCCGAAAAGATTTTAAGTAAAAAACTATCATTTATATGATTGAAAAGTGTTTGGAACTAGTTAAAATAGTTTTCGTGATTCTCGTCCACGTTCAGATAAAATTTTAGAATGCCATCGCCTAAAGAAAAGTGAAAAGAAGAACGAATATAAATTCTGATGCGATGGCTGCAGCCATCAAAGCAATTCAAACCTCTATTGTTTAAAGTTCAGTGAGTCATTGTGAACTATTGATAGGATAAACTTTTTATAAACTCTCAAAAACTAGTGTTGTTACTTAATTTTCTAATTTTTTTTCAACGATTTGTTTAAGGTGCTGTCGATTTCGAGACTTTTGCTAGATCGATTGCCAAAATTATATTTTTTGGAAATTTTAAATTCTGATTAAAATTCTTGTTAGTTATTGAACTTAGCTTCCAAATGAAACAAAGAGCTCTGAAAAATTATTTTTTGAACCAAAGGTATAGCATTCAAACAAAACGTGTTTAGTAGGTGGGCATCCTCCCCTACATTTTTTAACATTATAATAATTTTATAGTTTAATAATGTACATAATAAAGTTTTTCAATAAATATAACAAATTTTCCTCAAAACGAAAAGTTAAACACTGCGTTTTTTATAAAAACTCTCTTAAGTGATGATAAATAAAAAAAATAACTGGCCATTTCAGCCCTTGAAAGGACTTTGACCCAGCTTCTTATGATCAATTGTGTTGTGCGCGTTATTAAGTTTGAACACACAATTGACCGAGAACCGGACCTACAGGTTTAACGCCAACTCTGAACGGCGATGAACGGAATGTTCTTGTTCTCAAGAAGCTTAACATGGCATTTTGATTACTCTCTGAGGTTTGCCATTTTCTCCAGAGAGATGGCGGCCGTACAGAAAAATTATTTTAATTCAAATAATTTTCTGTCGATGCTGGGGTTCGAACCCGGGTCTCCAGGTTCGTTGACATAGAGGCCACGCACCTTAACCAACTACACCACGGTGTAAGTGTATGAAGTAATCACAAATTTCTTTCGTTGCATCAAAATGAAACTGAGCTTATATTTTTGTTTTTAAATGAGGATCTTAAAAAAAAAAAATTAAATAACTGGCCATTTCAGCCCTTGAAAGGACTTTGACCTAGCATCTTATGATCAATTGTGTTGTGCGTGTTATTAAGTTTGTACACAATTGACCGAGAACTGGACCTACAGGAATTAAAAAAACATAATATATACAAACAAACCCAAAATAGTAAAAAACCACATACCACAAGTTGGCGGCGGAAAGAGCGCCCTATACGCACCGTGCAATATTGCAACAAACTCGTTGCATGCTAGCATCTAAACAATACAAAAATCACATTCAACCATTCTATCTCTCTCAAAAAAATCGCACACTTGAGATGCCAAACCTAACAAAATAATTGTTTTTGTTTAATGTTCCATAAGAGCAAACTAAACGTTGCGTGAACTTCAGTATTCATTGTCTTTATTATTGTTTTGACGTAGAATTACGTCATTCTCGGAGGTTAGTAGGGCGGTTGATAGCGGTTGCCTAAAGTACTGATCGTACAATGTTGATGTAAACACTTGTTGGTCTGCTTGATCCTCACTGGGACAAAAATTCATGTTTGAACTCTCTAACTTATATAAATTTTATACAATTACATGAGATATAAAGCCAACATTTGATGTTTCTGTTTGCTTTGCGCATGGTTCTTGTTTAAGGTTGCTACCTTTTTATCGACTGCATTGGTTCTTGTATATTATAGAAAATATGTGTGTACTGAGTGTTGCTGATTGAAGCAATAGGGCACTGCCAGATAAAAAAAAATATAAAACCAGAATTTGATGTTTCTGTTTGCTTTGCGCATGGTTTTTTGTTTAAAGCTTAGTATGCTGTAGAAACGAAAATTCCGCGGCATATAATTCTCCACAGTGTAGAGTCAAAATTTTTGTATGGAGAAAAAAGCAACTAGATTACAACCTTCCTCAATGCAACTAGATAGATTTGTCCTATATAAAAAATGTAGTTTTCAAGCAAAAAAGGACTGAAAGGAAATAAGGTAAAAGCACTAAGCATACAATAGATAGAGGACTCAAATTGCCATTAAATGCGTGGCGATGCAATGGCTCCCATATTCTCATTTATTCTTTGTTCTCTCTTCGCATTTTAACGATCGTCCCTTCGTGTTCTCATAGCTACCACAATCAGTGTTGCCAGAATGACAGTTTTGCCTGCAAATGGCAGTTTTTTAACTCTGAGCAGGTTGGCAGTTTTAAAAAAAAAATACAGTTTTTCCATTATTAATGCAGTTTTTATGAAAATATAAAATCTTATGTAGTTTTTATAAATTCTCTTTACCAAAACATCATTATGGTTAAATTACTTTTTTAAAGCAGACCTGCTTTAAACTTCAGTAGCAGCTTCAGCCAACTTCACGCATTGAACATTGAACATGAACCAACCTCACTTCTCTATTTGCTCCAGTTTTCTTTTCAAGCCAGAAGGCCTTGTAGATCCTGGGAGGAAAATAATTACTTGAAAGGTTGGATTGGCAAAAGCGACAAGATTAGTGCGACAACTAGAAATTCCAACCGATACGATACAAAAATTTAATAGTGATATGTACAACTACTGCAAATAATAATATATGCAAAAAAACAAACATTTAAAATACCTGAATTACTTATCTTAAAATGATATGAAATGTGAATAAAATACCAGAAGTTTTTTAATATATTAAATACAACAACAATTTTATATACAAATGAATTTGTTTAATTTCTGTTTTTCTGTAAAGAAAATGCTTAACAAATCGTTTTTAAGAATGGAAGTTTTTGTGTTTGAAATGCAGTTTTTTTCTCAAGATTTTGCAGTTTTTTAAAAAAAAATCTGTCAACACTGACCACAATAGCCTGCCATACATTTTGTTGTTGCGAGCAACAGCTGTTCTATTTTTAGCTTGTTTCACTTTTTGTTGTTGTAAGCACAAAAAATTAAAGCAAAAACCAATGCATACAACAACAGAGCGCATGCGTGGGTCCCACAGAAAATTCATGGAGTGACGAAAATCCAAAGCTTCACGATCGCAATAACAAAATATCGTGGCCACCAAAACACGAGTAACGCTCGTATAAACGACAAGAAGGATCGTAGCATAATTGAGAGTGTGGGAGCCATTGCATACATTTTTTTTTGGGTTGAAATTTTTATATGGTTTGAGTTCTCTATCTATTGTATGCTCAGTGGTATAAGTTTATGCCAGTTTACGCAAATGCAAGTTGCGATAATTGTGCAATTTTTTTTCTTTAAATTTGCGTTTACTGAGCGAACCATGATATAATAATACAAGGTAGCATTGACAGTTGCTTGGGAAACCATCTCCTGTCAAAAAATATACTTAAAAAGAGAGCGCACACAATCGGCCATTGAAAACACAAACAATGTTGAAAACGTAGAAGTGAAAAAAACAACAACTTTGCAATAATCGTACTGTACTTTTAAGCGAGGTCGTATGTACTCTGATTGAAATGTCAAAATTACGCAGCCAATTAAATATCCGGGCGTATAAGCGACAGCGAAATTTTGACATTTCAACTCTCCACATGGGTTGTTGAACTTGCTAGTATTGAAAAATTTTCGATTCTACAGCGTACTAGGTAGCGAAAAAAATCCGCTGTTGCTTTATTTATGCATTCTTGCTAAATATTTTTTAAAAAGATGTCATCAAAAGCGAATTGAATAATTCTACGTCTTGTGTTACGACATAGTCGAAACTGCTGTATCTTTTTCTTTTCGTTATTCTTGTCGTAGCCAACTTTACTACTGAACGCATTCCAGAATTGGAAATTCGAAATTCGTATCGCTTGTTGCGTATTTGGGCACGATTACGATTTCCATGGCCCCAAGATCTGAATATGCAGTTTTGAAGAACTCATTAAGAAAATAAGATATATCATAAGATGATATATATTTTTTTTTTCATAAAACCGTTATTTTCTTCAAAAAGTACGTAATAAAAGTAAGTAGAACATAACATATGGTAATAGCTGAAACATTAAGCTTTCGTTTGGTGTATAATATGTTATACTTGTTTCCCCTATTTCTACCATTATTCTCATTTTTATATAGTTACTATATTAAACAGAACAATCATACGGTTTTTATTTTGCTTTTTAAACGTACAATTTTGATGTACTGTTGATAAACATCAAATACTTTCATCTTCATCACGAAGCACAGAAGAAACGCAAGCACGTCGCACACCTATGTTAAATAAAAAAGAATATTCGAATCATATTAATTATGATTCGCATCGTGTTCTTTTTAAATAAGATATACGGATTCTCATTTTATTTCACAAAAAAAAAAAAAAAAAAAAAAAACAGAATAATTGTGCAGTTTTTAAAAGGCAGATCCACTTTTTTATAAAAATTAGTAAAAATATCAATATGTACTTCAAAATACAACAAACAACCTTTGATAAAAGTCTATCTGACTCCTTTTGCAGAAAAAGTACATTTTGTAAAAGGAAGAACCACTAAAAAAAACTATTCAATAACTCAAAAAAAGGTTAGGAAAAATATCAATATGTACTTCAGAATACAACAAACACCCTTTGATTAAAGTCTATCTGGCTCCTTTTACAGGAAAAGTACATTATGTAAAAGGCAGAACCACTAAAAAATTATTCAATAACTCAAAATGCATCGAAAATTTTATGAAGATCTTTCTTGCACCATTTACAGTATAAATGCACAATTTATAAAGCAAATTAAATATATTTAGCCTAATTATGAAACATTTTCCTATGCTATATGATTGTACTGATCAACCTTAATTATAACATAACAGCGAAAATCGGTCAAAATAAAAGAAAAAGTATAACATGTTGTATACCAAACACAAGGTTAATATTTCAGCTTTAAATTAATTTTATCTTTATTTACTCTTTATAACGCATTTTTAAGAGAAAATAACGGTTTTATGCAAAAATAAAACATATTATGCAGAAAGACAGTCTGTAGCGTGGCCGATTTAAGAAAAAATAATATTTCTTTTTTCACTTCATATTAAAAAGATTTTAAATATCTTTCGAATGACACCTAAATCATTTAGATCGGACAAATATTTGCAAAGATATAACCGAATGTAAATATTGGTTCAGTTGAGTAAGAATTTTTTTGAAAAATCGATATCTCGATAACTAATCGATATATCGATAAATCCTTCGTCGAATCTTATTTTCTCAAAGAGTACTTGTAAATTGCATACTCAAATCGAGGGGCCACGGAAATCGTAATCTCCCCCGTATTTGGGTAGACTTCATACAAAATGTATGTGCATGAACTGTCGCCTACAATGTGCTTATGCTGCAAAGAATGATCAATTTCTGTGCATCCCTGTAACTTCCAGCTGCGGCGTTAATATTTGCAGCGCCACACAGCAAAGCCACACATTTGACGTTTAATATTTTGTATTTTTATGAAAATATGGATGAGGAAACGACCGAAATTCTAATTGAATTGGTAAAAAGACAAGAATGTTTATGGAACTTCTCCCATCCGGAATACAAAAATGTTAAAAGAAAAATCAAGGCATGGAATTGTATTACGGAAGAATGTGGTGTACCAAGTAAGCTAAAATAGTTTGAGTCTTTATTTTATTCACCAAACATAAATTATAAAATTTTCAGTTGAAATTTGCAAAAAGAAGTGGAAAGGACTGCGCGATTCGTATGCCAGAGGAATTAGTAGAACAAAACATGATGATGTAGATGAAACAGCGCAATGTTGGAAATATCGCGAAAAGATGAGTTTTCTCAAGGATCAATTACAGCGCAGAAAGTGGGAATTTTTGTTGTTACTGATAATTTAAACTAACGATTGTTCCTATAAAACTTGCAGGAATATTGGCCCGTACACTATTACGGAGGAAACATATGACAGTGCTTGCGAAAGTTATGCTTTGACTCTTGACAGTGAGGATAAAACAGATATTTTTGAATACAGTCCTGCTGAACCGGAATTTGAAAATTCATTTCTTCCGTCCTCTTCTTCCCGTCGAGCCAAAGTTCCGAAGATTAATGCTGAAGATTCTTTTATATCTACGATGAAATCGGTAGAGGATTTCCTTGCCAAGCAAGGCCAACGAACTCAAGCTCTTTGCAATCATTCTCCTTTGAATACTGAAGATGAGTATTTTTGCCGCAGTTTGGTAGAAAAGTTAAGCAAATTCCCGCTACTACAAAAAAATGAAGCCAAGATGAAAATGATGCAGTGCTTGTGCGATATGGAAGCTGAGCTAGATCACACGTAGTGAATATGTATGTATACTACGTGTTTTTTTACGTATACTGAAGTTCTGTCTATTATATAATTTTTAATAAAATCTTTTTTTAAGTCTGACGTGATTTGTTTTAAAAATAAACCATTGCATTCAATTAGTTGATCTTAAGAAGGAAAATTAATAAAACATATTTCCTTCTTTCTGAATAACTCTAAACACACTATCAACACAGTGGCTTAATTTTATAAAAAAGTTTAAATAAACTATAACTTGTCACCACAGAATTTTTGTACAAAAATGTTTGGCTTCATGTTTTAAGAAACTCCCAAGAATTTTAGAGATTGAGAGAAGCAAAAAATCTCTTAATCGAGTTTTGCTAATAGAGTAGAGCTTAAATCAAGGTAGAAGCAACCCACTCTTGTCTCTTAACCCACCAACGTGGGAATTGGTCTTTAGTACCTCCTTATATGAATGGTGTCGATCTTGTAATCTTGTAGATCATGAAGTCTTTTGACGTTAATTTTCATTGCTTCAAATATCTGATTTGATAGGAGTATATATTTGATATATCTATATATATAAAAAAGGAGCTTATGTTTGTAACTATGCAATAGACTCCTAAACTACTCATCCGATTAGCATGAAAATTTGTTTACAGAAGTTTTTTGGTACGGTGCGTGTTTGTGGGCTATCAATTTGGATCCACCTTGAACACCAGAGGGCGCTGTAAAACAAATTTTTTACAAAAATACCTAAAACTCACAAACCGCTTATGCGATTAGAATGAAAAGTGGTATACAGTGGTTTTCATGTACGTTGAGTGTTTTGCTGCTATCTTTTTTACCTATCTTGAACACCAGAGGGCGCTGTAGTACAATTTTTTTGCAAAAACACCTTAAACTCACAAACCGCTCATGCGATTAGAATGAAAATTGGTATATAGTAGTTTTCAGGTACGATGAGTTATTGACAGTATTTTCTTTGAACCACCTTGGACACCAGATGGTGCTGTAGTACAAATTTTTTACAAAATCGCATATTTTTAGTTCTTTTCTTAGGTTACATTTGCAAATATTTACAAAATATAAAATATTTCTTAAATTTAGTAAAATTAAAAAAATTTCCGTTATTTTGACATCAAAAAGATGAACACATCTTGAAAACTATGAAAAATTTTACTACGATATATTTAATGCAACATCGTTGCTCAGAAATGAGAAAAACACTATCAGAAATTTAATTTTGTGACTTTCGATTCAAATATCTCCGCTGCTTTTTTATACATTTTGTTAAATTTTTTTTTGTCTTAAAGTTTCATCAAAGTACTATGAAAACCTTATTGCAAAAATACCGGTAGTTGAGAATATATATTTTAAATATTTTTTTCAAAAAATGTCTGAAATTTTGGAGTTTTCCTCAAAATAAGGCTCGAAATTTGTTTTTGTTGTGAAATAATTTAAATTCAAATTAACAAATTTTCCACTCTATTTAAAAGCTATAACGTATATTTATAAGCAAAAGTTATTTCAAGTTGACGCAAAAGTTAAAAACCATTTTTGTGATTAAAAAACAAGACCTACTTGATTTTTTCGAATAAAATTTTTTTTCCAATATTGTGTTTTTATATTTTTGAAAAAATATACAAGCTAAAAAATTATTTTTTCAGAAAAAATTATCTTAGTTTCTCTTGCCCATTAAAAGTTATAGCCAATAATCTATATATACAAAAAGCAAAACGCTGTCTGTGTGATGGCTGGAAACTTCAAAATTACTGAGCCGATAGAGCTGAAATTTTGGCAGTACATTTTTTTCAAGTACGAAATGGTTTGAATTTCTGTCACACCCCTTTTACCGCCCATAAATCAATAAAAATTATATATTTCTTACGGTTTTCGTCGATTTGGCTACATTTTGGTAATTTTGTATGCTCACTGTCGGCAACTGTACTAAAACTGGGCAATGTCCATCTACTAGAAAACTTGGATGGGCATTATATAAGGGGGTGTGGCTCCGCCCATTCATTAAAATTTGTATTATCGAATAGCTTTGAAAGTAAAAGTAGCAGTATTTACATCCAAACTCAAAATGGAGTTACTATTTGGTGATCTCCTGCTACTGGGAAACAGTAACGGGCAGTGGAAAATGACAGTGGCGTTAAACTATGGGTCTAAGAAAAGTTTCGAATATAATTATTATGTTCGATATAATTGCTGGGTGGCGTCCGTGGCGTAGTTGGTTAAAGTGCGTGGCCGCTATGTCCAATGAACCCGGAGACCCAGGTTCGAACCCCAGCAGCGACAGAAAATTATTTGAATTAAAATAGTTTTCTGTACGGCCGCCACCTCTCTGCAGACAATGGCAAACCTCAGAGAGCAATCAAAATGCCATGTAAAGCTTCTTGAGAATAATAACATTTCGTTCATCGCCGTTCGGAGTCGGCGTTAAGCCTGTAGGTCCATTTCTCGGTCAATTATGTACAAACTTATTAACACGCACAACACAATTGATCCTAAGAAGCTAGGTCAAAGTCCTTTCAAGGGCTGAAATGGCCAGTTATATATATATATATATAATTGCTGGGTGCAGCAACGCGCGCCGGGAAAAAGCTAGTACTCGTATATTTATGACTCTCTATATATATATATATATACCGGTGGCCAAAGTTTCTCTCAGAAATTTCGAAATAAGTGCGTTTAGCAACGCAGGGTTCTATTGCTGTAATATCAGGCAAACATGTTCACCCAAAAATTGTACAAAGAACTTTATGGGACAAGGTTTATCGAAGCAGAGTTCCAAGTAAGAAACCTTTAATATCTAAAAAATAGACAGTTTTGTCTGGGTTTTGATAACAATTACAAGGATATGGAAGAGGACTTTTGGAGAAGAGTACATATACAAATGAATTTAAATTTAATATTTTCGAAAGGGATGGTCGCTCAAGAGTTTGACGTGATGTACGTCAAACCAAAAACTTACCAAACGTAAAGTATGGTGGCGGTAGTATGATGGTGTGCGAAGCGATTGGAGCATCTGATGTGGGACTAGCCTTTATTGATAGCATAATGGACACGCATGTGTATAAGAGTATATTGGAACAACATTTGCAGTTTTCCGTGGATAGCTTGGGCGTAGGAAGATCTTGAAGATCTTTAAATTTTATTAGAATTCAGGGGTGCCAGCACGTATCTTGATACAATCGAGTTTTACCGATACAACAAAAAGTACCAATCCAAACGACTATCCTCGATTGTAACTTCAGATTTGGCAGCACACGATAGGTCTGTTTCCGTACTCGTTTCAAGTAAAGTTCAAGTAATAGAGAGTAATTTGATTATCTGTCAAAATGAGAAGATTTGTCAAAAAGTACGGAAAAGACTTTAAGTAACAGCTGCTTCTTGTCAAATTAAATATAATAAAATTTTAATTTGCTGGTTGGTTTATTTTAAAGAATGGAAAATTCAAAGAAGTTGCAAGGGCATTGTTTTCCAGAACTTCAATTTGCGTTTATTTTGCTTCTTTAAACTTTATTTTTATGAATTTTCTAACCAATTTTATACATTTTTTTCACAATTTAATTTTATCACTTTTACAATCAGCTGTGCGAAGCTAGAGATTCGTGCTCGAAGAAATTTTTCAAGTAAAGTTCAAGTAAAATTCGAGTAATAGAGAGTGACATTTTGCTTGTTCTTCTTCTCTCTTGTGCTGGAAAAATGTGTACGAAAACGCTTTCAAGTAACTTCAAGTTGAAAATGAAAATTTCTAGAAAATACTTGTGACTGAGAATTGTCTTTAAATGTTTTTATCATAATAACCCTTAAGGACATCTCTTCTTGTAACTCGGAAAACTTAGGTTTTTTGTAGTCAAATTCGGTGGCAAGAAGCAATAATCGCTTGATACGATTTAAGAAAGAACTGAGATAGGGACTTTTCTGCGTTCCATGATAATATCTCCTGGTATGCTCCTAGCCTAGTTTACGTATTACCGTAGTCAAGATCATGAGATAGTGAGTTTACTTCTGTCTGCTTATATTCTCGTTTGCAATAGAAATGAGTTTAACTGCAGACTTAAACGCCGTGCGAGGTTTTATGATTTTTGAATTATAACTTTGTAATAACCTATCAAAAATTAGTTACAAACCTTGTTTCCGGATGTCAAATTTCATTAAAATCCGATTAATTGTTGAAAAGTTCTTTTCGTTGATCGAACAGAGCTACAGTTTTATTAAGACATAGATAAGTACAGTGATGAAAATATCTTTAAAAAATTTTTGAACAGCTTTTGCTTCCAACTAGAAATGTTATTAATTTCCGATACACACAAAAATACATATGTACATTCATACATTTAATACTTTTAATATTTTTCATTGTTTATGGATGTACAACAAACATTAAAATAAAACATATACACATCGATACAAAGTTATTATTTATTACGAAAATGTTATATATATACATATATACATATATACATATATATGTATATATATATATATAGCAATCGCATTTAAAGCCATGAGTTCCTTAGATATAATGTTATGAACACGCAACATAACATTTTTTTTTGTTTTATTGTCCAGCAATCTAGAAGTAAATAAAATTTTTAGAAACTTTAATTTAAATTAATTATTTGAATTACTTACAACTACAAGATGGCCACTCTTATCGCGGGTAATTCCTGGCTGTGCTCCAGTCTGAATATCGATGACACCATTTTTGCCTTTAACCACTTGATGTTCCAACCTATAATGATTAGAAAATGTGAGAATTTTAAGAATTATACAAGCAACGAAGATTTTTTTTTTAAACTCACGAGTCTCTATCGACGATGCCTAAAATATCCGCAGTGCCAACTGTGTCGATGATGAATGTGCAGAACTCAATGGTATATGGGATTTCCAGTATTAAATCGCCTTTATCCTTCTTTAAATCCAAAGGAATGCGAATCACTAAAAGATTATCTCTGTGATTGGTAAGTACAAAGTCGATCTTGTCCAAAGGTAGGCGATGTTTTTGCTTGTAGGTTTTGCCATCCAGCACATAAACTGCTTTATTGCTCAGCAGTATAAAACGATCACGTGGCTTGTAACCATGGCGATCAAATTTAACACAAGTGGAACCATATTTGAGCGTTTCACCACCAAAGTTTGCGGCAATAAAGCTATTAACCTGTGCAGCATGCTCCTTGGGAATGCGATCGTCAATGAACCATGCAGCCACACTGGCAGGATAGTTATTTTTCTTATCTGTTTGAGAATAAAAACCGGTTAACTGGTTTCAGTACTAAATTGAGTAGCGTTACATACCTTTGAATACCTTTTCAGCCAAAACTTTTAATTCAAATTGTCGTTTCTTCTCGGCGCTAAGCTGCAGGCGATAAATACGTGCCAGATGAAGTCTATGTAAACGATGTAGATAAGTTGATGCTTCTTTGCAGTGAGCGGGAGACGATGGCCAACTCTTGTCGAGTACTTTAGTGGGCAGCTCCTTGGCTAGGCGCATCAGCCACATACGCTTCAGGTTTGCAATGAAAGTTTCATTATAACCGTTGGGTGCATCGTTGCGCGTTATGAATCCTTTGATGAAGGCACGTATCTTAAGAGCAGCATCACGTCGTTTCTTGGCCGCCTGTTGCGCCAAATAGCGACGGCAGAACGATTGCAAAGTGATAACTTGGTCACGTAGCTTCAAGTATTTTTGGCGTTGCACGCGTCCCTTCCAGCGTGATTGAATAATAGCAGCCAAGTCATGTTTCTTAACTTGGAATGCATCCTCGGTATCGAAGAGTGTTTTTGGAAAACGTATAAATAGTTTAGTTTCACCAATGCGATAATCTTCGGGTCCATAGTTAAGTTCTTTAGCCAGTATTTTGACACCTTCCTTGGCAGGTCCATTATAATGGGGCCAAGTAGCTTTACTGAGGCACTTATAGCGATTCAAAAACATATCGTAAGTTCTGGAAAAATGGGAGAAAGAGAAGTTTTTAGTAATTGAACGCTATGCAATATATAGATAATGACATTAAGTTAAATAATCAGGACCAAAATCATCGTCGAAAATTTACTTAAAAAATATAGAAAATAATTAATCGCCAATATATAAAAAAGTTATGACCAATAATGTCAAAATAAATAGTTTGAAACAAAACCAACCATTATATTTTCCCAAATTTTTTTAGTAAATTTCCATGGTCAATTGTATTTAAGTGATTAAAAATTTAAATTTTCTAAGTTGGATGAACTTAACCCTCAGTTAGGTATTAGTTTACTCGAGATATAAAATAGTTAAGTCACTTTCGGGAAACTATAAAAAATTTAATGGAAAAAAAAAATTATGTCTCGAAAGTGGGAGTGGTAGAAAACTTTTAGGTTTTGTTTTTTGAGCTAAGAAGACCCCAGGTCATTTAAAAATACTCGAGTTTTTTTTTTCACTCTTAAACTAGTTTTACCTTCTGTATGCGAAGCCGGCGCGGCGGACGCGCAGGTTCTCCATCAAACCCAAATACTTGACTTGATGCAACACCAGCTCGTCATTGAATACGCCAGCGGTCTGTACATCATTTGGCTTAATACATCTAATATATGAGGGTTCCTTGCACATAAGAATCTCCATTAGGTTATTCAAAGAAGCTTTGAATTGGGTGGCAGCTGTATCAGGACGTTTTTTGTTTTTGTACTCATCCTCTGGGAAGCACGCACGTGCGATATCATTACCAGCCTTGCTCATGGTCTCCTTCAGGTCTCGGAAGAGCAAATCATTGTTTTTATCCAGGAAACCGTTAACATTGTACGTAACATCGCCGGCATAATGCACTAAGCGGAACTCATTGCGACCCATGGTTTTTTGCACTTGAGTTGATGATTTCTCGTGGCAGCGGTAATGCGGGTGCGTCGCCAGTTTGTCAGTAAGCTTCGCCAAAAAAGTCATATCCGTTGGATCGCCTGGACGTAAGCACTCCTCATCCAAAATCGAAATAATACCTTTATGCTTCTCCTCGATAAGATTACAGATAACTTTGTTGTCAAAATACTCGACTGGCACCCATTCAATGCCTTCGCGTTGATATTCATCCTGCTCGGATTTGAGTGTCAGCTCGATGAACAGCTGCTGCAGTTTCTCGTTGCAGAAATTTATGCAGAACTGTTCAAAATTGTTTGTCTTGAATATCTCAAAGCCGTAAATATCCAGAATACCCATAACATTGTTGCGAGCACCATGCAGATCCTTAGCCTGTAACGAAATATTCAGACGTGCCACCAGCCAGGAGAAGAGACGATCGTAGACAGCCTTAGCGAGTGCATCACGGGCATAAATAGCCATTTCGCGACTTAGTGGTGAGGTGACGACATCTCCCTGAGCATCAATGGTTCGATTTGTGAGTGCAGCAGAGAGTTCATCGCTACCAACTCCCAGAAGCTAAAACAGTTAAGTGTTTACAAGGAATTCGAATAAAAATTCAAAGCATGCATCTTATTTACCTGAGCAATAACTTGCACTAAATCAGTCTCTACAATTCTAGCGTAACCCTCCTCTTCCTTGAAGCTAATGTTGCCCATGTGCAAAATACTACCAATAATGCTAAAGATTTGCTTCTGCTCCTCCTGTGTGAAATCAATGACACTCATGGCCTGTTGGATGACTTCAAAATTTTCGGCATCGTTAATGCTGGACACGGAACCATTGACCTTTAAAATTCGAAATATTAGCGGAAACGTGGACATACTCCTTTAAGCACTCGTAAATAATCGTATTTATAAATATGCTTTGAAAATAAAAGAAGCATGACATACCCCATCGCTGAGGTAGGAGTAAGTATCCAAGGAGCGCTTTAAATGTAATTCTGCCAACAGCTCATCACTAGCGCCCGCCAGAAGTTGATAGAAAATATGAAAGTTTCGTTCTCCCGCATTTTGATGCACCACACGTGACTTTTCCAACAAGTAATTCAAAATATTTCCACCAATAGGTACACCCGTGAAGTTGAACTGGATGTCCATGTATTTGCCGAAACGTGAAGAATTATCATTGCGATTAGTCTTAGCATTGCCAAAAGCTTCTAGAACTGGATTACTTTTTAGCAGCTTATCTTTAACGCCTTCAACGGTAGTTTGATGGCCGGAACAGGCGGCAATATACTGTAAGACTTTCTTGGAGGCTTCAGTTTTGCCAGATCCACTTTCACCTAAAATTGAAATGAAAAATTAGTAAACATGGGTTAAAAATTTCGAACACCGAATTGTTATCGTAATAGTTACGAGCATTTAAGATACTAAAACACTTTTTTTATGATGTAGCCGGTAAGTAATTAGCTGAGAGATTATCGGCACTTGGTTATGTGTATATTTACGTCAATAAAGATAATTTAAGTGGGTTTTTTCGTATTAATCCGCACTAAAGATTATACTGTGCACTTGGAAATGAACTTTAATACACATTATTAAAAATATAATGGTATTGAAATAAGTCAAACTAGATTATGTAGGTAAAAGATTATCATACAATTATTTTCAGTCGCATAGCTATAGTTATATGAGCGTTTTCGGAGATAATAAAATAAACTTTTTAACCTTTTTTGACTATGGCCTCAGTTACATGAAGATTTCAAAAGATTCTGCAAAATATGTGAATCATGGCCCGCTAAGAAACTGTTTAGTTCGGATGTAATAACCATACATTCTTTTATGCTTTTAATTTTTTGTACTGAAGCGCCCTTTGATGAATTACCAATGCTAGAAACCCTAAGTAATGGTACAATTTCAACAGTTTTCTGATCTGGTCCTTGCGATATTTAGAGCTAAATCGTCGAAATTTCAATTTAGACACGGAACTCTCCTAACATTTGAAGTCCGTCTAAAATGGAACCATTTTAGGAGCATCTATTAATGTTTAATATACATTAAGTTTGCTGATATGTATGTCGGTAGTAAACTATCAGGTATTTAAATCTTCTTAAATGGAAAAAGCCTAAGTAATATCGCGGTATCATGTTTCAGTTTAATGACATAAGCAAAAATATCTCACTTGTTCAAATATCCCTGCAAACATTTTCTGAGTGCCTCAAAAAAAAAAATGACTCTAAAAAGAGTATTTCTTATGCGTGTTTTATGAGTACGCAATAAAAAGAATCCTAAAAGAGTCTTTGATATGATTCTAAAATGATTGCTCAAAAATAAGACTCTAAAAAGAGTATTATTTTATGCGTGTTTTATGAGTACGATAAATGGCAAAATATGGAAATATTTTTATTTTTATTATTAATATTATTAAATAAATGGAAAAAAATGGCACATACGATAATTTCGCCCAAAGGGGTTTCTGAGGTTTTATTAACATCATATCAATGTCAGAAATTAGTGTTTACAAAGAGTTTTTAATCCTTAAATAACCTTTAACATGAGACTTATGACTCTTAAAATAATAACTTCTATGAGTTCTGAAAGAGAGTTCATATGAGCCTTTAAAGATTCTATTAAATGATTCTTAAAAAGAGTAGTAAATATGGCTCTTAAAAGAGTCTTCATTTTGAGTCCAAAAAGATTCATTTATATGAGTTCTTAAAGAGTCTTTATTATGAGTCTTTAAAGAGACTTTTTTGTGAGTCTTAAAAGAGTCTTAATTTTGAATCCAAAATGAGACATAAAGCAGTCATTATTATGAATCATATTTTGAAGCCCACAATCTACGAAAATGTACTCAAGAGCCTTTTTTGAGCGCATTATGACGATAAAATTAATTTATATAAGTCTTAAAAGAGTCTTTTAAGAGTCATAATGTTTGCTGGGATGTTTTTTTTTTTGTAAGTTTTTACAGTAAAAATAAATAAAAAAAATCCAATTACAATAAATCTACATACAGCACTAATAAAGGGTGATTTTTTAGCAATATTCTTTTTGGTAACACTGTTTTTGGCAGTACAGTTGTTGTCGAGTAACATGTTACTGTTAAACATGTTCAGTTTGTTCTATAATTTCACCATGAATCAACTTAAGAACAACGGTTAAGAACAAGAATGATAGAAACAAAATTACACGTACCGCAAATGAGAGAGAGAGAGAGCATTACGTCATAAGCGATATTGTCAGACTATGGAATAATTTTACTACACATTTTTTTTTGCCCAAAATGGAAGAGCCTGACATGTGGTTTTAACTAGACGGTGCCACATGACACACAGCACGTGAAACAATGCTGTGCCCAATTGAGAGGCGAGTTCGGTGAACAGTTTATTTCACGTTCGGGAACGGTCAATTCCCGAAAAAACGGCCGCCTAGATCATGCGATTCAACGCCTTTAGACTATTTTGTGTGGGGCTATGTTAACCCTCATCGGTAACTCAGACCCATAACCCCAAAAGGTTCCTTAAGCATGCGCCCGCTAACATACAGAAAACTTTAAAAAGAAATAAAAATATCACAAATTTTATGAATAAAATTTAAAGACTATTTATTCTTTTTATGAATAAAGTTAAGTATATATAAAAAAAATTGATATTCAGGACCATAGTTGAATAAATAAGGTTGTCTCGTGGCTGATCGTACTCTCTTCTCAGTACCCATAATTGTCAAAATCAATGAAAAGCAACAACAACAACTTCAACGGCTTTTCATGTTATTAATTTTCGTTTTCAGATGTTGTATGAGCTGTCAACTTCGATTTGACATTTATGGGAACTCGCTCTCACCCATGCGACAACCTTATTTATTCAACCATGTTCAGGACAAAAATTGGAAATATTTCGAAAAAAGTAAAAAAAAATTTGAAATCTTGTCGATTTGGCAAGTATAAGATAATTTTAAGATATTTTATTGGCACAATTCAAGCATGCATTGAATTTGTGATCTGCACAAATGAATTTCTTGCATTTATCACATCTTGTTGCAAACACATTAGGATTGTTTTTGCTAGTACAAATGTAACATCGACCAAGCTTCCGTGTTGGTGACGCATGCTGAATTGGGTGAATTGGAACACTTGCGACATTTGTTGAGATTATTGGTGTTTCGGGTTGGGCCACTCGGACCACGTTTTCGCTTCGCGATGAATGGTTTAACCATAGCGTCTCCAAGCTCAATCAAGAACAGTCTACGACGAATATTCCTGTTACTGTTTTTGATTGAAATTGAAGTCAAATAGGCCATAGGCCATCGATTGACCTTTCGATAAGTGCCAACCATTTGATCAAGCGTATCTACACCGCCTTTATTTGTGTAAAAACAGGCTTTTTCCGCATATATCTCAAAACTGGTGGAATCTCAGTTCGATTCTGCCGAATTGTTCCGATAATGGTCATTCGCCGTTTGTGTAACTCCTCAGCTAATTGATATGTTGTGCAGAAATGATCACAAGTGACATTTCTATCTGAAAGGCCTTCACATAAATCGAGCACAACTCTTTGGCCTTGGTTTATCTCAGGTGCAGCATTTCTAGCACGCCCCACATACATCTGAGCAGTGTGGACGTAATAAGATTTGGAATCACATAGAACCCACATTTTTATTCCATATTTTGCCGGCTTAGATGAAATGTACTGACTCGGAAGCTGACTCGACCGCGAAATATATACTATAATGCATGTAAGAATAGACATGTATGCATGCACATACTAAGAACCTGTACGTCAATAAGTTAACACGAGCATTTCCAAACGTGAGCGCCACCTATAGTCGCGTGAAATTAGTAGATTCCATTGAAAAAAGCTATTTGCCAAAAACTCATGTCAATCGGTTAAGGTTTAATATATTTATTACTTAATTAAATTTTGAATTTGCATGCGCGCGCATACAAAGGACCGATGAGGGTTAAGGCTAATGTATATAGGGACAAGCCCGCAACGGTTGACGCACTGGAAGCCAATATTGACGAGTTTATTCGTGAGATACCGGCCGATATGTTGGAGAAAGTATGTCAAAATAAGAACCATTTGAGGCGTAGCCGCGGTCAACATTTACATGAAATCATCCTTAAACATTGAATTACAGTAATACCTCGATTTACGTTGTCTCTATTTACGTTTTCTCAATTTACGTCGTGCAAACAATTGTTTCTTCAAAACTCGATTTACGTCTTCATTCGGTATACGTCGTCCTTGTAAAGGAACTAAAATGTGGAATAAAAAACAGGGAATTCCCTTTTGAAATTTATCTGTATATTTGTTTGCATGTTGCTTATGAATTCCTTCAGTTTAATTACTAAATTTGTGCTGAAATAGCGTGTAATATGAGCTCGAAAAATAAAAAAAAGCGAAATGCTATATCATTAAAAACAAAACTCGAAGTTATTCGCCGTCATGAGCGTGGAGAAAAGGCTTTTCGGATAGCTAGTGTGATGGGGCTGCCTCAGACTACAGCAAGAACTATCATAAAAAGCGGCCACAAAATCCGTAGAAGTGCAATTGGAGTGCGTTCTCTCGAAACAATCACTAAAAGAAGACCGATTTTGTTGGAAAAAATGGAGATGTCACTAATTGTGTGGATAAAAGACTTAAACGATAAAAATATCTCGCTAACTTCTGTAGTTATTCAAAGAAAGGCCATAAATTTGTTCAACGATCTTAAAGCTGCGGATAATGAGGAATTTAACGATTTTTCTTTCAATGCTAGTAGTGGCTGGCTGGAAAAATTCAAGAAAAGAGCACACCTTCATAACATAAATGTCGGTGGTGAGTCTGCAAGTGCTGATAGTGAAGCAGCTAAGATTTTTCCACAAAAGTTGAAGCAACTAATTGACAATGGCGGATACACTCCCCAGCAAGTCGTCAATGTCGATGAGACTGGGTTTTTCTGGAAGCGAATGCCGGAAAGAACATTTATAGCAAAAGAAGAAAGACTAGCATGCGGATCCAAAGTTTCAAAGGATAGGCTTACGCCTCTTCTTGGAGGTAACGCTGCCGGCGATTTAAAACTTAAGCCCTTGTTGGTATATAAGTCTGAAACACCAAGGGTTATGAAAAATGTTTGTAAAAAAAGTCTTCCGGTAATTTGGAAATCCAATAAAAAAGCTTGGGTCACTGCTAAATTGTTTGACGATTGGTTTAAGTTGCATTTTTGCCCTGCAGTTAAAAAATATTGCGAAACAAATAATTTGTCATACAAAGCACTGCTCTTTATTGATAATGCACCTGGACATTCTATCAATTTGGTGGAGACGGACACTGGAATTGAAGTCGTCTTCTTACCTCCAAATACTACATCTCTTATCCAACCCATGGATCAAGGTGTTATCGCTGCATTCCCTTATATCTGCAATTTTAACATCAAGCGATGATTCTAATGATTAATTATATGATACTTAAATATGTGTATTTCTTCAATTTTTGTTTCCTATTAATTTGTACTTTTTGTTAATTTTAATCTAAAGATACTGCTGAATTACATTGTATTTTATGTTCTGATTTGATATTAAATAACCTGAGTTTCATACCATATGAAAATGTTGTTTTTCGATTTACGTCGTTTCGACTTACGTCGCCTTTTTCTAGAACGAATTAAAACGTAAATCGAGGTATTACTGTATATAGATCATTCTATCGACTCAAATAAAGAGTTCATACATTTCTCTAAATTTTATGATTTTTTTAAAATGAAATCCGAAACCTCTTAAAAAATCACCCTTTACCATTTATATCTATCATATCTATATCTATATCTAACACACACGAGGTATATTGAAAGATTTTTTAGATTACCAATTTTTTAAGAATGAGGTCAAAGGTTGTTAAATATAATACTTTAATTTCTGACTTGGCTCAGTGGGGTTGAGTGGGTTCAAAACCACGCTTTAAATATGAAAAGCAAAGATAGTATGTTGGAAAATATTTACCCGATATAAGAACACATTGTCCTTTATTTTCTTCAATTAGCGAGCGGAATGCATTATCGGTCACAGCAAAACTATAAATTGCGAAAAAGAGTTATGATAAATTTTGAATTTGATATAAAGCACTTCCTTAGCTTACATATGTGGTGGAATTTCATAAAAATGTTTATTTCTGTATTCCTTGATATCATTTTCCGAATAAATTGGCAATTGTTTATAAGGATTCACCGAAATAAGCACCTGACCGATGTATGTCTGAAAAAAGAAAAAAACATTCAAGTATTTCAAGAAACGATTTAGATGTCAAAACTAAAGAAAATATTTAACATAATCATATATTTCAACACTTTCTTACACAGTTCATGGTCTACATTTGTTTTAATGTTCGGAAGGCGTTTGACATTTAGAGAAAATAGTAACATTATTGAAATAGTAATGAAATAACATGGTATAATTAATCATAATTGATTAATGGTATAATTAATAAAAAAAAATAATATAATTAATAAAAAAATAACAATTATGGTATAATTGTATCATGATGAAATAAGTTAAATTTAATTTAAATCAAATCAAGTTATATTTGTGCATCGTAGTAGAAATGAATTCAATATCAATTGACAATTTTTTATTATATGTTTTTGTGTTTACTTACATAAATAATGTTCTCTTGATAACGTTTCTTCAGATTATCGATGAAAGCCTCCTCGCTCTTGTAATTCTCGAGCAGAACAAAATCCTGAAGACCCACACGATCACGTTCGTGTAGTCCACGTTCCATGGCTGGATAGTTGGCGGTTGAACTGTAAGTGTAAAGTTTTGCACAAATTAACAAGAATTCAACAATTATCACCTGCCAAATTTTGTGCACACGATTCATCATCTGCATGCATTTTTGCTAATGCTATGTTAAACGAAAACTGTGAATTTTGCAAGAAAACTAAATGTTTTTTCTTTTTTTTTTTGTTGTGATATGTATGTATGAACGTAGTGTTTTTTTCTTACTTTTTTGAACTAAAAACAATAAAAATTTCGTTATATGACAAGATGCGTTTGAAGCCAGCATCTCGCTGATTGATGTTCGATGTTTGGCGTATTCTTGCAAAACCACGACATGTGCGAGATACAGCGGCAAAGAAATTATTTCGTTTGCAGCTAACCACGTTTTATGAGAATTTCATAACCAGCTGTGGGTAATGAAGATGAAGCAAAAGTATTTGTTGATTGTTGGTTAATGTTAATGCATAAAGAGTTCCACATAAAGCTGAGCCTTAATTTAAATTTGCTTTACTTTCTACTGTTTATGTTCTTTCAATTTTCTCCGTTAAGTTGGAGTTATCTTGAGGAAGCTTGAAAATTTGAAATTCCAAATTTAAAAGTGATCATCGAAAAGTGTGTTGTTCTTCTTGAAACAATGGGCTTCAAGAATAGTAAAAGTCTACAAATTCTTGGTAGACTATATGTGACTATATGCTCTGACACGGACAGATATTGGATCAAATCTTATATATATTACGCAAACCCAAATTTTGTCCGGCGCAACGCTTTTTAAGCACAAGTCCAATTTTAATAAATTTAGTATGGTTTGATAGGTTTAGACGTGTAGTAGTAGGTTTGATGCAAACTGGACTTTTTATTTCTTAAAAATTTATATTTTTTAAGTTATAGCTTATTAAAGTTTGCATATAATTGCATATAATTGTTGTTGTTATGTTGGTTTTCCTTTTATTAAGAGAGCAGCTGAGAACAACGTTATCAAATTCAGAACAAAACTATTCGCTGCTCACATTTCGCTCTCTTCTGTCTCTTCTTAATAGAGCGTCTGTTAACAACAACATGAAAGTCAGAAAAATGTAAAGCTTTCGAGAGCCGCTCGCGCTGAACGCTCGCAACCAAGATACATGCAAGTTTTTTTATTGCAATTTTTGGCTCACATTTCATTTTATTCTGCCTCTTCTTTATAGAGCGCTTGCAAACAACGGCAAAACTCTTAGAATATTATTATTATTATTATTATTATTATAGTTACTGGGGGCAGCAACGCGCACCGGTGGTCGCTAGTATTGAATATTATGAGTTATGAAATGATATTGTTCACGATGATTTTCAATTTTCGTCACTACTTTAATAATCCGAGTAATCAAAAGTAAATTGATTAAATAAACCATTTCTCTAGTATTACTTCTATTAATTTATTTTCTATTTCTTTCTGAGACTTGTGATATATGATTCATGACAGAAATTTAGCACTTACAGATTGTCGTCAAAATATAATGTACTGTAAGTGGTAAACATTTTTCTGTAAGTGTAATAGTATCATGCAACTGCGCTCTGTTATTTAAGTGCATATTGGTCAAACATTCCGAGAGGAATTCTGTTACTTTACAAAAGATGCAAAAAATGAAGACGAAATGAAAGAACTTTTGTATGAAATTGGGTTTAGTGCAGTGATGTTCACGTAGTAGCACGCGTGGTGAGACTCGAAAGCTTTTTTCGAGTATCGAAACACATACACGATCTCAATCAGTTGGCGCTGAAACTTCAAGCCAAGGTGTATTTCCCCTTAAATATACCTTGCTTCAAGCCAGAGGCGCGAACCTCCTCTTGGTCGTGTGTTTTGCACTGCACGTATTTTGTTTTTCTTCTTTAGTGCTTCGAAGCTTCTTCTTAGCATAGATTAGCAGGAGCAGTTGTACTTCTTCTTCTTCTCTGCCTGGGTTCACACAAAAAAAGCTCAGAAAAGAGTGCTCTTTGAGCGCTCTTGTTGGAAGCACTCCGATCGGCCCGTTGGAAAGACACAATCACACACATATAAAAAAATACACTTACACTTTATTTACTTGTTTATAAATACTAATTATTAAATAAGTTATCAAACAATTGTAAATCAAAAACTTTTCAAAAATATTTTATTAATTTATATAATCAAAAAAAGCTCCAAGAAGGGTTTTTGATTTTGGACAATGCAAGGATTCACAAAACGGAAAAAGTTCGTGCTACGATAGCAAATACCGACCTACATCTCAAATTTCTACCTTCTTACTCCCCAATGCTGAACCCTATAGAAAAATGCTTTTCAAAGATTAAAACTCATGCTCGACAAATGTTAGTCGAAGTTCACCAGGATCAAATCTGCAAACCATTATTGAAAGTAGTGTACGTCGCATTACAGCCCCCGATTGTGCCAATTACATTACGGACATGATTTTATTTATTCCAAAAGCTACCACCTTACAAATTTTAACTTAATACTTAATAATAATTCCTTGTATACTGAATATTACTTAATTAAATAAGATATAAATATAAAGCCCCATGTTTTACGTGCAATTTTTATTTGGTTTAATTTAATTTGCGTTTGGGTTAATTTGATTTGCACTTTGGTTAATTTAATTTGCACTTAGGTTAAACTTATTTGCTTTTGGTTTAAATTAAATTGCGTTTCGGTTAAACTGATTTGAGTCTGGGTTAATTTAATTTGCGTTTCGGTTAAACTGATTTGCGTTTGGGTTAAACTGATTTGCGCTTGGGTTAAACTGATTTGCGCTTGGGTTAAATAGATGTGCGAATGCTATAGTTTGTAAGCCTTAAAAGAAACACCAGTTTTTAAGAAAAAGTTGCCTAAAATCTTCATAATGAAAACATCAAAATCGATGAAAATAATTGTAAAGCTGTCCGCAGTGGAAGTCCAAGAGCGGTTATACGCCGAGATGAGCGTGTCATATGGAGCTTAGCTTCAAATTCTAACATCACTGACAGGAAAATCGCAAAAACAGCTGGAATACAAACATGACCAAAATGTGCAAAGGATGACCAAAATGTTAAAAAAATCTACAGCAATTATATCCCAAAAATTGCAAAGAAAATCGCCACTTATAGCGAAACATCAGGTTGAATTTTGTTTTGTTTTTACAAGGTTCAATTTTACTGAAGAACACTTTGGAAAAAAAAGAGATGGCACGAAAAAAAATTAAATTTTGGCGGACCAAATAGTTAGTCTTATGCTTATCACGATTTGTGAAAGGAAAAGCGTATTCTTAGTCGTAGTCAAAATGGGCAGCTCATTTTAAAATGGCTGCTCAAATATGAAAATTTATAACAACAAAGCTGTAAGAGCCAGTAACGGCGAACGACAAAAGCATAAAAAACAAATATCAAAACTCAAAATCAACAGCTGACTTTGACACCTAGCTCAACTTTTTCTCCAATACGAGCCTACTTTGTAGTTCTATTATGGGGGTGGATGTGTGATGATATGGGCCGGAATTAGCTATTGTGGAAGTACGTATATCAAGTTCATTCCTACACCAATGAATTTCCAAGATTATCTCAATTTAATTGGCAATGTAATAGTAAACCGTGGGTTCCAGTTACCAATAGTTCAATGATATTTCAAGAAGACAATGTATACACAGTGAGAGTAAGAATTTGACAAGTCACAATCAATGATTTGAAAAAATGATTGCATTCATGGAGTCCCAATCAATGACTTGAAAAATGATTGCATTTATTGGAATTGAACTTGAAATTTCAAATTACAAGTGAATGTATTGTTTTACAGCTCTGGTTTATATATCTGTGTCCACAAGCAATAATCGCTTAAGTCGACTTAAGTCAGAACTGAGTTTTTTGTGTTGCTATATTCTGATTATTGGCACAGATATATTGGCAAACATTTCATCATGGCAGTTGTTGAAAGGTTTTGTCTGTGACTGTAACAGCTTGCAAGCACGAGTCCGAACCCGAGTGTTTGAAAATTAATATTGGCTCTAGCTCACGAGCGGGAGCATTTTTAAAATATTTTGTAGCTCCGGCTCGCGAGCTGGAGCTATAGATACTAAAAGGAATGGCTCCGGCTTTCGAGCGAGAGCTGCAGGAATAAAAAAACCAGCTCAGGCTTGTTAGCGGTAGCTTAGAGATTTTAAATTAATTTTTAAATTGTTCTTTCTTTTTCGTATTATTAAAAAAGTTTAGTTATATCTATCACGAATTTTTTTGATTTTGACTTTGACAACGTTACGTTTTACCGTGCAGGTTTCCAAAAAAGTTGAAAAGGGAATTTTTTCAAAATTAACTGGCGCTACATGGTATTATTACTTGATGAGTATAGTGTCTGTGACAAAAATAGTGGTACGAAAGTAAAAGTTAATTTTTCGACTTTATGACAAAAATAAAAACATAACTCAAGACGTTGTCGGGACGCGGAGGGAGCTACTTAAGAAAAGCAAAGCAAATAAAAATTTGTTACATGGAATTATGACACGTAATATATGGGTGCTACGGTAAAAATTGCCAGTAAGCCCTTAGCCCTTTCGCCAAAAATAAACAAAAAATTCATGACGTCATAAGGCTGCGGAGTGAACAGTTTAAAGATTGAAAATGCAGCTATCATGCAACGGCGTTAGATTGAATTATTTCTCAGTTAGAATATGAACAACGGTAAATAATTTAAAACAAAAATTAACGATTTGTGTTAGTTTTACACTGGAAAAAAAAAGATACAGTAGTTTCGACTATGTCGTAACACAAGACGTAGAATTATTCAATTCGCTTTTGATGACATCTTTTTTAAAAATATTTATTCCATTCACCTGAGGATATGACCTTTAAGAGAGTGCCGGAGAGGGTTAATACGTATCACCAACCTCCATTACTTTTGCAAAAGGAACATTTTTGCCTTTGACACCTATTCCCTCCGACCACTCCTTAGGGGCGCTCCCATACAAATTTTATGCTTTTGTCGATAAAACCGCAAACTGTCCATAAATAGGTAGAAAACTTAAACAAGCAAACAAAATTTGTTCAATGCTATCAAGTTCAACAACCCATGTGTCGAAATTTCACTGTCGATAATATGCTCGGATATTTAATTGGCTGCGTTTGACATTTCATTAACAGATTCTGTTAAAAAAGCATGCCCCTCAAAATTACTCAGTATTACTGGGCTACGCGAGTCTGTTAAAAACAACATGCCCCCAAAAGTATGCTTTTTTTTAATTATAAGATTTATGTCTTCACGCTAGATGGCGCTGTCTTCGCCGTCGGAAAAACCGGAAGCCGTCGATAAATAGGTAGCAAGTTTAAGCAAACAAAAACATCAAATGTTGGCTTTATATTTCATGTAATTGTGTAAAATTGATATAAGTTAGACAGTTCTAACATGAATTTTTGTCGCATTGAGGATCAATCAGACCAACAAGTGCTAAGATCAACATTGTACGATTAGTACTTTAGGCCCACCAAAGGCTCAAAAAGTAATGTAAATACCGACACCTGATCACTATCAACCACCCTACTTACCTCCGAGAACGACGTATTCTACGTCAAAAATGTTTTAAAATTGACGACAATTGTTATTAATTTGACAAATTTTGTGTTTACAAAATAGCTTGCAACAAATTTCGTCAAAGTAAGAGCAAATGTATTTAAAACTTTTAAAAAAGATATGAAAAAAAAGGCAAACTATGAACACATTTTTTAACACATTGTGTTCAATTTTAAGCTAATGTTTTTTTTTTTTAGTGTACGACAAAAATAAAAAACAATATGAGCTCATCAGGTCCTGGAAGTAGCAACTTATGCACACGAATATTGCTGCTTAAAATTATTACTCGCGTATTAGGGTTGCTACGGAACATTATATTTTACGACACCAAAGAGTTGACCTTTGATCTTATAACGAAAATAGAAACAAACATTTTTGCGCCATGACAACAAGGACGCAACTGCTTCATGCAGCAAAAATCCAACAGCAATGAAAAAACTTTGCATGGAAATATATCTCTGTGACCAGTGGCGTAGAGTACATTTTATGGAACGCCAGTAAATCTTAGGTTTTGGGTCACATCATAAAAATACAAGAAAAAAAAAATCGAAAGCGTCATGAGGCCCGAAGGGAACCGCTCGAAGTAACGTAAAGTAAATGTGTAATGTGCGACACAAAACCAAAAGCAAAAGCAAAATAAAAATTAAAACTATAAAGTATGACAGATATTAGAAAAAAATCTCAATCCAAACATAGATTAAAACAAGGATTAGAAAAAGGACGAGGAAAAGGATTTGTACAACGATTAAGGCCAGAAAAATATAAGAATTAGGACAAGGTTCCAAGGGACAACGATTGGAAAAAATATGATAACAAGATTTGGGTCAAGGATAAGGACAAGGATTCATAAAGCCTAGGATTGTGACAAGGATTCATAGTCCTTGATTAATAGTCCTTGATTGATTCGGACAAAAACTAGGACAAGGATTTGGACATAGTTTAAAATAAGAATTTGAGCAAAGATCAGGACAAGAAGTAAGACAAGTATAAGGTGAAACATACCAATAAAAATAAGGATAGGTATAAATTTAAGGACAAGGGAAAGGATACGAATAAGAATAAATATGAGGATAAAGATACGTCGTCGCGTCAAAATCTACTGGTGTGTCCATGACACAGCCAACTGCATTCTTTTTATTTGTAAATTCGAGCCATTCTTTTTTCATTTGAGCTTGTTACGCGATTATCGCTTAAAATTTTTTAGTGTTCAATCAATTTTACCAACTTTATATTGCATAATATTAATTAGAATGGTGATGTTAAATAAATTTCATCAGAATCTATTTTTCTTTTTTTTTTTTTAATGAAAAAGATTACCTTCCGTTTCATATGTCTGATTAGTGTTAGTTTTTTGTGTACTTTTTGGAGCCTATGAAGATAGGATAACCAAGATAACTCTACATTGACTGCGAGTCTAGTCTATACAAAATCAGCCGATGTCATTCTACTGTCGATTAACGTAGTGGGATCTGTTTAAACCAGTTTTTTTTTTATGTTTTATTTGTCCGTATTTGATATTTAAGTGGTATTAACTCAATGAATGCACGAAAAGTGTTTTAATTGAAATTGATTTTATATTAATTTATTGTGTTAATTAGTAAAATAGTTTTAATGATTTTATTGTAAAGTAATTAAAAGCATTTGCAGGAAAGCCTTGGAAATATTTCATTGTTATGCTTTCGACTTTATAAAAGCAATTATGAAAGTTTTCCTTGTTAACCGCAGTGGTTTGATATTGACCAGGAGCTATCGAAACACAATCTATTACATATATAAAACAATTAATGATTGTGTATGCGTACCAGTGGCGTTCTTAGGCTTGGTGACACCCGGGGCGGAAACTAGTGGTGTCACCTCTACAAAAAAACACTAAAAAAATAATCACAATGAAATCAAAAGTTTCTATTAAGCTAAACAAAATTCAATAAAAGTTGTTATATTATGAAAATACATGTTATATAAGAAAACAAAAAAAATATAAAGCTTTAATACAAAAATTGCACATACTCAAGTACATGAGTAACAAAAATAAGTAAAAGCTACATTTGGAAACCTTAAAAAATTACATTCTTAAAAATTTACTTTTCTAACTTTTAAAGCAGCTAAATTAGATATAACATCGTCAAAATCAATTGTATTGTTAATTTGTTTTCAATCTATAAAAGAGCAAGATCTGAAATTCTGTAAGCCACCGACACACAAATTGTTAAGAACAGTTTTAATGCTAAGGAAATATTTGTCAGTGTTTCCAAAAAATAAGGGCTCTTCTGATTTTTTCGGTAAGGGTCAAGTCATCATCTCGCAAAATTCACCTGCTATCCTCTTTTTGTACCGTACTCTTCTTTCTATGTTAATGCCCAGATCACAATATGTTTGTCGTGCCTGCTCTAAAACATTTGTTACTACACTAGAGCCACGAGTTGCGTCATTAAATTGTTCCAAAAAACGCGACGCAACTCGAAAACGATGCAACCTTGCAATGACGTTTTCTACACAACATATCTTTTTCAAATAAAAGTGAAAGAAAAAATCTCAGCTTACTTATTATGAGTTATAACAACAATAAGTATTTATTAAAATAATTATAAAATAAAAACAATAATAATTTGAGTAAAATAAAATTTTTAATATACCACGTTTTTAAAACAATCTAAAAAGTATAAAATAATTTCTGTTAGAGTGGGACTTTTAGATCTCATAAAAACGTGGGGCGCATGCTATAGAGAATAGTAAAGAGGGTTATTAACAATTCTAGTACGTTAGTGAACAAATGATTTCTTAACTCAGGTTCCTTAACTGTCAGGATATAAAGTCCTTGCATGGATGGCAGATTCAAGTTTGTAGACATCTGTTGCGTTCAGTCCAGTAAGTTCTACTTGGGTTTCAAAATTCTTCAATTTTAATGTTATCGAAGTTATCAAGGCTGACGAGTTTTTTTGTTAAAAGTTTTCCTATCTATTTCATATCTTTGATGAATAATTGCGAAAACATTTGTTAGTAATTACAAATTTTAATATGTTAGTGGACAAATGCTTTCTTAACCAAGGTTTTCTTAACTCCTAATATAGCATGCGCTTCACTTTTTTATGAGATCTAAAAGCCCCACTCTAGCAGAAATTATTTTATACTTTTTAGTTCGTTTTAAAAACGTGGTATATTAAAATTTTTTTTACTTATATTATTATTTTATGGTTTCTAGTCTTGTGTTAAATTTGACAATAGATTTTGAAGGTTTTATGTTTTTATCAGTACAAAATTTGTTTTAAGAACCGAAATGGTTCAATAAACATTAAAAAAAGACTCAAGAAATTCATTGATATTATGGAGGCTGCAAATCTCAATCCCACGATTATAAAGCAATCGCCGTGTGCTCTGAACTACAGAACCCATTTAAAGATATCATATAAATAGCAATAAATCAAACTACTTTTTTACAATTCTTTTTCCACCTTCTGTGGTGAGTTTTTTAAAATTTGAATTTGTTTCATAAAAAAAAAAACAAAAAATTCATTAACATTGTCGAGGCTCGCTTTACGCTCTGAGCATTTTCAAATTTCATAAAAAAAAAAAAGAAAAACACAGTCTTCTCGGTTCATATCATGGTTGAATAAATAAGGTTGTCGCATGGGTGAGAGCGAGTTCCCATAAATGTCAAATCGAAGTTGACATCTCATACAAAATCTGAAAACGAAAATTAATAACATGAAAAGCCGTTGAAGTTGTTGTTGTTGCTTTTCATAGATTTTGACAATTATGGGTACTAAAAAGAGAGTACGATCAGCCACGAGACAACCTTATTTATTCAACAATGGGTTCATATAATATACGAGAAAAATAATTTAATTTTTGTTAAATACATATAATGTACTGTATATTCAAAATATTGTATCGACGCAACTCAAGGCTCTAGTGGATGTTGCTTTGTTCATCCTGCGGAAATTGGACAAGACAATTTCTTTAAATCAAAACTTTTTCAAGATTTAATCTTTTTTTTTGCAGGTAAATTTGTGTTGCGTCAGTTTATTTTTGGACATCAGCCCAGATGAAAAGAAAGCAGAGGAAAGTATTTGTGGAATTTAAAAGGCTTGAGCACACAATTTAATTATTTCAACGATTTCATTTATATATTCGAAAATTTGGCATTTTCTAGAATAAACGTACTCACAACGTTTTTGTGTATGTGGGCTTATTGTGTTGCTTACAGTGATTTGAAAATTGTATTTCTGCAAAAAAATGAGATTAACACGTGAACATTTTTGGCTTATGATTTTTTACGATTTTCGACGTAGATTGACAAGAAACGAATGTGTCCCTCAACTTTGTTCGACTTTTCGTGATGGAGCACCAAACCCAGCGACTGTAAACCGGTTGTTCAATGAGTTTTCAATGAGTTCGAGCGTAATCGTCGTTCTCCAAGACGAATTTCGCAAAGGTCGTCCAAGAACGGCTGTTGTGGCAGAAGACTGCAAAAATCGTAATTGTACAGGAGAGCCAAGAAAAAAAAAACGAATTTAAATTACTTAAAACTTAAATTAAAAAAAAATTATCAAGAATAATTGCATGATAAATATTGGTATAACTCTAACTTGTAGTTTTAATCCAAGTAGTTTCAATTACCCAATAAACCGTATTTGAAAAAATTTCTATTTACTTCATGGTTCTACTGAACCGACGATAAGAGGGTCCTCCGAAAAATTCGACCTCGACTACACTTCTAATGAAAAACATTAATTCTTAACAAATACTTTGATTTTTTCATCACCCTGTTTTAAGTTAAGAAATACAATACACAGTCTGGTTGGATTATAAAAAAAATATTTTTTGTTCAATGATTCTTATCAGCTAATAAATTAAATGAAGTAACTAATCAGGTGGTAAATCGAACTTGGATAGATTGCGTAACACAATTGAGCAAAAACAGAAATATTTCATGGCATTGCAAATATGTTGAAAAATAATCAAATATTATTCACTATATTGTCAACTTTAAGCCGAATCCAAGCCATATGGCAACCGATCACAAATATTGCAAGAGCACTTAGTCGGATTAATATGTATGGTGATAAAAAAAAAAATTACTCGATAGGGGTATCTCTAAAGTTGGCGCAATTCTTGAAAACGATTTCGGTATAGTTGCTTTGCGATCAGAGTAAGACACCGGGAGCAGTTTTGGTTTTTGTAAGAAAAGTTTATTGCTTTTTCACCTTAATGTCGATACGTTTCCTTTATTGTGAAAAGGTGTCGATAGCTTTCTAACAACTCGATATTTTAAATAACCCAATGAAAAATATAAAAAAAGACTCTGTTTTGGAGGTACATATTATTAATAGTTATAAATGAATTTTTTTTTTTTTAGGATAAAACTTTTGTCAAAGTAAATCTAAATTTTTGTTTTGCAAATTCAAATAAACATTCTTTGTAAAATGTACAAGCAAAAAACATGATTTATTTGACAAAAGAGATCACAATGAAAAGTCATGCAAGACTACTGATGAGTTGGTGTAGCGGCCAACGAAACACTCTGTCTAGTCTGCTGTGTGATTTTGCTCTATACAGTGCCGTTGTTTTTCTTCCTTCATTGTCTTCATGTTGTCTTTTTGTCAACATACTTGGGCTAAAGCTCAATTAATTTAAAAAAAAAGAAAAACAAATACGCCAAAACATTTAAAAAAAAATACAAAAAAGAAAATAACATGGACATTTTTTTCGTGCAGAGAGTATTTGACGTATTTGTCATAAAAAGGCAAAACCATTACTAATGGAATGCCCTTAACGATTAAATTTTCCCATTTCACTAACTCGTAAAATTCCGAGCCTATGTTAAAGGAGCGCACCTTAAACATCTGATTAATTTGCTATGCCTATGACGATAAAAAAAACCTAAAAATAAAATTATTTAAATATTTATCGTGCCCGAAAAAAAGCAAAAAAGGATAAGTAAAATATTCAAAACAATCTGCTTTAAAGTAATTATTTATTTCACAGATAATACCTAGTTTAATGCAAATATAAAAACCAAGAAGATGAAAAATTAATAGTTAATTTTTTGCAGCTACGTTTGAAGAAGCAGATGAAGAGGAAGAAGTTTTAAGGCACCTTACCTTGTCCCTTGCAATTGTCAAATCGCAATACTTTTTTCTAAAAGTTTTACTCCCTCCGGACGTGCAAACCCAGAACAGTATTTATTACCTCAAAGTTTTCGGGATAGCCATTCAATACCAAATGTAATAGTTCTACAGATAGACAGAGCACACCCAACGATGTGTCGAAGTGTTCCTCTTCCTTTTTGAATTAATTCCGCTGCCCACTTCTATGTTAACTAATCGGGATCCCAAGTCAAGAATACGATGACCTTTCCTTAAAGTTTTTTTTTTTAACAGAAACTTCTTGAATGCTATTTTCGGACAAATTGTCGTTAGAAAAGCATGCTAAATAGTACTCGGCCAGCAATCGGACGGGTGGCAGGATATTCCAATAAAGTGGAAAGCTTGACTAGAATTCGCTTCGGTAGTTCGCTGAGACATAGCCCTAGATAAAAGCTCAGCCCCATACCAGTCTTCTTGGGGGAAAAGTAGCAACCTCATGACCTTTTTTTGCAGGTCCATGAAAGCAGTATAACTGCACATCTCCCACTGTCTCCCCTACCAACTCTGCCTGTTGTAACTAGCAGCCTGTCCAAAGCCAATATAAAGGAGGATGGTCGCAGGCAACTGGTTCGCTTTATCTTGTGTAAATGAGAAGGGAATACCCAGATCTTGGAGTTGGTCGCATAATCTGGGTAGGCATATGCCTACGAAGGAATAGCAATAATCCTTAAAATTTGTTAGCACGGGGATAGTCTACCTCGGCAAACGTGCAAACAGATTTCCACTGATAGCCTTATAAAGGCTGGTAAAAAACGATGTTTAACCTGAGAGTTAAAGAGGTGTCAGATGTGGGTACTCCGAGATGAAAAGTTTCTATCTTAGTAGTCTCGGAGTACTAGATTTGAAAAGCTTTAAATAGTGGTGACCTATGTGTTACACACGCTCAGGTGCGATATGATCTACGCTGTAGCATGTCCACTAGTAGTGATTCTGTCATTACAGTCATGAACAACTATGGGCAGAGAGCGCTCTTGGAGCGCTGAGAGCAATTATTGAGAGCAACAACAAATCAAAGACAAACACAGAATCAACACAGAAGCTTTAAATGTAGTGGTGCCCATACCCTGTCATGAATGATATACGATAATGTGTCTGTGTGTGTGAGTACGTGTCGAGGTAAATCCTTTAGTCCAGGAGACTATCGCAGAGCTGGACCTTCGGGGATTATCGTGTTGGCTGTGGTAGTTCAATGTCGCGAACAGGTATTGTAATACAACCAGGTGGCAATGCCCATAAATTGTCAGAGATGTTAGATGGGTCTCGATTTCCACCAATATATGTGAATGGTGACCCATCCAATCATCCATAAATTTGTACTGTTACGTTCCAACATTGATTGCTATCCAAACAGTATATTTACTAATTTATATATAAAATTAAGTATGGTGTGTAATCGGTGTATGAAACTACTATGACAGGGCGTTGGTAACGTCTGGAGTCATGGAAGTGACGCCCAGGAGATGGTTGGATGGACGTTAGTGTATTGGTACACGCAAAGAAAAAAAAAAAACGTTTATTGCCAGTTTGCAGCAAACGAACTTCATTTGTCGAGCTTGGGGTCGTTATTTGCAAACGTTTCAACAGTTGTCATAATAATGGTTCAGTCGCGAGAAATGCGTCATTTAGTTGCAGGTAATTAATTTCGCTTGTTATATACGCGAATAATTTTTAAATTGCAGCAATTGAAAAATTGTTTTTCCCAACTGAAAACTTCTTTTGTTTTTCCCTTCGTTGTATACACACAACGCTTATAATTCAGAGTTACTTTATGGACAAACTGTTCTATATAAGCAAATTGGTACACAGAAAAAAAATGTTAGCTTAAAATTAAACACAATTTGTTCAAAAAATGTGTTCGTAATTTGCTTTTTTTTCATATGTTTTTCAAAAGTTTTAAACACATTTGCTCTTACTTTGACGAAATTTGTTGCAAGCTATTTTTTAAACACAAAATTCGTCAAATTAATAACAATTTTCGTCAATTTTAAAACATTTTTTTTTCAGTGTAATTATATATATATATTTATATAAGATATATTTTTTAGTTGACAACTGAATATTCGTTTGTGACAAATGTAATTTTTCAGTTGTGGAGAACGAAAAATTTCTATGCGTGTATAAGTATGGTTATAACGTCCTTAAGATTTATCTGTTGGGTATAATTCCATGGACCTCGACTCCTTTGCCTTGGGGCAACATGGGATTCAGCCTATACATAGTACGTCAGGTGTCTGCGTTAATCAAAATGAAATTTCTGTCCTCCCTACCGTGGCTTGGGTATACAATATTAAACACCGATTTCCTCATATATCGTGACTCAGAATACTCAGAACTGGAATTCTTGGAACCTGGACGTCCAGGTATCCCCTGTGAGTTCTGGAGCCTTGGCTAGGAAAGTGTGGCGACTTTAAACTACTGCTACAAAGACAACTACAAATGTCTTTGCTCTGAGAGGACCTGTGGGAGTAGCTGCCTGTTTGGAGCAAAGAGAAGGATTTAACCAAGTGTCAAGATTTATCCAAGAAAATTAAAGGAAGAGGAAGCTAAGGTGAACATGTCTTTCTCATGTCAAAACTATTGAGAAAGTTACCACGGAAGTGAGCACTACGGTTTTTCCATTCCCTTCTGTGACGATAATAAACAAAATAGGTCGTGTGATCCGTTGCGATTGGGCACGCTGTCTGAAATGAATTGCTTGCTGGAGGAAGCCCATAGGCGAAAAGAGAAGGTCAGCAGGCCACTCAAATGGCAGAAGCATCTTGATATGATAAAACCGAAGCTACTCTTTTGGTAGCAATTTTCGCCGACAAAAGACTTACCACATCATGCTGTATCTCTCGAACGACAGAAAAGAAACGATCAACACTACTTTCTTCCATACAAAAACCGATTGCTTCTCGTGTCTTGCTTATCGTTAGTGTGCTTTTTCGTGATGCAGAATGAAGGGGTTAATGAGCTGTTCTTTGAGTTTAGTTTATTTTTCTTTTGTTGCTTTTGTCGTTTGATGTTTGTGGTACTTACATCTTTTGTTCTTGTAAAATTTCACATTTGAACAGTTATTTTAAAATGAGCTTACCTTGTTACTGTATCGTGGTTTTTAACACATTTCAGCACATTTTCAAAATGCTCTCATTTATGAAGCCTTTAAAAGAGGTTTTGTAAACATCATTTCAAACATTTTTTGATATTGTGTTTGTTTCGGATATTTTTTAAATAATTTTATGTATTTTTGATAATATTTGTGCTCAGATGTGAACAAAAAATTTTAAAATTGCTGTATCAAGGGTTTAGAGAAGATTCCAACAATTTTTAAACTTCTCTCATTAATAGAAGTCTTGAAGGTGCTTTTTATTTAAAGAATAACGTTTTCTACTATTTTTCTTATAAAGGCTTTATAAGAGGTTCATAATAGCCGTATGAATATAGCCATATAGTTCTCAGTTTCTATTAATCACTTTTACAAAAATAAAATTTAAAATAAGGATCCATAAAATGTATAACTTAAAGCTTTTATTTAATGAGAACGGCGCTTTTTTTGATATTTTAAGGTTATCATATCGACGGACCCCTCTTTCTTTACGTCTCGTTATCGGATCCCCCCTTAAGAACTCGTAAAAACTGTTATTTTTGGCCTATCTTGTCTTGTGTTCGAGAAATGGCGCTTTTTCTACTTTTTTAAAATTTAAACCTGTGAGCCCCGTAGAGAACTGAAAACTATCGTTGGAAAATGTTCGAAGGATGATGCATGGTGCACTCCGAATGCTTACTAGTTTGTTTTAATTTCTTACTAGTTTGTTTTAATTTTAATAAAATGTGAATCTTAAAGTTTTATAACTATAATAATTTTTAATTTTTTCACAAATTGATCAATATTTGAAATTTTTTCGAAAGTCCTACGTTATTTTGTAACAATTTGTCAGAACTTTTTTTTACCTAAGCTTTGAGTTAAAACCTCAAGAAAGTTGGGCTTTAAAAAAAAAATCCCAAATTTGTTGAATAGTTTATTTGCCGGAATTAATAGATAATTCCGTTATATTTTATGAGTTATTTATCTGATCTGATGTTCTGTACACACCTCCATGCCTGAAATGAACATAAAAACGAATTTATGCCAATGCCATCATATATCAATATTATTGCCACAATTCCAATGTTTCGGGAGAATGTTATCACAGACCTTCAAGTTAATTAAAACAAGTACAGTGGATGTTGAATATAAAACGAGAACGGGAAAAAAATATAAACATTGATAAACTTCTACCAAAGTTTATATGAAAGGCATTTTCAAAAGTCATTTTGAACTTCAATTAAATTATAAAACAAACAGTTCAGAAAAAGCTAAATTTCATTTATTATGATTAATTTAAAAAAGAATTACTAATGAAAGCAATAATTAAGAAACTCTAAATTAACAATAAAATGTTCGGTTTTGTGTACAAGGTGTACCCACAGAAATTAAAACATTCTGCTTAGAAATGCAGAATTTCACGAATACTACTAGAGTTATCTTCAAGAGCGCTCTTATCACTGGAGCAATATTTTGATTATGAAGTCATAACTCGATATATATAGACCGTGATCTATTTCAACTACAATACATAGCAGTTGCATTCAAAGAGTATTTTAAAGAGTTCCAAGTACCTTGACATGATGAGACTGTTGTTCGATTCTTCTCAATCTGCAGCTCCCTAAATGTATGTATTTAAAATGTATTGTACTTCCGTTAAAAAACAACAACACACAATTTGAACAGCTTGAGCAGTTATGATTAAAAGAACTTAACGCGCAGCCAATCGGCCAGATAGTTGCTTTGTCGGATTCAATTGAACTAATAAAAAAGTATTTGCACCTTTTTCACTGATCTACCGTTGAGTGACTGTATCGGCAACTGAGCTCATTTGGCGCGGACTAGTTTAACGAAATTTTTTATTTATTTCTTCAGCGGCTGCAAGGTATTGGCAGAGATTAGATACTATTATATACTGAAGTACGCACTCGTAGGTTTATTCTGCACAATATCTTATCGCTCGTCAGTTTCAATTTGTCAGATACTCGAATTTAATGCCCGATATTAGAGCAATTGAGCGCAACTAGCAGGAGCAAAAGAACGTTCAACCGCTGCAGATACTCCCAAAGAATATTCTTCTGACACAAAATTTACTAATTAAAGAAATTAAATTATCCTTAATCACACAAAAGTGTTAATTTAAAGTCTTTGAGCCTTTTAATCTCAACGTGCGAGTGCTCGAGTTGTACTATTCTGCAGATTTCGAACTGCAGCTGAAACTGGAGTAGAACAATTTTTGTTTCAAACTCACTCACAATTAAACCCCGCAATTTTTGTTATCAGTGTGCTAAATAATGTATTTACTTTTATGCTTTGTTGTTTTTGTTGTTGTGGTTAAAACCATGTAGAATCTAGACTTACGTACACCGCGTTCTATTTGCCCTCTTCTCAATGTTAAATATTTGAAATTAATCATCAATTTAAAGAAACTGAAACTTTGAATTTATTTTGTTTTTCTATAATTTTGGGTCTGCGCTTAGCGAAATCTTGCAAAACAAAAAGGAAATAAAAAAAAAAATTCTTAGCAGAAGTTATTTTGTCAACAAATTCTGATATTTTTGTTTTTTTGTTAGTTCTCTTATCAGCACATTGCATCAGCCAAAAAGTATGCAAGATAAAATTGTAAGACTCGATGTAATTGTTAGACAGGGTGTTGCCATTACTATTTGTATAAACATCATTATCAAGTTTAGATGATTTGCGTGGATTCATCGTACGGCTTAAACCGCGAACTTTTTACTACTTAAGCTCGTCCGTGTGTTCGGGCATGGTACGGAAAGCTACGGTCATGTGCACACGTAAGTAAATTATATGTTGCGTATGCACTCACGAGCGTGTGCGCAAATGAGACGGTTGAGGCTCATGAGACAAGTTCATGCGCCGAACATGGTAATGAATAGCAAAAATACAAAGGCAACATAGCTCCTAGACAAGTCAAAGAAATTTTAATGGGTTCAATATACTCCCTGCATAAAATCCTATGATCCTATGATTCTATGAGTAAACTACATATGGTCCTAGGTGGTTCTTTTAAACTATTTTGTGTTTTGAGGACTTTGAGGACAAAAATCGATGATTATAAGACAATTTGATTCCAGACTAGGGTACACTTACACGAGCGGGACCAATTACTTGTGTACCATCGAGGTCTGAAGTTCGAAATTAATTTTTTTAATCGGTCGTCACCTTTCTGCAGACAATGGCAAACCTCATAGAGTATATTATGCGATGTTAAGCTTCTTGAGAATATGCACTTTAGCCGTTTGGAGTCGGCATAATACTAGTACGTCCAGTTCTCGATCAATTGTGTACAAAAATTTAATAACACGCACAACATAATTTGATCCTGGCCAGTTTATTTTATAAAAGACTTAGAGCATGAATATCGAAATACTTATATAGGGTTTTGCAATAGGGGCTTGACAACTTTGAATTAAATTTCTGAACGCACCCTTTCACTTATCATCGAACTGTCACTGTCAATTAATTCAGGAAACTCAACATTTTCAACATGGTAAAGTACACGAACGAACAACGTCTGCAATTTATGATGATGAAGTAACGAAGTCCCTTTTTGGCTCAACTTTTTCGAGAACCTGGTCAGTAAAAAGAAACATTAAAAAAGTTACTTAAAGGCAGTAAAAAGCAACATTGAAAAAGTTACTTAAATGTAGTAAAAAGAAAGGAAATAATTGGCTATTTCAGCCTTTAAAATAATTTTGTTAAAGCGTCGAATGATCAATTATGTTGTGGGTGTTATTAAATATTTGGGCACAAATAATAGAGAACTGAACCTAGTAGTTTTGAGTTTGTTTCGTAGTTAGTAGTTAGCACATGCATGCAAAAATAAAAATTGTAAAATGAAATAAATTTGAAAACATTGTTTCAATTTTGTTTATACAACTCATATCAATTCGGGCATACCAAAACATATTGTAAGAAACCATATAGATGCGTAAAATGTGGTTTTGACCATCCAACTGCTGAATGTACAAAAAACATAAATTCACCTCCACGCTGTGTTCATTGTCTGCAAAATCACACTGCTAATTACAAAGGATGTAAGATATATCAAGAGTTTCTCAAAAAATTATTAAATACTGGTGTACGTATGCAGGAAAATCGCCAAGGTTATCAAAATTTTTCAATTAAAACCAATGAATATCCTCAACTCAGCTCAGAAAATAACAACAAAATCAGCAACAACAACAATGTGAACCCTAATCATATATCATATTCAGAAGCTCTAAAAGGAAAAAGCTTGGGTAGTGATGATAACAGACTGCTGGAAAGAATCGAAACCATGATAAGCAAACAAATTGAGCTTACGAATTCACTTATGAATATGATGTCAATAATATTAGCCAAACTATGCAAATAAATTTAAGGATTGCATTATGGAATGCCAATGGTCTTTCCAATCACATTCAGGAAACTGAAACATTTCTCTACTTGAATTTCATAGACATTTTTTTAGTTTCTGAAACACACTTTACTAGTAAAACTTACTTTAAAATTAAAGGCTACGACTTAATAACAGCTAATCATCCAGATGATAGTGCACATGCTGGGTCAGCAATTTTAATTAAATCGAGCTTAAGATATGAAATATTAGAAGAATTCAGATACCCTTTTCTTCAAGCAGCAGGTATCAAAATAGCGTAAAATAATAGTAATGTGTCTATCTATGCTATATACTTTCCTCCGCGACATAACATTAATTGTAAAGATTATCATAACTTTTTTCAAAAATTAGGAACGAGATTGTCGGTGGTGATTATAATGCCAAACATCCATGGTGGGGTTCAAGACTTACAAACCCAAAAGGTAGAGAACTGTATAAATGTTTATCCAAATACCACTTCTCAGCTTTATCAACGGGACGACCTACTTTTTTTTTTTTTTTTTTTTTTTAGCTTTGAACCAAGGATTTCAGGTGGAATACCTATTCAGTCAAGTCTGCCTTGGTTCGAAATGGGGTGATAGATTAGTGGGAAGGAAAGGGCAATCAAGTGAAACATGTGTAGGATGTTCTAAGCGTGGTGGAAAGCCAAAGAAACATGTGAATTTGAATCAGAGGCAAGTGTTATGCCTTTACCTCAGTCAATTCAAGTTATAAGGCAATCCTCATCCACAAACTTCCCTACCATCAACTACAACTTCAAGTCGTAAATATTGATGAATTTTTAATTTCAGTTGATTAGAAATGAGGATTGAAAATTTAGAAAGGTTTAAAGCGAAGGACCATGGCCAGGCCGGGAATCGAACCCGGGACCTCTGGGGTAGCAGTCGAGCACGCTACCTACTCGACCACCGAGGCCGCCTTGTACTAAAATTCTTACTAATAAAACAGATCTTAACTCTTTTAAATATTGGATAGATATTAAACTGAACCTGAATGTATCAATAAAATCAGATGAAGAATTAGATAACAGTGTGGAAACGTTCACTAGGCTTATACATGAAGCAGCTTATCTATCTACTCCAGGCAGTGAAACAGATCACAATAATCATAACAATATATATATATCTACCGAAATAAGGGTTCTTATCAGAAACAGACGAAGATTACGAAGAATTTGGCAAACGAGTAGAAATCCAGTAGATAAAAGAAATTTTAATAAAGCATCAAATGACCTTAAACAACGATTGATTGAAATAAAAAATAACAAAACAGGAGAATTTTTAAGAAACCTAAATACCTACAGAAACGACGACAGTCTTTGGAAAGCAACAAGGTATCTAAAACGTCCCACTAAGAGAAATATCCCCATTAAAGATTCAATCGGTGATTGGTGTCGATCAGATAAAGATAAATGTCACGCGTTTGCTAAACACTTAGAACAAACTTTCCAACCACATCCAACCAACAGTCCTTTGAACGAAAGCGAAATACTGCAATTCCTAGATGTTCCTTGTCAAATGGATTTTCCCATCAAGCCTTTTTCACCTTACGAGGTCAAAACTGAAATAAGTAAATTAAATCTTAAAAAGTCTCCTGGATATGATAAACTTGATGCAAATGTCGTAAAAAATCTACCAAGGAAAGGAATTATTTTCCTTACATTGTTATTTAATTCGATCTTGCGACTAAACCATTTTCCAATTCAATGGAAATGTGCGGAAGTTATAATGGTACCAAAACCCAACAAGCCTGAAAACGTTGTGACATCTTATCGACCGATTAGTTTACTGGCAATTTTCTCAAAAATATTTGAGAGAATATTTCTACGAAGATTGTTGCCAGTCTTGGAAAAATGCAACATTATTCCTGAATATCAGTTTGGATTTCGGCATAAACATGGAACTCCCGAACAATGCCACCGTATCGTTAATGTAATAAGAGATACTTTGGAACGTAAAAAATATTGCTCAGCGGTGTTCTTGGATGTTCAGCAAGCGTTTGATAAAGTTTGGCACCATGGCATGTACTTTAAACTAAAAAAATTGCTTCCTGCACCCTTTTATATGGTATTAAAATCTTATCTACATCAGCGATGCTTCTACGTAAAAATAAATGAATCAATGTCAAATGTATGTGAAATAAAAGCCGGAATACCACAAGGTAGTGTTTTAGGTCCAGTGCTATATACCATTTTCACATCGGATATGCCAACTACTGATGACGTTATTATTGCTACATTTGCAGATGACACAGCTTTAGTAACTTCCAACTTCTCGCCAATAGAAGCCTCTAACATATTACAAAGAGAACTTGGGATATTGGAAAATTGGTTGAATAGATGGAAAATCAGAATTAACAATGAAAAATCAGCGCATGTTACATTTACATTAAGAAAGGATGATTGCCCTAAAATTTACCTCAATGGTTCTCCTATACCTCAAGTAAATAGTGTAAAATACCTAGGGATTCATCTTGACAAAAGATTGACATGGAAAGAACATATAAAAGCAAAACGGCTACGCCTAAATATATTAACTAAAAGAATGTTCTGGTTACTGGGTCCAAAATCAGAACTAAGCGTAGAAAATAAAGTTTTACTGTATAAAACAATACTTAAACCTGTATGGACGTATGGAATTCAGTTATGGGGGACAGCTAGTAACTCAAATATTGAGATATTACAACGGTATCAATCCAAAACGCTAAGACAAATAGCCAATGCACCCTGGTTTGTATCGAACAACATCATCCATAATGATCTCAACATTCCAAGAGTTAAAGACGAAATAAACAAATTTAGTTCAAATTATCTTGGAAGACTCAGTAATCATATAAACCCATTAGCCATAGGCTTATTCGATGAAAGTGAAGAAATAAAACGACTGAAAAGACACCACATTCTTGACCTACCATTTAGAACATAAACCTTTTGCTTATTGTAATATCCTAAGATTTTTAATTTTAAATTTACACATGTAAATATATATATATGTATATAGTATATGTATGTACATAGTATAATTGTGCTCAGTGGAGCTCAATTTAGAAGTCATTTTTCTTTTTATCAAATTCGCTTATTATTGTAAAATAGATTGCAAATATAATGATTAAAAAAAAAAAAAAAAAAAAAAAAAATATCAAATCAAAAGAAAAAAACAAAATTCTCTATTTGAACCAAAAAAAAAGTTATAAAGTTTTTAAAGAATACCGGTTGTATAAAAAAATAAATTAATCGGGTTGAGCTACTTCATTATGATAAAAAAACAAAGAGTTGGCTGTGCCGTGGACACACTCGTAGGTTTTGACGTGACGAAGTTTCTTGCTGTTGTTGCTAATGTTGATGTTGATGTGGATGTTGATGTTGATGTTGATGTTGATGTTGATGTTGCTGTTGATGTTCATGTTGATGTTGATGTTGATTTTGAAGGTGATATTTGATGTTGATGTTGATGTTGATGTTGATGTTGATGTGGATGTTGATGTTGTGTTGATGTTGATGTTGATGTTGATGTTGATGTTGATTTTGATGTTGATGTTGGTGTTGGTGTTGGTATTGGTGTTGGTTTTGGTGTTGGTGTTAGTGTTGGTGTTGGTGTTGGTGTTGGTGTTGGTGTTGGTGTTGGTGTTGGTGTTGGTGTTGGTGTTGGTGTTGGTGTTGGTGTTGGTGTTGGTGTTGGTGTTGGTGTTGGTTTTGGTGTTGGTGTTGGTGTTGGTGTTGGTGTTGGTGTTGGTGTTGGTGTTGGTGTTGGTGTTGGTGTTGGTGTTGGTGTTGGTGTTGGTGTTGGTGTTGATGTTGGAGTTGTTGTTGGATTTCGAGTTGGCGCATATAAGGCGGTACCCTGAGGGTTTTTGACACGCCGTCAAATTTTTTTTTATTTTTGTCATATGCCCGAAGACCTCACCTTTGTTTTCTTTCCTTAAAATTTACCGTTGCACCAGTAGTCACAGAGTTAAAAATCCATGCAACGTTTTTTCATGGCTGTAGCATTTTTACTGCATTATGTGATTGCATCCCTGAAATCATGACAACAAAATTTTTTTTGTAATTTAGTTGTGAAGCGTAATAACACATCCCTGCTGTCGTGAAACAAAATTTACTGTAGCACTCCTCCTGAGTGAGTAATAATTCCATGCAACGATATTACATTTCTGTTACATAAGCTGCTATATTCACGACCTGACGACGCCGGAATTTTTTTTTTATTTTTGTCATAAAGCCATGTATAAAAACTTTATTTTCCTTTTTAAACTTTTATCGTAGGTTATATACTCATTGAGTAAAAATTTAATGCAACGCCGCTGCATCTTTGAGCGGCTTTCTCAGCGTCCCCATGATGTCAGAAATTTTTTGTCTAATTTTGTTGTGAGGGCTTCCAGTAGGCCTTTATTGGCGTATCGTATTTTTAATCCTAGCACTGATACTCAGCGAGTAATAATTCCATGTAACAAATTTTCAGTTGCGTTGCTTACGCAGCTCCCACTACGTCCCTATGCCGTATTAAATTTTTTTTTTTGTTATTTTAATATAGTCAAAGAATTAACCTTTATGGTCATACTATTTTTTTAATCATAGCTCTTATACCCAGCGAGTAACAATTCAATGAAACCCAGTTGAATTTTTAAAAAATTCATTTTTCAACTTTTTTGGAAACTAGAGCAGTACAACGTAACTTCGTCACGTCAAAACTTACAAAATTAACATTTCAAAACACATATTCGGAGAGTGATCGATTTGGCTCGACACCACTCCAACCTCCCTCAAGGAAAATTCTGGCTCTGGCCATTACTTTTGCTATTTGTCACTATATTCCCGTTTATGTCATGACAGTAAGAGGCCCTTTGGCCCTTACTGTCCCTATGGGTCTTTAAGCCTTAAATCTTTTCGGGGCTCATTCGTGTCGCCCTGTATTTCAATTTGCTCGCATTAACGCTTTTCTATCTCTCTTTCTGCCTTTCTGCATTATTTTCTGTCATAAAAAGATTTCCTATAATAAATTAATTTCAGAGTTACTTAATTACAAACATACAAACATATTTTTATTATTTGTCATTAAAATATAGATAACTCGTCTATTTATTATGCATTTATTATACACACTGATAAGGTTTATTTAGTCTTCTATTTGTCTTTATTTTGGATGTTCTCAATTTCTGTTGGACTTGACCGTTTTTCAGTTTCACAGCTTAAAAGGCTATTTCGACCAAATTAATATTGACTTTAGATAACAGCTATGATAATTAAGGGGTTGTATGATTTTATTTTGTCTATTATGTAGTACAATTTTCTAGAAATAGTGCTTTACTAGGCTGTTCTATAAGTCTATTTTCTATAGCTTCTGTATAGTACGCTTTGTCCAACTCGTGAAAATACGAATTAGCTTCCAATTTGACTTATTCATTTGATGTGTCTTTTTTCCCTCAACCATCTTTTGTAATTGGAGGAAAGTTGGTAGTCAAAATCTGGAAAAATCGCTAGATAGGGAAGCAATTAAAGTGATTTCGTTGAGTTTGCTTTTACTTTAAATCACTTGTGAGATCGTGCAAGTCTTGTAGAAAAATAACTTTTTTCGAATTGTCTAACAGGATACATGGATTCTGTTGTTCATTTCTGCACTTGCTACCTAGGGCAAGTAAGTAAGTAAAGTAAGTAACTAACCTCTTTGGGCGAAATGAACGTTCTTCATCTCAAGTAACTTTTCCTCAAATTGAACCGGACTGTGCAAATAAAACAACAACGGTTAATTATTTTTCAATATTTATTTTATCACCTTTAAAAAATTACCATTGTTGGCAATAGACATATGAAAACATTTTTTTCTTTCTTGAAAGCATTTTTGGTAGGCCGATTTCGTAATGGCCTTAAGCTCTCTCTGCGAATTTCTCTTTCTCTTTCTCTTTGATGACTTCAATCGTTTCAAAATGTTTTCCACAATACGACAACTTGAATTTGGGGAATAGTAGAAGGTCACACGGGACCATATATGGCGAATATGGTGCTTATTGAACGATATTGACATTGTTGTTGGAAAAATAATCGCGTACAATGCGTGATGTGTGAGCTGGTGCATTATGGTGGTGCAAAAACTTGAACTGTCTTTCCATAATTCTGGGCTCTTTCGCCGAATATTCTCGCGCAAACGTTTTAAAACGCTCAAATAATATTGAGCGTTGACCGATTGACCTTGCGGAAGGAATTTCGAGTGCATGATACCTTGAGAATCGAAGAAAACAGTCGATATCACTTTAATTTTTTAACGACTTTGTCGTGGTTTTTGGCTTTTGGCTCATCTGGATGGCGATTAAAATTTGAAATTCATTATCTCCATTGTTAAAGAACAAAAGTTGTTTATATAAAATTACTGTTGTTTATAAAAATTCTGAGTGAAACTGGCTCTAATTTTGACAGTAGTTTGAAAGATGTCAGATCTTAATATATGTATATTTGAGTAGAGGAACGGTCAATGTGTCAGACCAAGGATTTATTGAACGACCTAGTTAGTATGAATATTATTCCAAATGCAGGAAACGGGTATTTCTTGTTTTGAAATAGCTTAGTTATAGTAATTTTAAAGATCTTAACCTTTATGAAAAACATTTTGAAAGGTTAACGAAATTTTTTTGAAGAAATTTGTTTCAAAATTTTTAAACTACTTCTGTACTTAATTACCTTCTGATAAAAAAGTACCCGGAATTTCCGATTCAAACAAGCCGCGCTTGAGATATCGTCATAATTTATTTTTTTTTGGGTTGCTTATCTGTACCTCGTTTCTGTAACTTTTCCTACCGCAGTTCTCACCAGTTTATTTCACTTTGACATTATTTTCGCTTGCACTGTTTCTGTAATAAAATGAGATAAATCGGTGACTCGTCTCGAATGTTTCAATTCAATTTTCCTAGTAATACGACAGCTGAAATGTTTCTGTAACTTAAAATATGCGACTCGAGTCGCTGGAAGTTCTCACTATGTTCTAACGTGGTGAAAAAATTTTTTGATTGTTTGTACGATTTTCATTTTCAACATGAATATGTTATTAACACAATACTATATGTACTACAATGAAGATATTTTTGAGTATACAAACTGAAATATTTCATAATGAGATTTATTCCATGATAAAATTTGTATCATAACATAATCAACCGCATTTAAAGAATACTCGGATCGCAATGAGTGAATAAGTTTTGTGTATTTAATATCAACATCAGCCAGGGCCGTCTTTAACCTTTTAGAGGCCTTGGGCATATTAGTATAATGGGGCCCCTATGACTTTGACAGAACGCTATTTTGTTAGAATAAACAAAAAAAGTAGATATACAAGGTTTTTATTTATACTCACATTAAGCGAATAGATAAATGTAATATTTTCCACAAAAGTAACTCCCTTAGCATTCACAGGTTAGTGATTAAAAATCTATGTAAGAATTCAATTATATTAGAATTCAAGAAATTTCCGTTTATTAATTCTTTTGTAAAAAATACGAAAAATTACGAGCGAATAATTTAGGTAGAATTTAAAATTTTAAAAAATAATCGATCGATGGTTGATGGTACTTTTAACCGGCAACTGTAACGATAAAACAAAATCGATTAGAATACGCGACAAAACAGAGCAACTTTAAGCGACTTACTTCTTTTACAACTTTTTACGACTCAATCATCTTTTCTCATGGACATCAGAGGTTGGCGTTTGAGATACTCGCATCAGGGTTGCCGCCTAATTTATGTCGTTTGAAGAGGAACCCTTCTAGATTTGAGACAGGCAAAATCGTTAATCACTTCTTCAAATTCTATGCTTTTTAGTACATCACATTCTATGGACATCAGCGACAAACTGGCTAATCTCTCTTGAAGCATTGTACTTCTCAATTCATTTTTCACTCTTTTTAGTTTGGAGAAGGAACGTTCCCCACTGCAGTTAGTAACCATCATGCCTAAAAATATTGCATAGGTTTTCCTATAAACACACAATAAACAAACATACGCATTTACGTTGCTTTTATTTTTTTTTTTTTTATTTCGCGTTGGGTTGCTTAATGAGAATGAGAATTTTGGTTATCGTTTAGTAATCTGGCAGGAACTAGGGGGCCCCTATCTATCGCGGGGCCCTGGGCACGTGCCCAGTGGGAATGAGGGGTCTGACATCAGTAAATAGAAGAACCACGTTCAACTTCACACAAAGTTCTCTGTCACTTGTTGCAATTTCATAAATTCCCTTTCGCTTTCTTTCTCATCACGGACTACTATTTACCATGGTTTAATAATACAAAGTAGCATTGACAACTGCTTATTATCTCTTCTACAAGAAAACATCTCCTGTCAAAAACAGCTGTTTGTAAAAATGCATCTGCAGCTTCTGAAGTTGTTGTTTTTTTTTTCACTTCAACGTTTTCAACATTGTTTGTGTTTTCAATGGCCGATTGTGAGCGCTCTCTTTTTGAGTATATTTTTTGACAGAAGATGGTACACCAAAAAAGTGTCAATGCTACCTTGCAATTATTATACCATGACTATTAACTCACTTTTCAGTTACACGTATTTGGAGCGAAAGAGTATTTTGGAACGATGCAGTGTGACGTCAGAAAAAGTGACTTCTTGTCGCAAAAGTTACAGAAACGGGCTACTCGACACGGAGTTCATGCACCGTTTTTTTTTTATTACATTTTTATTGCATTTAGCAGTTGCAAACGTGGTGTTGTGTCGTGTCATTAAAATTTTTTTTTTCTATTTTCGTTATGAGGTCAAAAAAACCTTTTTTTGCTGTCGTAAAAATAATTTTTTCCTAGTACTTCTACTCAGCGAGTAATAATTCCATGCAACAAAATCATATTTTTGTTGTATAAGCTTCAAGTACCGCGACCGACGACGTTAGCCGTGCGGCATATTTTCAGTTATTAACAATTCCATGCAACGCTGTTGCATAATTGATGCATTTTCAATCTTGGAGCGGCTCTCTTCGTGTCCTTATGACGTCATTAATGTTTCGTCTATTTTTGTCAAGAGGACTAAAAACTAGAGCTAGTAGTACGAATACACGTGTTTTTAAGAATATTTTAAAAAATCACGTACTCGAACTACATGTTCAAGTGAATGTTATATATGTACTACACGTGTAGTAACAAAAGTACGTGTTCACGTGTACACGAGATTGATTATAATCGGGTATGGGCACCACTAGATTTAAAGCTTCTCTGTTGTTTCTATGTTTACCTTTTGTCTTTGATTTGTTGTTGCGTTTTGTGTTGCTACATAAGCCTTTGCGCTCAATTCTTGCTCTCAGCGCTCCCAGAGCACTCTCTGCCCATACCTGATTATAATTATTATAATTACAATTGTTTTATTTATTATGTTTTCTATATTGGACTCATTTTTATGCAACCAAATAAACATCTTAAGATTTTTCTTTTCAATGGCGCTCTTTAACTCAGGATGGCAGAATACCATCCTGCACAACATGGCACAGAACAGTCGAGAAGAAGGGACAATAGTTGGGAGAAAATTGGGCAGAGCTAGGGTACCTTTCCAGAAACCTACCTTATCATTGCAACTATCCCGGCTCTATAACAATAACAAGGACTAAGACCATAAAAGTATACATTTCTTGTCCAAGGTTTCCATTTAAGCCCTAACTGATACCATAACTCATCCAAAGACAATAAAAACGTATGGGAATTAGCTTGGATGCGTCCAAATCGTGAAAACGTGAAGGAGTGAACACGTGTACTCGTATACACGTGAACACGTACTTTTGCTACTACAAGTGTAGTACGTGTTTAACAATCACGTGTAGTTCGAGTACGTGTTTTCAAAAACGAACTTCACGGAGTTCGAACTTCCGTGTACACGTGTTATTCGAAACACATGCTTAAGTTGGAGCTCTACTAAAAACTTGTCTTTACTGGTGTATAATATTTTTTACCGTAGCACGCGCGTTATAATTCCACGGAACAAATTTGCAGTTTCGTTGCTTATTTAGCTCCCCCCGCGTCCCTATGACGCCTTAATTTTTGTTTTTATTTTTGTCATAAGGTCCAAGAATTCATCTTTACTATCTTATCATTATTTTGTCATAGAACCTACAGTCAGCGAGTAATAATTCCATGCAACCCTGATGAATTTTAAAAAATGTCTTTTTCATTTTTTTTTTGGAAATTTGCGCAGTAAAGCATATCGATGTTAATTCAAAATATTTTTTTATATTTTAAGCAATTTTGTTTTGAAATATTTTACCATTTCAAGAAAATGTATGCTGTGTTTTGAATTTAACCCGAAAATCCCTTGGCTACGTCCCTGATTTGACTTTATATATAGCCCCAATGAAACTTTAAACTTTCATACAATTTTATTCAAAACACAAATTTTACACCTTTTGTTGATCACCCTAAAGGACTTTTACATATACGTATAAGATACAAAAGAAATAAGGTTGAGTTACTCTCTTAAACTGAAGGAGATTTGACATTTTTGGATTAATTTTATGGACTTTGTGCTTTAAAAGTTGACTTGGGTGAAAGAACTCTAAAGATGTAATTCATCCAAAATAATTGTTAAGTCCTCAGTGGATTTAGGGATTGAAAATAGAAATGAAATGAGGTTTTAAATCAAAGTATTCACTTAAGGGATGCACTTGTTTATGTCAAGGTGATAGACATAAAAAAAAAAGAAGTGAATGAACCATTGATGTTGAAAGATGAAATTTAATTTATAGAAATGTAAGTATTGATTATATTTTATTTATTGTGCTATTTATAGTTATGACATCATTTACAAAATACACTCGGGCGACATTCACGAGTATCATGGATAGGCATGAAGCACGTTCCAATGTGCGTTAAAAACATATGTTTTGTGTCGATTATTATATCAGCGAATAAAATATTTATCGTTTAGGAAGTCAAGAATTTCTTTGTTGTTGCTAAACTTTGAAAACCACTTTCAAGCTAATCATGTTTTTTTTTTCTTTTTGTCATTTAAGAGTATTTTGTTTTTAGAAACTCATGATAATTCTTAGAAATGTGACAACAGCGGGTTAGGTATAACAGTGGTAACGAACTCTATTTTTATCAATTTGTTATAAAGCAGAAAAGTTAGAGAAGGAAGAGAAGAAAGAGTGGAATTAATAGCGTTTTTTGTTTTGTTATTGTGTTCGATTTTTGCCTTTCATTGGTTGCCCTATGGAATATGTTAATACATTAAAATTTATGCAATAGTTATTGTTTATTTTTTCTTGAATTTCTTAAAAATCATAATAATTTGCAATATTTGACAATGTTTTTTAAACAAGCTAAGATTTACAGAATAAAATCGCCAACACTTAACTCAGATTTCCCCCTATCCAAAGTGTTACTCATCAAGATTCGAATATGATGTCATTTCTTAAGATTGGAGCTCATTGAGAGTCATGCAGTTATTATCGAAAAGTGCGGCACGTATTTTGAAATTTATTTCTTATGTATATTTCGGCTTATTTTTATTTCTCATTAAATATTGCAGTTCCTTTAACAGTGTTATATACAACAAAATGACTTATCTCTGATATAATTTTCGTTGAAATTAACTTAGTCAATTGAATGACAATCTGACAGCTTAGGAGTGTGAGTGATTATTTTGTGGGTGCTTGTGATCTTGCTGTTTGATGACATAAAAGTGACATATTTCTCGGTCTTTGCATAATTCTGATGGTATAACTATAACAAAAGATTCCTTGGCAAAAAACTTCCACCTTCTTCTCAACAGCCCATAAGAACTACATAATGATCTTCATAACATATCATCGCGCGATTTTCTGCCCGTCCCAATAACTGCCTAACCACTTGATATATTCTCTTCTCAAACGTCATTTGCTTTGTGGTCTTTTATGACTGTATTTCTGAGTCACGGCTTAGCATTAAATTGTTTACATTTATATTCGTAATGGTTTTATATGCTTGTTTTTTTTTTATTTTATTTTAAAGCATTAACCTTACCTACCCGCATTTGAACACTTCAAGATCTCAGCGATCGCTGACCCAGATGAGCAAATATGTATAAACATGTTGGCCCGTGTATATTTAAAAATAATGTTAAAACATTTTTGTGGACAAAAAAAATATTTGCTAATGCTGGCTTGCATTTGCGAAATTTAATAAATCGATAAAATTGGACATAATTATCAGAAATTGATGATTAATTGATCAGAATGTTGTGCACCTTTGGTTTTTTATTTCTATTGATTCACATTATGTTTGGATGTTGGTTTATAGTGTTTAAAAGAACAGCTCAAGGACCTGAGGTGTTTACGAATTTGTACAGCTAATTCAGTATTTCATTATTCATGAAAATTCATTACACCCTATTAACTGAGAGTCGTCTATGATACTGACCCTGTCCCGACATGATCAAACGTTACTGAAATTTAGAGCGATAGGTATTGAAAATGAACTAGCACACATCCCATTTAACCCAGTAACAACACGTACAAGGTATTATTAGATAATAGGTATTATCTTTGAAAATTTTGAAAATAGGCCGCAAGTACTTGAGTGATGACACTTGCAAGTGCAAGTATACAATTAGAAGTTATCTTCGGAACATCTTCAAGTCCTTAATGATAATATAATGATTATAATGAATGATTATAATAATGATTATAATGAATGCAACAATTCGTTTAAAGAATTTTTGGAATTAAATTTCCATTCTTTCACTTGATGACAGCTTTATTTCAGTTTTCAAAGTTAGAGAAAATATTTGTTTTAGAAAATATAGTTCTCTTAAGAATTATAAAACTCATTTAAATCAACCATCATACCCAGGGGTATCTTGAGGCATTTTGGAAGTAAGTGCAAGTTGTGAATTTGGCGCCCCTATCATTCATATTAATAATTTTCAAAGAACTTATCGTTAAAATCCAAATATATTTTAAAATAATACCAAAGATATTTTATATTAAATCACTTCAAATAAACGGATTTAAATGTAAAATTAATTAAAAAAAAAAATAAGTTCAAAATAAATCACAGCAATATTTTTTCCAAAATTTACTAAATAAAAACCATAAATTCATTCATAGCAAAATCCTTAAATATGAGATCATAAATATGATGGAACAAACAAAAATATCATGTTTCTTTTCCTGTTTTGCACCCCAGACAATTTAATTTTCCTTGTTTCTCTCAATACTGCACTAAATTAAAAAAATAAATCACTCTGCTAAGGACAGGCCGTCTAAGGACAGGATTTTACCGTTAGAGTTCTGTTAAAAGAGACATTTCCAATAAGAAAAACTACGCGGCAAACAGTTAAAGAAAAAAAACAAATTAAATTCTTTCCACAAAGTTTGACTAGTCAAGAATGGTACTCGTATTATTGCTACTGGAGCTGTCAAACAATGTGAGTATCGGTGTTGCAAATTTTAGGAGGAAGTGTGACAAGTACTTCTACGAATTTTGATACGATATGGAAAGATACTTTGTGAAAGTAAAAATAGATTAAAAAACATCCTCAATTTTAATTTTGACGCCCCTTAAATTAAGCGCCACAGGCATGTGTCCGGGGCGTCTGCCCCAAGAGACGCCCCTGATCATACACTGAAAAAAAAATGTTTTAAAATTGACGACAATTGTTATTAATTTGACGATATTTGTGTTTAAAAAATAGCTTGCAACAAATTTCGTCAAAGTAAGAGCAAATGTATTTAAAAATTTTGAAAAACATATGAAAAAAAAGTCAAATTAGCAACACATTTTGTGAACACATTGTGTTTAATTTTAAGCTAACTTTTTTTTTTTTCAGTGTACCTATATTACAATGCCATGCGTAGTCTTCATTTCAATTTAATTTCAACCAAAGATATTTAAATTATAAATATTTCCATGCAATCAACAAATAAATTGTTTTCGTAAGACCCCATAAACATTTTCCACAAAATAATATAGCCAACAACATTGTTTTTTCCATGTTTGACATTTACTTGCTGCAAGTACTAGAAATGGAAAAGTAACGTAGTTCTATCATCATTATTGATCTTTAACAACTATTACGGCAATCGATAGCAAGATGTAAACTATTGATAGTGTATACATATATAGTGATTTTAACTATCAAAGATAGTTTTGATAAATAAAGTTAGTAAAAAAATTTTTTAAGCACTCTTTTCAGAAGGTCCACCTTTTCAGTTAATTTTGCATGAGATAACTGATCAAAGAGAGTAGAAATGAGAATTATATTTGAAAAGTAGGTAGGAGTTTTAAGAGAGGCTGAAATAACATGAATATGTTCTGTCATTCCACCATATATAGGGTGTTTTTTAAGGTAGTACTAAGGTTGTCAGATGAATTTTGTGAAGGTCTTCCAAGAACGGCTGTTGTGGTAGATAACATTGATGTAGTGCGTGAACTGCAACCCGAAGCAGACCGGCATATGACATACCGTGAAATGGAATTATCCTTGGGCATGAGTAGAACTATTTTTTTTTTGTTTTTTATTTTTATTTATGAGTAGAACTAGCATACATTCGATTTCACATGAGCATTAAGGCGTCAGGAAGATTTATTCTCAATGGATACTCAACAATTTGACTGTTACTCAAAGGAAGACTCGAAACACGTGTCCGAAATAAAGCAGCAATCCACTGTTTGGCTCTTTCAAAGTGAGCAAAACCCGACAAATGTTGTCCGCGAACGGAGTACATTCAAGAAAATGGTTGCCAGTTTTTTTAGAAAACCCGATCATGTCGCAACTGTACGAGGGGTACTATTTATATTTCGGGAATAGCAAATAATAACAAACATTTTTAAATGAAAATGGCCTTATTGTCTTTAAAATATTCCCCTTGATGATTAATACACTTTTGTATTCGTTCAAACCATTTGTCATAGCAGTTTTCCCATTCCTCTTGAGACACCTCCAAAACATGGTTTTTGAACGCTTCAGCTGCTTCTGCGGCGCTCGTAAATCGCTGACCACGCAGTTTACCTTTGATATTCGGGAACAAGAAGAAGGCATTGGGTGCCAAATCAGGATTGTATCGAGGATGAGTCATCAGTTGGACGTGTTGACTGCTCAAAAATGCACATGTTTGACGAGATGTGTGAGAGCTCGCATTGTCATGATAGAGAATGATTCGTCTTTGGTGGTTGGTTTTGCGAATTTCTCCGAAAACTTCCGGCAAACAAATGGTCGTGTACCATTCAGAATTGACCGTCCTACGTTGCTCAAGCGGAACAGTGGCCACATGACCCATTCGGTGGAAGAAACAGGCGACCATTTGCTTCGCAGTACTTCGTGGGCGAACAACTTTTGTTGGATTTGCCTCGTCTTGGAATACCCACACGGTCGATTGCTGTTTTGTTTCCGGCTCATACGCATATATCCATGATTCGTCACCTGTCACAGTTCTATACACGTCTTTTGAAGCACAACGATTGAACTTTTTAATCATTTCCTTACACCAATCGACGCGAGACTTTTTTGAGCGATTGATAAATTATGGGGTATCCAACGAGAGCAAATATTTTTTACAGATAAGTGTTCATGCAAAATCGAATGTATTGAAGTGGAACTAATGGGTAAGGATGCTTCTATCTCACGATATGTCACATGACTATATTGCATTATTAGTTCACGTACTGCATCGATGTTTTGTGGCACAACAGCCGATTTTGGACGACCTTCACGGAATTCGTCGGCGACCGAACTTCGACCACGATTAAAAGCATTATACCAGCGATATACTGTGGTTTTTGATGGTGCTTTATCGTCATACAAAGAACTGAGTTCATCAACACATTCTTGTTGAGATAATCCACGTCGAAAAATAACACAGCCCGACAGACATTTTGGTGCCGGAGATTTTTCAGCTGATTATAGACTAGTTTGGTTTCTTGATTTCAAATATGGACTCCGTTTTTCTTCATTAGCTCGAGGTTTTGAGTTATAGGCAAAAACATGAAAATCAGTTCTTTTTCTGATAATTTTGCTGTATCTATTACATTGATCTACCGATTTGTATTACGATGACGAATTTCAATGAAGAAATATTACACTTTTCAGTTTTTGTACATAAAATTACAATATTTTTAACAGTTTTGAAGATATCGACGTTCAAAGTGGAAAAAATGTCACAATTTTACGTAGGCTGCTCTTTTGAAACCCTGTATAATGAAAAATGATAGTGAAACTTGGTATCTAGGTACTATGGGTTAAAATGGCGGCGGTCACTATATCTGTGGCAACAAGCAATAATCCCTTAAGTCGACTTAAGTCAGAACTGAGTTATTTATATTGCTATATTCCTGGAATATATCGTCACATACACACAAAATCTGGCGCCCGTGGCGCAGTTGGTTAAAGTGCGTGGCCGCTATGTCAACGAACTTTGGAGACCCAGGTTCGAACCCCAGCAGCGACAAAAAATTTTGAATTAAAATAATTTTTCTGTACGGCCGCCACCTCTCTGCAGACAATGGCAAACCTCAGAGAGTAATCAAAATGCCATGTAAAGCTTCTTGAGAACGAGAACATTCCGTTCATTGCCGTTCGGAGTCGGCGTTAAGCATGTAGGTCCGTTTCTCGGTCAATTGTGTACAAACTTAATAACACGCACAACACAATTGATCATAAGAAGCTAGGTCAAAGTCCTTTCAAGGGCTGAAATGGCCAGTTATTTATTTTTTTTTTTTTTTTTACACACAAAATCTATAGCTTCTAGCTTGAATCAAATCAAAGTTATGACACAAAAACGAATGAAGTTTTCATAGAATCTAAATGGCTAATGATTTCTCAAAACATTGAAATCCGACTTAAGCTATTATTGTTTATTGATACAGATATATAAAAATGTTGCAACGCCCACTGTTACCGCCTATCTTTATGCATAAAAAGCAAAGCAACATGTGTCTGATGAGTATGGACTCTAAAACTACTGGGCCAATTGGGCTGAAATTTTGGTAGTCGTTTTTTTTCGAGTACGACATGGTTTAGGAACAAAAGAAATGTTGCCACCCTTTCGAATTTCGACTGATTTTCGAATACCTAAAATGGTAGGTAGAAATTAAATTAAAATAAAAAAAACAAATTTAAAATAACTATTTTTATGTTAAATTACTGTTTGGCGGTACATGTTTAAAACACTGTAGAATACAGTAATAATTATACGTTTAACATCACTGATTATTAAATAAATAACCAGCACTCGATGTTGCCAAGAATTAGACAAAAGATTCCCGGCATGGGTAGTGCACGAGACAGCTTGAATTTGACACCTTGGTCCGCCATCTAAGGTCCCCGAAACCAAAAGGGTTTGAATCCATACCATAATTTTTCGATTTTAACTTTCTACAATGCAATCCTTATTTATAATCAACTGAAATTAAAATACTTATATAATATTTACAGCTTAACAGGAACTTAGAACATCTTAAGCACGTCTCACTTGATTTCTCTGTCTTTATCACTTCTATATCACCCCATTTTGAACCAAGGCAGACTTCACTAAACAAGTATAATACCTGAAATCCTTGGTTCAAAGTGAAGCTAAGTTAAACAAATAAAATTATTGCTTTGACACAAATTAAAATAAATAAAAAATTTCACTAAAGAAAAAATGCAAAACAAATAAATGCCAAAAAAGTTTTAATAAAAACCAACCCATTTAACTACAACTTCCAAGCCTGGTGTTATGTTTATAACAATTCCAACCTAGTATCAATAACATATTTAATTCTATCTTGATTCATCCTCATTAGCATGTATTCGCATATTTAACTATTTTCAATAGGATTTTTAAAATTTTCAGTTCTTTGAATAACTTATTATTTTCTGTCCCATCCTGATCAAATTAAAGAATAAAATAAATTAAAGCGAAAAGTGAAACGTCAGTATTTATTTATTTTATAAAAGCGACTTTTATTTTATTCCTAACATTATTTTCAATTTTAAGTCACTAGAAACAAACTAGTTCAACTTAATTATTTACTAATTAATTATGATCAGGATCTTTGATATGACTCTACAAAAATAAACAAACCAGACCGTTTGCTAACTATTGAACTAATTTCTATTTTTTGTTTAAATTTTTATGCCATCCATAAATTCGTAAAAGTCAAATTTTGTTACCTGAAAAGTTGTCTTTAAATTTACCTGCTGGTGTCGGCAACATCATTAGCAGAGTCAACGGTGATTTAATGGGTGCAACAACAAACATAAAATGCTGGTTTAAAAGAAAAACCAAAAACCATGGCCACAGACTTGTTTACTCAGGAGAAGCATTAAATGTCTTAACTTATTAAATATCGTGTTTTTTGTGCAGCTAAAAAAAAACAAAATAAAACGAAATCAAGATTTCACGTGTGAGATTTGCTGGAAAACTGGTCTCCTTGCCAGTTTGAGCGGAAGTCACTCTATTTTGGCGTGGGTCACACTTCAAACTAAGTCAACAAACTAACATACATAACATATGTAGGTTAATGGCATGGTTTCAACTGCGGGTAGGAGAGATTTAATTTCCTTAACCTCTACGCTTTGGTTGTTCTGAGTTTGAAGCAAATTAATTAGTATTCATTTTATAAGTTCTACGCTTACAATTTATTAATAAATATTTTGATAGAACAGTTAGGCTTTTATCGATAGAAAGCGTAAAACATATTAAAAAAAAAAACAAAAAATTATTTAAATTAATTCTGGAAATACCATGATGTCACACGTATGCGACATGATGTCTTCGACATCAGACATGAGCGTTTAATAAGGTTTGACCCACGTATTAATACCTTACAACGTTTATGGGGACTATTTGTTATTTGATAGGCCGCGCATATTTTTATAATATTAACTTTTACTTGCGAACAAATATACTATTTAACACATTGGAGCAAGATTCAATGCTCAGAATTATAGGAGTATTTAATATGGGTTTTATGATCAAGTCTTGAATAATTTAACCATAAGACGGGTTATAGATAAGAAAGGTTAAAAGCAGTGAAAGAAAATAAACACTACTAATATAAGTGGATGGTAAGGTACCGTAGAATAAGGTGGAAAGATCCTACAGAAAACAGGTTTAACAATAATTTTTTACAAAAAACAGAGTATTTATTACATTGAATGAAATTAAATATTGACATTGATGATCAATGATCAAACCACACACATTTTTTCAAAAGAAATTAAAAAAATAAAAACAAAATGTTGGCGATACAGATGCTCAAGCTTGACTCCCTCAATTTGCACTGTAGAATGCGTAGCCCCCTGTAGGCAAGTGAAATTAACCAATCAAAAGTTTTTCATTAAAATAAGTTATTTTGCTTTGTATTTACCAACTAGCTTTATCCCGGTACGTTTTACTGCACCTTATCTACACAAGAACCGGAAACGCAATGCCTTCAGCGTTATTATTTCTAAACTATCTCGTACTCGAAACATATTTACTGCCCAAATTTAAGCTCAATCGACCCAGTGGTTTTGGAGTCTTTAGCAGCGTCCTCGATCGTACATTTTTTTCACTTTTCATTTCCCAGTAGCAGGAGGATGTTACCAAATAAAGGGTGGTTAAATTTTAAGGGCCGATGTTGATTTTGAATAAAACACAAATTATTAAGGAAATTATCATTTATTTTTATTATGATAATATTGGTATGGTTCAATTATGGAACAAAATATCGGCCAAATAGCCGCCGCAACCTTGACGGCACACCTCCATCCGATGGTCCAAATTTTCGATGACGTTGAGGCATAAGTAAGGTTCTATGCCGTTAATGTGCCGAATTATCTCATCCTTAAGCTCTTGAATTGCTGCTGGCTTATCGACGTACACCTTTTCTTTCAAATAACCTAAAAAAAAGAAGTCCAACGGTGTCAAATCACATGATCTTGGCGGCCAATCGACATCGCCACCACGTGAGATAACACGGCCATTGAATTTGTCGCGCAAAAGAGCCATTGTTTCGTTAGCTGTATGGCAAGTGGCACCGTTCTGTTGATAAAAAGTTCGTTATCATCTCACGATAGCGAACACCATTCACAGTAACTGCCTGACCGGCCTCATTTCGGAAAAAATAGGCCCGATGATGCCGCCAGCCCATAAACCGCACCAAACATTGACTCTGTGGGTGCATTGGTTTTGCGACAATCACTCTTGGATTATCATTCGCCCAAATGCGGCAATTCTGCTTATTGACGAATCCACTAAGGTGAAAATGTGCCTCATCACTGAAGATGATTTTTTTCGAAAATTGATCATCCACTGTTGCCATTTCTTGCCACCATTCTGACCATTGACAACGCTTGAAATGGTCAAGAGGCTTTAGTTCTTGAGTCAATTGCACCTTGTAAGCGTGTAAATGCAAGTCTTTATGCATAATGTTCATCAACGACGAGCGTGAGAGGTGCAATTGTTGGGCACGACGACGAGTTGAGATGGACGGCTCTTCAGCCACACTAACGCGAACAGCAGTAATATTTTCTGCAGTACGAGCTGTATGAGCATGCACTGGTGTTTTCACATCTCCTACAGACCCGGTTTGCTCAAATTTTTGCACGATTTTTCCGATTGTACGCACATTTGGACGATTAAATTGACCGAAAAAATCACGAAGTGCACGATATGCATTTTGATTTAAAAGCCCATTTTCATAATAAGCCTAAATAACTTTAACGCGTTGCTCGATTGTATATCTTTCTATGGTTCGAATTGAAAAAGTCTGAAATTGGAAAATGTCAAATGAAATGCAGAAAAAAACTTGACGTTTAGGTGTGGTTCACATTTAACATCGGCCCTTAAAATTTAACCACCCTTTAGTAACTCCATACTAACTTTCTATGTTCTGCACAGAACCAAAAACGTACTTAATAACAAAGAAAAAGTTCTTTGTCCCAATGTATTATACATTAAAATTGGTCCAAAGTACGAGTTCCTTGGTTCAATGAATCTTTGTTCTTACGTTATTTCTTTGATATGTTATGAAGAAAAATTATTAATTAATGACACATACAACTGTTACAATAAGTTAGTCTGTCCTTAGAAATTTTAAAACAGGCCTAATCACAAAGGTGGCCCTTGTGGCCCTTGTTGTAATAATTGGCCCATTGAATAAAACTCACATTTTGCTTGCGCCAAATTTACGACGAAATGCACTTGCGAAAATTAAGTATAACAAACAACAACAACGTACGCATCGAACATGGCGGCGCGACCATCAAACATACAGCATTGTTGTTGTGCGTGTGTTTTGTTAGTGGAATAGAACTTCAGACGATCTCGTCGCGTAGGTATTTTGTTTTTGGGATTTTTTTATCAACACATTCTTTGGACTTGCAAAAAGCAACAAATTAGGTTGCCGTCGATGGTGATGACGCTAACATCTTCGCTTTTGTTGTTGCTAATATATTTTGTTGTTTATTTTAATCAGGCGATTATCTTTCTTAATTAGGCTTTGGCCCTTTTATTCATTTCGCTGATTAGGCCTGTTTTAAAACAATATCAAGATATATTTTAAAAAATCAGTTTCTTATTGAGATAAAATTCTCTAATGGTTTTTTAGATATTACAACACAAGAACTGGAACAAAATTTTAATGAACACGAACAATGAACTGTTCCTTAAAATTAAGAACAACGATTCATTGAGCCAAAGAATTCGTTCTTTGGGGCAATGAATAGCTCTTAAAAATCAATGAATTTCGCTTTATGGCCGAGGTTCTTTGATTTTAAGAACAATATTTGGTTCAGTGTGTCTCTTACTTCCATAGCTATTCTGTATCGTAAATTTCGCTAGTATGGGCGGAGCCACAACCCCTTGTCCAATGTCTGTACCCTTTTCTAGTAGAAGGACATCACCAAATGGTAGCTACATTCTAGGTTTCAATGTTCTGTGACTTTAACTTTCATAGCTATTCTGTATCGTAAATTTGGATTATGTATATAAGTGGAGCCACGACCTATTTTCGAATATCTGTATCAGTTTTTCAGTAGAAAGTCCTGGTCAATTAATAACTTTCCATATTATAAATTTGGCCTATTTAGCCGGAGCTAAATAATGCTCTCTTGTCTAATGCTCACTTAAATATATAGTGACCGCGTGTTCGGCCCATATAATTTGCATACCAAGTTTCACTATCAAAACATGTACAGCTTAGAAATTATATTT
>OX030952.1:37180982-37273482 GCA_943735915.1 Pherbina coryleti | reverse complement strand
AATAATCCTGAGCACCACACAATCATATGGAGTGAATATGGAGTGAAATGTGGATGGCTATTTTTTTCGTAGCAAAGTTTTTTCCAATAAGTGGAATAATTTTTTCACATATTGCAGCAAAACACAAATTATAACCTTCTTTGGAAAAACCAGAGGCTCGAAATATATTTTAGACTAACGGTTTCTTCCCACGCCTACGATTTTTTGAAAAAAAAATTATCCCGCTCTAATGTATGTAAAGGGTGGTTAAATTTTAAGGGCCGATGTTGAATGTAAACCACACCTAAATGTCAACTTTTTTTCTGCATTTCATTTAACATTTCTCAATTTCAGACTAACTCAATTTGAACCGTTAAAGTTATTCAAGCTTATTATGAAAATTAGCTTTCAAATCAAAATGCATATCGAGCACTTCGTGATTTTTTCGGTCAATTTAATCGTCCAAATGTGCGTACAATCGGAAAAATCGTGCAAAAATTTGAACAAACCAGGTCTGTAGGAGATGTGAAAACACCAGTGCATGCTCGTACTGCAGAAAATATTGCTGCTGTTCGCGATAGTGTGGCTGAAGAGCCATCCACCTCAACTCGTCGTCGTGCCCAACAATTGCACCTCTCACGTTCGTCGTTGATGAACATTATGCATAAAGACTTGCATTTACACGGTCAGAATGGTGGCAAGAAATGGCAACAGTGGATGATAAATTTTCGTAGAAAATCATCTTCAGTGATGAGGCACATTTTCACCTCAGTGGATTCGTCAATAAGCAGAATTGGCGCATTTGGGCGAATGATAATCCAAGAGTGATTGTCGAAAAACCAATGCACCCACAAAGAGTGAATGTTTGGTGCGGCTTATGGGCTGGCGGCATCATCGGGCCGTATTTTTTTCCAAAATGAGGCTGGTCAGGCAGTTACTGTGAATGGTGTTCGGTAGCGTGGGATGATAACGAACTTTTTATGGCCCGAATTGGAAGATATGGATGTGGACGATATGTGGTTTCAACAGAACGGTGCCACTTACCACACAGCTAACGAAACAATGGCTCTTTTGCGCGACAAATTCAATGACCGTGTTATCTCACGTGGTGGCGATGTCATTTGGCCACTAATCATGTGATTTGACACCGTTGGTCTTCTTTCTTTGGGGTTATTTGAAAGAAAAGGTGTACGTCGATAAGCCAGCAACAATTCAAAAGCTAAAGGATGAGATAATTCGGCGGCGGGGTGCAATAAGGCCAACGGCAATTTCATTTATTCCATTTGAAAAAGAAATTAAGCCAATTTCCCTTTAAAAGGAACCAATATTAAAACGCCATCAAATAAGTTTTTTAGTTTTATTTAATGAAAAATTAAAGATATAATGGAATAATTGTACTTAAGGGCCCATGCTCCTTTTTTCTTTTTTTTCTAAATGTGCATTTGGAGCTCCTAATGCACATGCTGCAAAAAAAGGTCGGTCTTAAATGGTTTAGGAAATAAAAATCGTGAAAGTTTGAAAAATGTACATATTTTGGAATAATTTCACTCTAGGTACACGCTTCTTTTTTTTTTTTTTTTGATTTTTAAATGTGTATAGAACTTCTAAATCTAATGCTGCAAAAAAAATAGGGAGGTCTCAAATGGTTTAGGAGATAAAAATCGTGAAAGTCTGAAAAATTTACATATTTTTTATTGAGAAGACTAGGATATCTTATTCTAATAATAGAAATATATATCCGTTTAAAGCGAAAAATATGATCGTTTAAATGCTAAAGAACATACATCTTTTTGTTAGTGGTCGAGAAAAAAATGTAAAATATAAACGTAAAAGTTATGAATGAAAATTTATAAAATATGCGCGATTTTTACTAAAATTTTTAATGAAACTTTAATATTATAAAGAATGAGCGCCGCAGGTTTATAATAAATCGCCGCGATTTTTACTAAAATTTTTTGCCTGCGGCGCTCATTCCTTATAATATTAAAACTTCTTCACCTTCACTATTGAATTACTACTAATAAATTTTTCGCGTTGATACGAAAACAAGCACATTGAGGTTGACAATGGCAACTGTTCTCTTGCAAATTGAGTACCTGCGTACTTTTTATTAAAAATACTTATAAAAAATAATCCTTAGTTTGCAAAAATTATTTTTTGGCCTTATTACCATTTTGCTAAATTTTTTTTAGGCTTTATTTCCTTTTCAAATGGAAATAAAACCAAATTCACAATTTCGGCCTTATTTCTCTTTGAAAAGGAAATAAAGCTAATTCGGCCTTATTGCCGTTGGCCTTATTGCACCCTGCCAATTCGGCACATTAACGGCATAGAACCTCACTTATGCCTCGGCGTCATCGAAAATTTGGGCCATCGGATGGAGGTGTGCCGCCGAGGTCGCGGCGGCCATTTAGCCGATATTTTGTTCCATGCATAATTGAACCATACCAATATTATCATAATAAAAAGAAACGACAGTAATTTCCTTAATAATTTGTGTTTTATTCAAAATCAACATCGGCCTTTAAAATTTAACTACCCTTTATATATATAACGTACATAAATATTTTTGAAACCCCCCCCGAAATATATTCCTGGAACCGCCCCTGCCTTGTGAATACCCTAAATAACTCGAAAAATTAACAAGTCTAAAAAAATTATTATTTCCGCAAAATTTACCACTTTTGGTCAAAAATTACCTTTTTTACCTCTGCCCAAAAAATGAGTCAAAAATTACCTCAATTAGGTAAATTTACCTCAATCTGGCAACACTGGTCTAGAGGCATTAAATCGCACGAACAAGGCGATTAAACGCTCATCAAACTTACTCTTCAATAAATTGATTGTAACGTGTGCTGTGGGGCTTGTGGCACCGTCCTGTTGGAATCACATGTCGTCCAAGTTCATATCCTATTATTGTCGACGAAAAAATATGGCCCAGTGACGCTGCCGGCATACAAACCCCACCAAACAGTTATTTTTTGTAGATGAAGTGGTCAATCATGAAGAACATGTGGATTTTCACCCGACCAATAACGCATATTTTGCTTATTGACGAACCCATTGAGCCAAAAATGAGCTTCGTCACTGAAGATGATTTTGCGATGAAATTCATAACTTCGTAAAATTTTATAATTTGCAGACATTGCTCGTTCGTGACTTTGCCATGATGAAAATGTTGAGCTTACTGAATAAATTGACAGTGACAGTATGATGATTAGTGAAAGGGTGCGTTCAGAAATTTAATTCAAAGTTGTCAAGTCTCTATTGGAGAACCCTATATAAGCGAATGCGCCATAAAAAAATTCTTAATTTAAATTAAAATTAAAAAGTCTTAAATTAAACGCACCCCAGTCTAATGTGTTGCTTATAAGCAGAAATAAAATTTTCTTTAATTATATTCGAAACTTGTTTGTATGAGACAAGAAAGTAAAATTAGTTAACAATTAGGCAATTCACAAGATGTTCTAAAGTTGTGAACCCTTGTGAACACAATCGTGGAGTTGTATGTCATATTATTTATGATATTAAAATTATTAAAATTAAAATTATTAAATTAAAATATTTACCATTTTTTCGCCACTTTCCTGCATTTTTAAATGTAATTCTTGATTTTAGCCGCACGAATATAAAAATAGAAGGAATAAAAATATAAACAAAATCAGCTGATCGAATAGCACGATATTTAAACATGCATTGCAGTGTTGTATGTGTCTTATCGCAATTGTGCATGGGAAACAACAACAGTGTTGACACGACAGTTGTAAAAAAATACAACAATAAGACGATACGAAACGATACGACACCTTGTGAATTGCCTAAATGTAAAAAGCCTTAGGTATCACATTAACTCGATATCACAATCACTTAATATGCACAGATAACATCAATAGCATGGTGCGCACCATTTACCTTATCCTGTGTAACCTTTAAATGACAGCAGAGTTTACTTCAGTGGTACAACTTATCATTCCTATCCTAACATTTTCATAACTCATTTATAATAGATTCAAAATCTGAACACAAACTGCAAGTTGCGTTTAACCATGCTACTCGGTATGACTATAACCCTCTCAGATTTGATCACATAACACAATTCAAGAAAATTATTCTTCGTTGTGACGTCATTAGTTACCTCAATGCGCGTAATTGCATATTTTTGCATAAACTTATTTATTCCAAAAATCCAGGGTATATTTTTGAAAAACTACAATTTTGTCAGTCGACCAGAAGTAATATTATAAAACCTAACTGGAAGTATTTGAACTCTACTAGGCTTTTTTTATTTTATGCGATTAGATAACACAGTGCAACTCATAATTTGGGGACTCAGGTTTGTTGATCTCTCGTGAAAGTACTCTCGTGAAAAAGAGCTCAAAACCCACTTTGAGCCAAAAAAATGGATGACATCGTAAATCTCTTATCTGAACGTAGGTAGGCCAAACTAATGATGTAGAATTTCTAGTTTTGGCAAGTACTTTCACAAGAGATTATCGAACCTAAGTCTCAAAACGATGACCTCCAAAAATGGCATAGTGTAATTGATTTAATGTTTAAAATATATAAATGTCCATTAAATCAAAAAGTCTTTTAATCTAACACACACAAACTAGTGCTTTTATCTTTTCTTGTTATAATATATCCATAAAATTGTCATTCTTATCATTGCATGTGCAAAATGAATGATAATAAATTTAAAACTTATTTTTTCACAGAATCAAACAATGACTCACATGGAAAAGCGATTAATTCAAAAGTATTCAGCTCATAAACAAAACTAGTTTAGTTAAAAAGTCATAAAATTAATACTAATAATGGTTTAATATTTAATAAGATGAGCCAGAAAGAAATTAGTTCTTTTGGAAATTTTTCATAATATCAATATGATTTATTACGATTACTGCGGTATCTTGAGATATAAAAGATATTTTTATCTTTCTATTTATCGAAAAAAGAATGCAAGCTTCAATAAAAATATCGTTTTATTGTTGTTTTTACACATTGTTAACAATTTATTGATCGACAAATAAAAATTCCCCTAAAGTGCTGATAAAATACGCTGGAAATTCAAGTTTTTCTGCTGCACAAACATTTATGACTTCACCAATAATGTACGCTGATATGCAGAAAGTTTGGCTTTCAGGTAGTTCAGCTGGTTATACCGCTCAGCCAGCTTATTAATTTTATATCAAAATTAATTTAAGAAATGAAAAAAAAAAGATGAATACAATTCCATTGAAAACAGTTCAAGTAGAAAATTATGCCAAATAAGCATTAACACAATAACTGGTGTATCAGTGTGGGATCAGGTCGACGTTTCTAATGAAACTTGCAAGATGCAATACAACTTAAAAATAAAACAACACATAGTGTTGTAGATTCTTCGTCAGATAAAATGAAACGTGCTTGTTTTCTAACCAAATGTCGTTATCATATCTACAATTCGAAAAGTATATCATTTATTGGAACTCGTGCTACAGGGTATATCAAAGAAGACATTCACATGAAAACAAAAATATTTAAAGACTTTGCTCACGACTTTGTTCAGTCTAATGTTTACCTCGCTCTTTGTTATCTATCCCAGCAGAAAAGTGGACCAAATTTGAAATAGTTCTGAACTAGTTCCAAAAAGGACCAGTACTAGTTCCACTACAATACCCTTTAACATTGAACGAACTGACGCTTTTTGCGGGTTGATGTCATAGGAAAAGACAATTGTCCCCAGAAACACTCCTTTTTCCCTATATTTGAACTAGTTGCAATAGGAACATTTTTAAACTGTTTGCTTTCGCAGTAGCCTGAAAGTGGTTCTTTTTTGACTAGTTTTAAAGTGAACATATTAAAAGTGTAAAAATTTAGTACAACGGAAAGGTCCTAAAGATCTCATTTGTACCATCTTTTCCATCCACATTCCAGAAAACATTTTGAATATAAACATATCTTTTTTTTATTATTTTCTCTTGTGCGCAGCAAATTTTAAAAAGTAGCCAGAACGCGTTTATTTTTTTCAGCAATACTTTTGAAAACAAAAACATAAATAACTGTTCTACACTGAACACCTTTTGTACTTTTTCAGAACTACTGCGAACTGCGCTAGAAATGAACTAGTTCACTATTTCAATTGACTCCAAAATAACTGCTGGGATACTAATGTAAATCTCATTTAATTAAGAGAAAATGATTTGAGGAGAGTCATTAAATAGTATGCAATCCAATCAAATCAAATCAAATCAAATCAAATCAAATCAAATCAAATCAAATCAAATCAAATCAAATCAAATCAAATCAAATCAAATCAAATCAAATTAAATCAAATCAAATCAAATCAAATCAAATCAAATCAAATCAAATCAAATATAATCCAATCAAATCAAATCAAATCAAATCAAATCAAATCAAATCAAATAAAATCAAATCAAATCAAATCAAATCACATCAAATCAAATCAAATCAAATCAAATCAAATCAAATCAAATCAAATCAAATCAAATCAAATCAAATCAAATCAAATCAAATCAAATCAAATCAAATCAAATCAAATCAAATCAAATCAAATCAAATCAAATCAAATCAAATCAAATCAAATCAAATCAAATCAAATCAAATCAAATCAAATCAAATCAAATCAAATCAAATCAAATCAAATCAAATCAAATCAAATCAAATCAAATCAAATCAAATCAAATCAAATCAAATCAAATTAAATCAAATTAAATCAAATCAAATCAAATCAAATCAAATCAAATCAAATCAAATCAAATCAAATCAAATCAAATCAAATCAAATCAAATCAAATCAAATCAAATCAAATCAAATCAAATCAAATCAAATCAAATCAAATAAAATCAAATCAAATCAAATCAAATCAAATCAAGTCAAATCAAATCAAATCAAATCAAATAAAATCAAATCAAATCAAATCAAATCAAATCAAGTCAAATCAAATCAAATCAAATCAAGTCAAGTAAAATAAAATCAAATAAAATCAAATCAAATCAAATCAAATCAAATCAAATCAAATCAAGTCAAATCAAATCAAATCAAATCAAATCAAATCAAATCAAATCAAATCAAATCAAATCAAATCAAATCAAATCAAATAAAATCAAATCAAATCAAATCAAATCAAGTCAAGTAAAATAAAATCAAATAAAATCAAATCAAATCAAATCAAATCAAATCAAATCAAGTCAAATCAAATCAAATCAAATCAAATCAAATCAAATCAAATCAAATCAAATCAAATCAAATCAAATCAAATCAAATCAAATCAAATCAAGTCAAATCAAATCAAATCAAATCAAGTCAAGTAAAATAAAATCAAATAAAATCAAATCAAATCAAATCAAATCAAATCAAATCAAATCAAGTCAAATCAAATCAAATCAAATCAAATCAAATCAAATCAAATCAAATCAAATCAAATCAAATCAAATCAAATCAAATCAAATCAAATCAAATCAAATCAAATCAAATCAAATCAAATCAAATCAAATCAAATCAAATCAAATCAAATCAAATCAAATCAAATCAAATCAAATCAAATCAAATCAAATCAAATCAAATCAAATCAAATCAAATAAAATCAAATCAAATCAAATCAATTCAAATCAAATCAAATCAAATCAAATCAAATCAAATCAAATCAAATAAAATCAAATCAAATCAAATCAAATCAAATCAAATCAAATCAAGTCAAATCAAATCAAATCAAATAAAATCAAATCAAATCAAATCAAATCAAATCAAATCAAATCAAATCAAATCAAATCAAATCAAGTCAAGTAAAATAAAATCAAATCAAATAAAATCAAATCAAATCAAATCAAATCAAATCAAATCAAATCAAGTCAAATCAAATCAAATCAAATCAAATCAAATCAAATCAAATCAAATCAAATCAAATCAAATCAAATCAAATCAAATCAAATCAAATCAAATCAAATCAAATCAAATCAAATCAAATAAAATCAAATCAAATCAAATCAAATCAAGTCAAGTCAAGTCAAGTCAAGTCAAGTCAAGTCAAGTCAAGCCAAATCAAATCAAATAAAATCAAATCAAAATCGAAAATAAAAAATCGAAAATCCAAAATCCAAAATCGAAAATCAAATATCGAAAATCGAAACTTCAAACTCGAAAATAGAAAATTTAAAATTGAAAACTAAAAACTGAAAATCGAAAATTGAAAATTTAAAACTGAAAATTGAAAATTGAGAATTGAAAATTAAAAACTAGGGCTATGACTTTTATTCGAAGTTTTTGAAATTCGAAGTATTCGAAGCTTCGAAGTTCGAAGCTTCGTTTCAAAACTTCGAAGAGGAAAAAAACTTCGGATTTACGAAGCTTCGAAGCATGACTATTCGTTCAACATAATACGCAGTAAAAAAATTCGAAGCTTCGAAGTTTTTGCTCAAAAATATTTCATAAATTTTTTGTGCGTGTCATACACTTCGATATAAGAAAAAAACATGAGATTCTGGGTGTGGAGCTATTATACTAAAAGTTCTGATGCTCAATCAGCGATTTGCAATGTATGCGAGGGAGTATTTCAGTCGCATGGATCTACGAGTTCACTTCGTGCGCATCTAAAGATGCATTCAATTTTTCCAGAAGAACTACAAAGAAAACGCCAGCATGAAGAAAGGTAAGTTCACGGTGGGATGCTGTAAGGCCAAAGGTTCTAAGGCCATATTGCCTTTATAACATTATTGTAATGATAAAAAATCAAAAACAATGTTTCATTTGCAGAAAGTCATTTTTGGCTTTATAACCGTAGCGCTGATTATTTTTTTAGTTTTTCAAGTGAAAGCCAAAATTTGGCATTATTACCTTTGGCCTTATAGTATCTCTCCTAAGTTAACATGTAGAACAATGAAGAAATAATGATTATTGGACAATGGGCGTAGCACGGAACATACATTTCAAACTTTTGATGTCAAATGGCTTTGGAACTAAATGTCGCATAACAACGAAATTAAGTATGGAATTACTATTGAGTGATGTCCTTCTACTAGAAAACTGGGACGGCATTTTAAGTGGCTCCGCTCATACAAGCTAAATTCTTAAGATGGAATAGCTTTGGAAGTAGAAGGAAACTGAATCTCAGAATGGAGCGTTTATTTGGTGATATCTTGCGTTTTATAGAAACCGTATCTTAGTACATGGTTAAGTACATTTCAGAGAGCTTACGTTTATAAAACGCGTTCAATGTCGCATTAAAAACTGACTGAAACAAGTAGTAGCATTTTTTTTGCATCAATGAATTACCCATTCAGAAAGCAATCAAAAATTGCTTGTCAAATTAAAATAAATAAATATGTATGTATGTAGTAACACAATATGTATTTCAAACTGGGTATCATTCGAATACTCGAAGAATTGAATTCTTCGAGTTTTTCCTATTCGAATAGTAACATTTGAAGCTTCGCCTTAAAAACTTCGAAGTTCCGAAGTTTGCTTCGAAGCTTCGAATATTCGAATTCTTCGAAGCTTCGAAAAAACCGAACATGAACAGCCCTATTAAAAACTGAAAGATTACACACAAACTTTTTATAGACTGCTTAAGACTTCGAGTATATTACAGATGTGTTTAGGTGAATTTTAACTTTGGACTTTTGATAACACCTTGCTTGTCTATCCAAAATCAAAAATTTCAAATGGAAAATTTTAAATCAAAAATTGAAAGCAAATCAATTTTCGGTTCCGAATTAAATTGAACTAAAACAAAAAATTTCAAAACCAAATTTGAAAAATTTCAAGTCAAAAACCTAAAATTGAAGGTTGAAAATCCAAGATAAAAAATTTATCATAAAATTTAATATTTTAGACTGGAAAGTGAAATTCGGAAATGGACAATGGAAAATCAAATTAAAAAAGAAAGTGAAAATCAAAAATGAAATCGAATATCGAAAATTATAAATGAAAAATTTAAATTTGTAATGGTACTGTTGTATGACAGGCAAATTAAGTTTCAACGTGTGAACGGATCGATTGTTTGGGATTTGGCAGCACTACATTTTTCGATGATATTGTAAAAGAATAACCAACTTCATTCTTGTTCCGGCTTACAAAAAGCAAAGTTGTTAGCTAATAATATAATTTCATAGATAAATCTGAAATAAAATAATAAATCAGTAACCCTGTTACAAATTAATAATTCAGACTTCAAATTTCAAAATTCAAACTTTAAAATTCAAAATTCAAAATTCAAAATTGAAAATCGAAAGACGAAAATTGAAAATCGAAAGATTGCACATAAATATTTTATAGACTGCTAAAGACTTCGAGTATATTACAGTTGGGTTTAGGGGAAGTTTAACTTTGGTCTTTATAATACCTTGCTTATTCATTAGTTCTTATATTGGTACCTTGTGCTACTGGTCGTTTAAATTTTTTTTCGCTGAAAATGAAAAATCGAAAATAAGCGAAACAAAATTTAATTTAAATCAAATCGCAAATCAAAATTTCAAACTGAAAGTTTCAAAACAAAAATTTAAAGTTAAGAATTGAACTTTGAAACTAAAAATTGAAAATCGAAAACCGAATTAAATTGAAATCGAAAAAATTTTAAACCTGAATTTTAAAGTCGAAATCTAAAATTGAAAATGAAAAATCCAAAATTGAAGGTTGAAAATCTTAAATAAGAAAATTTATAATGAAATTTAAAATTTAAGGCTGAAAAGTGGAATTCGGAAATTGACAATGGAAAAGCAAATAAAAAAACGAAGCTGAAAATCAAAAATGACAGCGAAAGTCCAAAATTAAAAATGAAAAACTTAACTAATAATTAAAAACTCAAAATCAAAAATAAAAAATTCAAAATTGAAAACCGATAATTGAAAGTAGAAAATGGAAACTTGAAAGTGAAAAATTTTAAATCGATAACTGAAAATTGAAAATCGAAACACAGAATCGAAATTTAAAACTATTAGTTAAATAAATCATAAATTGCAAAATTCAACGAAATGACAAATTATTATGAAAGAATTTACAATGAAAACTGATTGAATTAAAAAATGTATAATATAGACCGGGAGTATAAGATACTTAGCCATATGCAGAAAACAATTTTAAGTTAGACGAATTTTAATGATATTTATAATTTAAATTTATAAGATTATAAATCTTATAATTTAAAAGATTTTCTCATAGCTATGCGTTTTTGTGTAGCATCATCTTTTTTTCGTAATATCGTTGAAAACTGTTCGTTGTGAAAACATTCGTAGTTTTTTCCTGTCCAAAATTAAACATAAAATTTTTAACAGGTAATTTAAGTAAACTTGATAGGATGCATGCTTTGAAAAAATTAGTTTCTTATGTTTGCATTATTACTATGTTTATTGCTCAACACTGTACATTGTCATAATAAATGCACAATTAATATATTTTACATTTATTCAAAACTCTTAAGTCAATCTTTTAGTTTCTATGATTCTATTATCACAGATCATGTGTTAGCATTTTTATTATAAAAATATCAATTTTAATATTCAAAAAGTTTTTTTTTCTAATTATGACTGAGTGAATATTTTCTACTATTATTTCTTTAAGTGTATAACTGAGCTGATGGTTTGTTTATGATCTCTTTTTTTATATTTTGTTTTTAATGATGTGGTTAGATTGGCGACAAACTTCTATAGATATGTCTAAAGTCTGAACAATTAATTTAATCTTAAAACTTTGTTTTTGCTCATGTCCAAAGTTTAAGCTCTTTGGATAAAATAGAAATAAAATAGACCTGCAAGTTACCACATACATTCTACTCAAGCGTTTCTTGCGAGTACAAAGTGTGTATCAACAAAAACTGTAGCATTTTTTTTTTTAATGAAACAATTATTGTTTGGATGTCTCATAAGTTTTAATTGGATTAAAAAGTAGTAACATGTTTGTATGGAAAACAATATCTTTCAAATGTCCGCTTCGGTTTAGCTTTCAGACCTTAATCCTTTTTTCGAAATGTTCGATCATTCTTTCGGATAATTGGGGTTCTATTTCGGAGATGGCGACTGTAATGTTTGCTTGGAAATGTAATTGTTTACGAATGGTTAGTGTATATCTTACTCTTAACACAACTCCGAAGGAAGAAGTCCAACAGTGTCAAATCTCAAGATATTGGTGGTCAATTATTGTCTCCAAAACATGAAATAATGCGACCAGGGAAGTTCGTGCGTATTGTTTTGCAACTTGAAAGTTGAGGTCTTCTGTGTCTGTTTACCCAACTTCGAAAGATATTTGACGATCGAAGAATGAAAGTGAATGAGGTGGTTGAGGCTATAGGCATCTCAACTGAGTGGGTAGGGGAAGGGCGTGTACATTGGACCGATTGTACCTTCACAAAATTGCATATTTCCCACTTCATAACAGAAGTGTGTTGCATTACAATTTGTTTCACTTATGATAGAGATTTTATCAACACTGCAATTGGGCTCTTTTAGTTGACGTTCAGCCGGCCATTGATCAAGTCGAAATTTCACCTGATTGTAAATATTTGTGCAGATTTTCAAGGCCAACGTTCACGAATTTAGTTAATCTACTGTATTAGGTCTAAAGGGCTCTTTCCAGCTATCAAGTACAGTACACTCTCACTAATTAGAACTCTCACGAATTCGAACTGTCCAGAATTTAGAACCTGCCATTTCAATATTTCACGCTCTGAAATTAGAATCTGGTTCTAATTTCTGGACGTTTCTTTATTTATTAAATTCGCAAGTGATCTTTGCTCATTGATATAAATGTATAAAAGGCAATTATATGAGTTTTATGTTAAAAAAAGAAACATTAAATATTAATAAATGAAAATTCTTTTGTGGTAACATAATTTTTTAACCAGTGTCATTTTTTTCTTTTAAATTTTTCTGAAAATAAAAACGTCCAGAAATTAGAACATTTCAGAAATTAGAACCACCCGTGGAACAAAGTGGTTATAATTTGTGAGAGTCTACTGTAAAGTATATTTTCATGCAAAATACTGAAAAGTAATCAAAAAGTAATTTTCTTTTGTCATAAAACATTTTTTATATTTACTACTTTTTCCACTGAAAAGTGACAAAGGCAGCACTGTGGATGTTTAAAAATATATGCAAGTCTCATTACACTGTTCAACACAAAAAAAATAACAAGGTTCTGACAACGGATTCTGATAAAGGGATTCTGAATAGTTTTAAAAGATGTGATTTTTTTTAAAAACGCCAAAAATTGTGAACACAACAACAAGTATATGGCGCATATGGTAACAAGTTTTGGTACAATAAAATAATGGGAACCGGAGGAAGGGTTTAAAATTAACTTATATTTTAATTTTGCTTTTCATAGTTTTTTGTTTGAACCTAATGGATCTTATCAGCCAAAGTGCATCCGATAAGGTTCTTTGGTATTGCTAAGTATGATGTGCCAAATAAGTAATACACTTTTTCCATAGAAAGTAACCCCCTAAAACCAAGGTTTGTGCAACATTTTATCATCAATTCTGAATAAGTACGAAAATAACTCTTTTACACATTTTATGTTTTGACTTATATCTGGGACTTAAGTTGAATTTTCAGCTTTAATGTATTCAAAGACTTATAGTAGAATTTTTTGATAAATTTCTTTGTGGAATATTTAAACCCATTATATCCTTGTTATAAGGGTCTTTTTTGCCTTTTATCATAAAAAGCTCAAAAAGACCTATAAATTGAGAAGTTAGGGGGTTAAAATGTTTCACAAAAATATACCACGTATTATTTTACATAAATCCTCAGGAGACATCCTATACTCAAAATGTAAGGGTAACATGACTTCCTATGCCGATTCACTATAAGAATGTTTAAAAAGGGGGAAAATTAAATCCACCCTAAAATAAGACTCATACGTAAACTTTCAAAACGCCGATACACGTATATTGTTTTTTTACCCCCTTTACTAGAATCTATTGTCGGAACCTTGTTATTTTAGAAAAAATTGATTTTGTTGTTCAGTGGTATTACTGCAAGTAAAATATTAGCAAACAACATATAGAGGTAAATTCAAAGAAGTAAAATACTTGTGGCGTCCGTGGCGTAGTTGGTTAAAGTGCGTGGCCGCTATGTCAACGAACCTGGAGACCCAGGTTCGAACCCAGCAGCGACAGAAAATTATTTGAATTAAAATAATTTTTCTGTACGGCCGCCACCTCTCTGCAGACAATGGCAAACCTCAGAGAGTAATCAAAACACCATGTAAAGCTTCTTGAGAACGAGAACATTCAGGTCATCGCCGTTCGGAGTCGGCGTTAAACATGTAGGTCCGGTTCTCGGTCAATTGTGTACAAACTTAATAACACGCACAACACAATTGACCATAAGAAGCTAGGCCAAAGTCCTTTCAAGGGCTGAAATAGCCAGTTATTTATTTATTTTAAAATACTCTTTTACTTCTATTACAAAATTATTGTTCCGACAAAATTACCGCCCTACTACTATTTCACACTCAAGGAATATAAGTAACATTTTCCTTGAGTAATTATTTAAGAGCTGGATATAGACCTTAACTGTAGAATAGCGGTAAGGTTTCTTCTTTCAGTTTTTTTAATTTACGAACTTGTTAAATATTAAATGCATGTGGATACGTGCTTCGCTTCGTTATTGTCGATACATGCAACACTAAATACATTTGATCAATTCACAATCTTGTGGAAATGGTTTTGCATCATAAACAAAAAAAATAAATAAATAAATAACTGGCCATTTCAGCCCTTGAAAGGACTTTGACCTAGCTTCTTATGATCAATTGTGTTGTGCGTGTTATTAAGTTTGTACACAATTGACCGAGAACCGGACCTACATGCCTAACGCCGACTCCGAACGGCGATGAACGGAATGTTCTTGTTCTCAAGAAGCTTTACATGGCATTTTGATTACTCTCTGAGGTTTGCCATTGTCTGCAGAGAGGTGGCGGCCGTACAGAAAAATTATTTTAATTCAAATAATTTTCTGTCGCAGCTGGGGTTTGAATCCGGGTCTCCAGGTTCGTTGACATAGCGGCCACGCACTTTAACCAACTACGCCACGGACGCCACACCAGGTTTTGCATCATAGCACTTACAAAATGCTATAATATATTTTTAGTCTATACTAATAAAATACATAGGGATGCACTTATACGCTTTTGCAAAACTGCAAATGTAAAAACCCATAGTTTATACTTGAAATAAGTATGCAATACTGAACTGCAAACTGTCAACTGATAGTGAAGAAATTAAAGGCGAAAAAAACCAATATGGAAGGAAGGCAAATAAAAAACGAATTAAACGAGCGAAACTCATTAAAAATGGAGTTAACTAGATAAACATAAAAAATTTTTTTTTCATCAAACAACTGTGAATTTATTGGTTTGCAACGGGTGTTGCAAAATTAATCGAAAAAGACTGATTAAAATTATTGGGAAATTTTTACAATTGTACAGATTTCCAATCTCAAATACACATGCTTGTGAATTGCCCTAATAAACTTAAACAGAAGAGTCTGTTTTCAATTTCTTTGCAACTTTTAGTTTTATTCTTTGTAATGAGGTCTAAGGTACAATATTCTATACAATCAAGCATTGTACCTTGGAGTTTTTTGAGTATCTTTAAAAAAAAATTTTTTATATTTTGATTTTATAAAAACTCGAGGCGTTTTTATCATAAGTTATGAATATAAACATTGAAGTTATGAATGTAAAGAATACAGGCCATTTTTTAGAGACAACAAATGATTTATTGTAAGATGGTCTAAGGTACACGCCCCTCCCTACATCACATTTTACAAGAATATAGAAAAGCTATCCGACCATAAGCGAATCCTTGTAACCACTTCAGAGGAGTGTTTGGCAATGTTCAACCGCAATACGAAGGAGTTTTTGCGCCATTACGTAACCGTAGACGAAACATGGATGCATTACAACGCACGGGGAACCTAGGAATAGTCAAAGCAGTGAACTTCTCTGGATGAACGTGCACCACAGAAGGCCAAGGTGGATCTGTCGGCCAACAAGGTCGTTGGCGTAAGACGTCGAGGGTCAATGGTAAAACGATCACCGGCGAATATTATTAACAGCTGTTGCAAAGATTTGACATTGATTTGATGCAAAAACAACGGCATTTGGCGAAGAGAAAAGTGCTATTTCACCATGAAAAAACGCCCCGGTGCACATATCTGTAGTCGCCTTGGAAAAAAACCCTAAATTTGGCTACGAACTGCTACCCCATCCATTATATTCTCCAGATTAAGCACCCTGCGACTATTTCCTATTTTCAGACGTGAAAAAAATGTCTCGGCAGTAAGTGACTTTGGTCGAATGAAGAGGTCGCTACAGAAACAAACGCCTATTTTGAGAACCCTGATAAAACCTATTACTTGGAAGGAATAAAAAAAAAAAAACGATAGACTAAATGTATCGATCCAAAAGAAGGCTATGTTGAGAAATAAAACTCCGAAAAAAAAACTTTTATTCAAAAAGTCACTAACTTATAAAATTGCCTTTGTAAGACGTCTTCAGTCCAAGAGGAAACTTGCTCAAACTTTGCCCATCGTAACTACGATTGAACGCGAATGTTCGTAATAAAATCAGGGGCGCTGGAAGCGGGGGAAGGGGGTACTCGCCCCCTCTGTAAAAAACTCTCACAATAATTTTTTTAATACAAATGTTTTTATCCAACATATTAAATTTTTGTAATTTTAAGTTTAAATTAATTTTAACTACAATACAATTTTTAATTTCTCTTTCAGAATTTATGCAATCAGCTGTGAGCCATTATGCTCTAAAATCCCAATTTTAAAAAATCAGTAATTTACAAGTCATTTACAATCAAGTCATGGAAACTACACATCGCCTTGCTTACCGTTCACCCTAAAATAGCAAAGTAGTAGTGAAGCTTGCAACTCTGGTTAGATAACCAATTTGACAGCTTAATAACACAGAGCTAATTGTGAATGTTCAATATGAAAAGAAAATTTTTTTCAGTTGTTTCTAACCCGTAAAGTCCATACTAGTGCGAATTCACACTAGGAAAAATAAAGTCGTTGTTTAAAAAATTATAAATTTGACTATAAACTAATAACATTTTCGTTTCATATTGAATTTAAATGTTTTGTTTGTTTTTACATGCTTTTATCGAACTTATTTTTACATCAATCTTTTAGTAATATTTTATTGATATGTTTTTTTTCGTCTTAATGACATTTTTAATGTAATAAAATATTTTCTGCCCCCCAGTTGTACTGCCCAGCCAGCTGAAATGAGCTTCCGGCGCCTTTGAATAAAATTCAACAAATTGTGTAATTTGTTCACTGTATATCATTTAATGGTAAATTCCCCACGTTTATAAATGACATATATCAACTTTTGACAACCCGCAAGTGACCAGCTGTTAAATAATACGCCTTTACAAGCCTACACCTCTTGTTGATACACATTTTTTTGGGTTGAATAAAATAAAACATTCAAAATTGAAAATTAAATTGGAATCGAAAATTCAGAAAAATCTAAATTCTAAATTTTCAGAAGTTTTAGAAAATATAAAAAAATATATACATATGTAGATATGTATGATTTATGAGTTTTTAAATTATGCTTTTCAAAAACTTCGCGAAATATATGGAAGAGTAACTTTAAATGACTTTTTTCTCGGAAGTAACGATATTTTTTCAAATTTCGCTTCACAGCTTTAACGATTGTTTTTGAGATCTTATATTTTCGCAGAATTTCGAGGTTTCTTTAAATTTAAACATCTTTACGTGCTTGTGAGAGGCAATACTGGGCAAATATATCAGGTGGTTTTTCAAAGATTTCAAAGTCACTAAAAGTCTGCAGACCTTCGATCGAAAAATTTAAATTTTTTATACAATTAATTTTAATTTTGATAGTTTATCTTGAATATTATTAATTCATATAGATGCAGTTGACCAGATAAGGCCACACAGTCAATGCTCTTTCATCTGTTAAATGTTTCAACAGCAATATTATTTATTCCTACTATCAAAGTAAACAAATAATGCACGCAGCATAGGCAAAAAGTGCTTCTCGTTAAATAAATTTCATCATTCACCTCTTGAGGCAGAAAAAGATATTAAAATGAGAAATTTTCCTTCAGTTTTGATCCACAAAAAAAAAAAAAACAACAAAACCAGATTGTCTGGCTGCAACATCCAAGTTCAGGGAGACACAAAAAAATAAATAAAAAAACAACAACAAAGAAACAATTTACGTAAACCGGCGTAACAACTTTTTTATTCGTGAATTTGCAAAGGATTTTTATGCCCCTCATGGTAAATACAAGCACAATGTAGGGTACTTGTATCTCATAAAACCGCTTTTATGATCCGTACCGTGGTTAACGGCTGGCAGAAGACAAGGATGCTTCCCCGTTTTAACGGCGCATCTTCGCCGAACACACCACTAACTGATCTCAGCTCGCTGAGCTATAAATAAAGATAAATTGGCTCATCACAGAGAAAGTATCTGCAAACCGGCTGGATGTTCTTTAAAACATACACAGTGCATGGTTCATGGTTCACAGGAATTTTTTTATTTTTTGTCCATTATCCATTTGCAATTTTACCTGTTTTATTTTAGCTCAATTCTTGTTAAGTGATTATCCTTTATGGCACGATACTCTACTGCGTCTAACTGCACTGGTGCAATTTATGGTTTTTATTCCAAGTTTCAAATACCACGGAATATAAACGGGAATCGTGTTACGTTTGTATTTCACTGCGTGATTTCACGATCGCGACACAGCAAAAAGAAAAAAAAAACGTGCAAAAAATTTAAATATGCAAGACCAAATTTAAAAGAACAACTTCTTTATTTCGAACCCTAAACAATTGACAAACTCGATCACCGTCTATGCGAGCCGTTCACCCATACGTACGTTTCAAAAGACAAGCGATGACTGGTTCATTGGTTAGCTGTTAAGTCTTTTCTTCGCTGGTATCTCTCGAGCGCATTACCATTCTCCGCCACAGCAGTGACTTCACTTCGTTCTTTCGCAGTGTGTCTTCGTTGTTTTGGCTCTGATGTCGATATCACAGTTTCGTGGTTTCTTGATTTTTGTGGCTGATAAGTGCTTCTCGTTTTGCCTTTTGAACATTTGGATATGTCGTTGAGCTCGTACGTGTATGTCACATAAACATAAACCAGGTCTTCCTATCCTAAAAGAGAGAAAAAAAAAATATTTTTTAAATACTAGCCAGTTACAAGCTAATAAATTTGAAGCAAATTCAAATATTTTGGAAATGCAACTTTAAAGTGGGTTGACCTAGATAAGAAATATGTGAAAATGAATTCCATAAAAAATGCAAGCCTAAAAGTTATATAAGCATAAGAAAAATACTTTAATTTACTAACTTAAAGTTTCACTTCAAATTTATTTTATGCATAAATGCTAAGCAATAATCCACACAGCCATTCCAAGCCTAAGTCAATGCTTATCGAAGTGCATCCCTTTCGATTTGTCTGAAATCGCGGTTTTCGGGTTGTTTTTTATTGTTGCAAATTAATGTGAGTTCATTAATTTTTTTATCACCATCCCTCGTCAATTTTGGACAAAGATGGAAATTCGTAAAAATAGATAGGTTATGGTCGAAATATCGTATTTTAGTAATTTGTGATCTGATTTATATAAAAGAGATGACATTTGACGGATAATTGAATGAAAGTTCATACATTTTTACACCCCCACGCATACTGCGTTAGTTCGTTACTCCGTTTGTAACGCTTCTGAGGATATGTAACGCGTGGTAGGTATAGAAAGTACTAGGGCGTTCAAGATGCTGCCGATCTCCAAGTGACGACACCATTGAAAAAATCTACGATTTCGTATTGGACATTCCGAAAGTGAAAGTCCACAGACATATCAAGTGGGTCGGTGGTTTCAATTTCTCATGAGCATTTCGGTATGAAAAAGCTAACTGCAAGATGGGTGACGCCTTCGTTAAAAATTAATCAAAAACACTAACGTGTTTGCTCTGCCCAATAATGTTTAGACATGTTTAATCAAAATCCGACTGATTTTTTGTATAAAACAGTGACCATTGATGAAACATGGATCCACCACTATACACCAGAATCGAAGGAATCCACAAAAGAGTGGGTAGTTGCCAGTGGAAGTGCACCACAGCGAGCGACGACCCAACAAACGGCGGAAAAGTGTTGGCGTCTGTTTTCTGGTATTCAAAAAACATTTTGAAAGTGGCATTTTGCTCATCAACTATTTGAGAAAAGGAAAAACAATCAACAGCGACTATAACTGTAAATTATTGAACCGATTGAAGAACGAAATCGCAAACATTGAAGAAAAAAAAAAAAATCATCTTTTGCACGAGTTAAGCTTCGAATTCCAGATTTGGCCCCCAACGACTATTATATGTTCCCAAACTTGAAAAGGTGGCTCCTGGAAAGGAGATTAGCTACGAATGATCGGGTCGAATTGAAAACGGAAGCATATTTCGGAGATCTTGAAAAAATTTTACTATTCAAATAGCATCGCAATGTTAGAAAATCGTTGGAATAAGTGTATCGAGCTGAAAGGAGACTATGTGGAGAAATAAACAATAATTATGGTCAAAATCTTGTGTTATTTGTTAGGCCGGCAGCTTCTTGAAATACCTAGTATATACATATATTATTCATCAGCATCACTAGCTTTCTGGTGTAGCAATATGTAAATAGTGTACTTTGTAAGCAATATATTTTAAGTTACTCTTTGGTTTTAAACATCTGGTCACCTTGTGTAATTTTGTTAATTTAGATTAATATGGTCACACTCAAATTGGGTAAAATTATCGGTTGAGCAGAACTGTCGTGTTTGGTTGTTACTAAAGTCCGTCTGTCCGTAGTCACGATTACAATCGAACTTTGGAAGCTATCGCAATGAAATTTTGTATTTAAGCTTTCCTTTAAAAAAAAAAAGATCAAGTTCGACAATGAGCTAATTCATCAAAACGATATAATCTTTAAAAATGCCTCAAAAATTAAGCGAAACCATTGAAATTTTGCATATGAACTCAATACGCACTCTACGTGTGAGAACTTAGCCTATACAAATAAATAAAATTTTTGCGAGAGGAAAACCACATTACTAACACATGGTCCAATTAGTCCCGAGACTAACAACTAGGTGGCTCTCTAACGAAATATCGATATAATATTGCGATAGTTCTAATCTTCAAACAGTACGTATAATAATTTCATGACAATCTAACGTTTAGTTCAGAAGTTGCAGTGATTTACGTGACACTGCTGTTGATATTTTCAAAATAATGGATTCAAAGTAATTCCGTGTATTGATTTATCACTGCTTTTTTATAGAAAAAAATACCGTCCAAGCTTAGCAATGGCTTCGAAAGTGTTATTCGGACTCTGCTCCGTCAAAAGCAACCATTTGCCGATGGTATGCTGAGTTGGAGGCCTCGGTAGTCGAGTATGTAGCGTGCTCGACTGCTACCCCAGAGGTCCCGGGTTCGATTCCCGGCCAGGCCATGGTCTTTCGCTTTAAACCTTTCTAAATTTTCTATCCTGATTTCTAATCAAACTGAAATTAAAAATTCACCAATATTTATGACTTGATGTTGTAGTTGATGTTAGAGAAGTTTTTTTGATGAGATTGCCTTATAACTTGAATTGACTGAGGTACAGGCATAACACTTACCTCTGATTCAAATTCACATGTTTCAAAACTAAAAAAAAAAAAATGGTATTGGCCGACCGTAAGGTGAAGGTGCGCGAGCTAGCTGAGGCTCTGAAGATATCGAAAGGCAGTGTGGGAACAATATTACAGGAACATTTGTCGATGAGAAAGCTGCTTTCCAAATGGGTACCGCGTTTTTTCACACTGGACCAAAAACAACAACGTGTCGATGATTCGGAGAGCTGTTTGGCACTGTTTGCAAAGAATAAACATGCATTTTTGCGTCGGTATGTGACAATGGCGTCCGTGGCGTAGTTGGTTAAAGTGCGTGGCCGCTATGTCAAAGAACCTGGAGACCCAGGTTCGAACCCCAGCAGCGACAGAAAATTATTTGAATTAAGATAATTTGTCTGTACGGCCGCCACCTCTCTGCAGACAATGGCAAACCTCAAAGAGTAATCAAAATGCCATGTAAAAGCTTCTTGAGAACAAGAACATTCCGTTCATCGCCGTTTGGAGTCGGCGTTAAACCTGTAGGTCCGGTTCTCGGTCAATTGTGTACAAACTTAACACGCACAACACAACTGATCATAAGAAGCTAGGTTGAAGTCCTTTCAAGGGCTGAAATGGCCAGTTATTTATTTTTTATTTTTATGTGACAATGGGTGAAACATGGATCCACCATTACATACCGGAATCAAAACGGTCGTCAGCTAAGTGGAGAGCAACCGATGAAAGCAGGCCAAAGCGACCAAAAACACAACAGTCGGCTGGAAAGGTTATGGAATCTGTATTTTGGGATATGCATGGAATTTTGTTCATCGACTATCTCGAAAAGGGAAAAAAACAATCAACAGCGATTATTATATAGCGTTGTTGGAGGGTTTGAAAGATGAAATCGCGAAAAATCGGCTCCATTTGAAGAATAAAAAAAATAGTTTTCCACCAAGACAATGCACCGTGTCACAAATCGATGAAAACGATGGCTAAAATCCACGAATTGGACTTCGAATTGCTTCCTTATCCACCGTATTCGCCAGATTTGGCCCCCAGCGACTACAGGCTCTTTGCTGACCTCAAAAAATGCTTACCGGCAAGAGATTTGGCTCCAATGAAGAGATGATGGCTAAAAGTGAAGCGTATTTTGAGGCGAAGCACAAATCGTTCTACAAAACCCGTATTGAAAAGTTAGAAAAGCGGTGGACTGAATGTATTGCTCTTGAAGGAACCAATGTTGATGAATAAAGAAGAATATTTGCAAAAAAGTTTTTTTATTACTTAGTCTCGGGACTTATTGGACCATGTGTTAGTCTCTTTTAAGCTCGATATATAGTACCAACTTAGTCCAATGATCGTTCAACTCTTAGATACCTCTTGTAAGATATGGGTTGTTTAACTTTTCAAAATCGGTTTCTAATTCGACTTCTTCATTGAGATTGAGGTTGAGGTTGAGAAAAAGATAATAGCCGTTGGGGACCAAATTTTGAGGAAATCGTGGATTGTGAAGCAATTCAAAGCATAATTTGTTGAGTTTTGACATTACATTCAATGACTTGTGAGATGGAAAAAAACTTTTTTCTTCTTTAAATGTGGTCGTTTGGGCTCAAGTACATCGTTTGAATGGTCCCATAATTCTGCCTCAAGCACTCTCACTTTCGGATTGTCTAATACGATATCATGGATTCTGTTCTTCATTTCTGCAATAAGGTACCTCTTTTGGGCAATTCCAACGTTATTTATTAAAAGTGCTTATACAACCACGTTTGAATTCAATAAACCAATAAATTACGGTTGATTTTGATGGAGCAGATTCACCATAACATTTGTAAATCCATTCCACAGTGTTTTTTCCTATTAAAAAACAAAGCTTATCAAAGCTCGAAACTCATTTTTTCCATTGTAACAAAATAAACAAACTGCGTCAAATTGGCTCAAATTTTGACACTCGTCGTTTTAAGAAATAATATAGATTTGAACCTAATGGTGACATATACGTTTCAGACCAAAGACTTGTAGTATCTCTTCATATAGTTGAATCGCATCTTTCATGCTTAACATCAAGCGTTATCAGGTTAGATCCTAAAGTATGGCAAATACCAAGATGTCTTATGTTGAAACAATTTGTCATGCACTTTATAATCGCAATAAATTAATATAAAATATTATTTATATAACTATAACGCAGAGTGTTGCGAAACTACATACTAATCCAAAGTTTATCTTATGTGCCAACCGAGTCATCACATTTTTATTGTGTCAGTAGAATACATAAGAAACAAGTTCCCAACTAAATTCATTATTTGTAAAAATATGTATATATTATATATTTGTGCAATAGACTATTGCAAAAAATGGCATTTATCCGGGTTAAGAAATAAGAGATATTTCTTAAACAACTGTTTTCGAGCCAGAAGATTTACCTTGCTCTTTGAAGATAACTGAAAACCATTTAGTGTGTGACTCAAATTCAATGCTTTACCTTTGCCTAACTGCAGATGTTAAACATTTCTACGTTTTGTATGATGAAAAAAACGTTTCATGTGATAGTATAAACGATACTGAACCATCTTGTGATTTATTTCTACTTGGGATGCCATGTTTTTCTCGATTCTCTAAATTTCCTGACCAAATGCCCTGAAATAGCCCATGTCGGCAAGACTACAAAACAAGTTTGTCAAATTTATTAAAAATTCCTTTTATTAAAAATGAGTAATAGTACGTTTACATCCAAGCTAATTTGCTCATTTCGGCCAAAAAACTCAAAGGAGATGTGTAATTAGATCATTTCCTATAGAAATTATAATTTAAATATCCAACTCATTTTAACGAAATTAGTAACAAGTGAGACATGATACAATTACCAGGTAGTATTATTCGCTTAAAAGCAGCTGTGGAAAAACTGTCAATATGGGCATATAGTGTCAAGATATAGCGAGTAGGTGCAAACAATGTTTCTTATTGTATTATTGAAAATGAAAATCGCGCGATTTTTGTAACAATTTTTCATATTTTTAAAATGAAAACTTTTTTAGCGCGTTGAGCACTTTTTGGTAAAGCGTAAAACAATAGAATCGCGATATCATTATGTTGCTTACATCAAGAACGAATTTGTTTCTATGTATATGTTTTAAGCGTGATACATACATACATACATACATATAAGAACTTTTTCGCTATGGCGGACACTGCCAACACAGTTGTACTTACTTTTATATTATACAACTGTGTACAACTATATACTAACTTTTCTAACAATTTGTTGGCGTTGTTGGGTTTTTTTGTTATTGTTGATGCAGTATTCAAATAATTTTTAAAGTTTTCATGAGTTAGTGTTAATAAAATATAGATGAATACTTCAATTTAATCATTTCATTATATTTGTATTAAATATAAAAAACAAAGCAAAACCTAAACAGAGATTTAATTTCGTCATTAATCATTTCCTTCTAAATATTTAAAATTATTGTTTTAAGTATAAAAAACAAAAAAATCCCCTTTTACTTTTTGCTGTGATTGCAATACTTCTATTTGACACTATATGCCCAAAGCAACGAGTAAAAGTAGCGATTAATACTACCTGGTAAAGCGGGAAGTTCATTCACTGCATATGCATATGCGTCCGTCTACTCGCTGAACGCAATGCAATAGAAATATGTGAAAGCTTACAGATGAAAGTTCATATACTGCATTTGCATATGCGTCCGTTTACTCGCTACGCAAGCAAAGTCGAAAATATTTCAACTTTTCTTGCGTAATTTGCGTTTTTTGACAGCTCGTTACTTATAACGAACAGAGAGAAGAAATAAAAGAAACGAGTCAGAAACTTATTACTTCTAGGGACGGCTCTTCTAAATAAATCTTTAAAAATTAAAAATGTCTTTAATTTTTTCATTGTTAATTTCTCAAAAGAACTTTTTTATACTCAGGATTTAAGATTTTTTTAAAAATAAATGAAGACATTTTAAGTATTTTTGTGAAAATACCATAAAAAATTCCCCATTAAGAACATACTAAATATTTTACAAGTGTGTAGCCCTGCTTAGTCTGAACGTAAAACGCAATCATTGAACTCTGCTATAATTTTCTTGCGTAAATTGAGCCAGCGAGTAGACGGACGCATATGCATATGCAGTGCATGAACTTCCCGCTTAATTGTATCATGCAAGTGAGATAGATTTCAAGTTAAAAACAGCTCTGAGCAAATTAAACTGTTTGATGAACATACCAATCAAAGAAAAATGTCAAAAATATGGTTAATTTAAAAAAATCTTTGTTTTTTCGGCTGCATAAGTCGGCAATAAACAAGAAGTTCTAAAGTTGTATGTTGTAAGCCAAAGTTGTATAAAAATACAACTCTTGTGAACAAAATCTTGGAGTTGTATGTCATATTTCAATACTCAATCAGCTGATTGTAAAAATTTAAAAAAAACAAAAATGCCTAGCGGAAGTGAAAAAAGCAAAATTAGTGCAGCTTTGTGCGAATATCAAGAAATTGCATCGTTAGAGGTTGAGCCAAGTAAGTGGTTAGCTATTTTAATACATTTCACCATTATTCATTCATATGTGTCTTCAGGTGAAGAGGAAGAGGAATTAATTGATCGCTTCTCAGTAAACATGCTTCTCAGTAAACACCTTTTAAATAATCGGAGGAGTATTCACCTTGGCGTACCAAAATCTTACTCTTGGGAGCGGAATGTGCTACGAAACCTTGACGATAGCAGGTGTATCTAAATGGATCGTGTTCGCCCTGAGGAGTTTCAACATATCGTAGACCTAATAAAGCATGACGCTGTTTTTAACAGCAGTTCAAGTGCACTTCAACTATCTGTCGACTTGCAACTTAAAATAGTTCTCTATCGGTTAGGATTCTCAGGCTATAGGCAATCAGTTCGAAAAATGGCCTCTATTTTTGGCGTGGTTGATGGTGGTACTACTAAAAATGTGACCAAGCGAGATTTTAAAGCCATACCAAGGCTGAAAAGTAATTTTTTATTTTGGCACAACAAAAGAGAAAGGCAACAAATTGTGTCCATGCCTAGCAAAGAGTTGCCCAGATGTATAGGTTATGTTGATGGCTCCGAATTAAAATTAGCCGAAGTCCCCACTAAACGGCATGAAATGTACTTTTCCCAAAAGCGCTAATATGCAATAAAAATGCAAGTGGTTTGCGATTACAGATTAAAGCCGGGAGTAGAATGATTGCGTATGCGCTTGCTTCCGTCTACTCGCTGGCGCAATTAGATTCGAAATGCACGAAAGCTTATGGTAGTGAGTAGAATGCTTACAGGCGCAAATTTTGTCAGCGCAATTTACCCAACAAAATTTGAAAATATTTCAACTTTTCTTGCATAAATTGCGTTTTTGACAGCTCGTTACAAATAGCGAGCAACGAAAACAAAGAAAAGATACGAGTTTATTCTTTGAAATTTTCAGGGATGACCCTTTATCATGAATTTTAATAAATATATATTTAAATAAGTTATTACTTGTAATTTTGTTAACATTCCTTATTCCTAACATATTTTATTTTATATTGCTAAACATCAAAATATTTTCAAGATATTAGCGTTAATACATCTAAAATTGAATTTCAAGAATAAGGAAAACGTTCAATCATTTTGTATACCTGCTCTAAGCGCAATAACATATTTCATTGTACGCCCAACATATTTTTTTTGCGTATGTTGCGCCAGCGAGTAGACGAAAGAAAGCGCATAAAGCCGTGAGTAGAATGATTGCGTAGCGTTTTTCATCCGTTTACTCGCTAGAGCAATTTACGCAAGAAAATGATGGTAGAGTTCAATGATTGCGTTTTACGTTCGGATTAAGCAGGGCTATAAAATTATAAAACATTTGGTATGTTCTTAATGTTGAGTTTTTATTGTATTTACACAAAAATACTTAAATTGTCTTCATTTATAAGTAAAAAAATCTTAAATCCTGAGTATAAAAAAGTTCTTTTGAGAAATTAATAATGAAAAAATAATAGACATTCTTAATTCTTAAGGTTTATTCACAAGAGCCATCCCTAAAAGTAATGAGTTTCTGACTCGTTTCTTTTATTTCTTCTATCTGTTCGTTATAAGTAACGAGCTGTCAAAAAACGCTAGTTACGCTAAAAAAGTTGAAGTATTTTCAATTTTCTTGCGTAACTAACGTTTTGCCAGCGTAACGTTCACAACCATTGAACTCGCTCCCATAAGCTTTCACATACTTCTATTTTATAACGCCAGCGAGTAAACGGATGAAAAACGCATACGCAATCATTCTACTCCCGGCTTAAGGCAGCTAACGATTGGTTACCTAGGTAGTGTACATGGCGCTAACATTTTTTCAGAATGTATTCTTTCAAAACTCCCAGAAAATTTCTTAACATCACAGTGGATAGCCGAAGACAGTTATCCTCTTAAGCCATTTTTAATAACGCCATTTAGACAAAATTCCACTGAGCACACGCAACAGCAAAGAGAGTTGTTTAACAAATAATTTTCGAAGGACCGTGTTCGCATAGTAAATTGCTTCGGGGTTTTGAAGGAACTGAAGTTAGAATGCATTCGACGATAAATAGAAATAATTGTAATGAGTGGGTAATGGCGTGTTGCATTTTACACAACATTTTGATATGTTTTCAAAATGAAAATGACGATAGCAATTCAAATTTGATACAACAAATTGACTTGCCTTCAGAAAGTAATACCAGGGACCTCTTACTTCATTACATAGAAAACCAAGCTCTATAATATGAAATATACATGCACATTAGTGCGTCCTTACCCTCTTAATTTCCACTTTTCCCTCAACAGGCAGAGATGCAACATACAGATGAACAGAGCGAGTCGCAACCAACACCGATGGTAAGTGAAGATGAGATCGTGGCAATAGCAAAACCCATAAAGGATGATAAGGCGCCAGGTCCTGACGGAATCCCGAACCGAGCACTGAAGCTCGCCATTTTCTCACAGCCGCAGACGTTTGTGCAGTTATTCAACGCGTGTCTGACAGAGAGCATATTCCCAGCACAGTGGAAGATCCAGAAACTAGTGCTCATACTGAAGGGTAGTAGAGCCATGGACGACCCTTCAGGCTACAGGCCGATATGCCTGCTCGACACAATAGGCAAGATCTTCGAGCGAGTGGTGTGCAACCGCCTCGAACAGGCGATCCAAGCGAGTGGAGGACTCTCTACTCAACAGTTTGGGTTCCGGAAATTTCATTCCACAACCGATCTATCAAGCTAGTCACTAGCACTGCGCATGAAGCTATTGAAGGGAAAATATGGAGCAGGGGAGTAAAGCAATACTGTCTCGTGGTAACGCTACACGTACGCAATGCATTTAACTCGGCTAACTGGAGTCAAATCATGACGGCACTCAGGGACTTTGGAGTGCCACGATACCTCATAAGGATTATTGGCAACTACTTTCGCGAAAGAGTTCTGCACTACAACACAGAAGAAGGCAAGATGACGTACAATGTCTCCGGTGGAGTCCCACAGGAGTCGGTTCTGGGACCCATGTTGTGGAACATATTGTACGATGGTGTCCTCAGGCTCGCTGTTCCCACAGATGTCAAGATCGTCGGCTTTTCAGACGACCTAGCGGTTGTGGTGACAGCAAAGCACCTGGAGGAAGTAGAGGCTCTCAGTGGTTCATCTATCGCCACAATTAATAGCTGGTTGAGGTCAGTGGGACTAAGTCTGGCTGAGCATAAGACGGAGGCAGTGCTCATAAGTAGCCGAAAAAAAGTAGAGACCGCCAGAATTAGCATGCGTGGAACGGTGATAGAATCGAAGCCATACATCAAGTACCTCGGTGTGATGATCGACTCCCAACTATCATTCAAGCAACATCTCCAGTATACTCACAGGAAGGCAGCTGAAGCAGGAGTGGCACTTTCTAGAATAACGCCACATACAAGGGGCCCCAAACAAGCGCGAAGGACATTGCTACTTAATGTAGTCAGGTCCATTACGATGTACAGCTCAACTGTATGGGTGGAAGCAATAAAGACTAAGTCCTACCGACGCGTTGTTGAGTCGGTTTTCAGACTTGGCGCACTCAGGGTTTGTTGTGCCTTTAGAACGGTTTCTGGGGACGCAGCAATGGTTCTGGCAAGTTCAATTCCTACCAACCTCCTCGTAGTCGAAACGGTGTTTACCACCAATAACACTTACGCGGCTAATCCAACCGCTCGTAAGCAACTCGCTAGAGAAAGAACCATGCTCAAGTGGCAGGACCGCTGGGATAGATCAGCGAAGGGTCGATGTACTCACCAGCTTATCCCAAACCTGTCCAATTGGTGTGGCATAAGTCATGGCTCTGTGAACTTCTACATAACGCAGATTCTTAGCGGCCACGGGTGCTTCAGAGCATATCTGCACAAATACAAGCACGCCGCAGACCCCTACTGCAGTCACTGCGCTGGATATATAGTAGAAGACGCGAACCATGTCCTCTTTGAGTGCCCAAGGTTCCACAATATCAGGCAACAGGCCTCAGCGAGTATCGGCCAAACGGTGACGCGGCAAAACTTAATTACCCTTATGTTGGTAAACGAAGCGAACTGGTCAGTGGTCAACGCCCTAGCAAGAGTCGTTATCGATGAACTCCGAAGAGTTGAGCGCTCACAAAATAGGTGATACAGAAGTTGTAGGCTATCCCATAACGACTTCCCAGACAGAAGACGAACACTGGTCGATCAGATTTTAGCTAAGTGCTATTTCCATGCCCCGTGAAATGGTGTTTTACGGCGGTTCCACGGGGTGTAACTATGGACGACGTTTCAATGCGAATCGTACACTCCCACCTGCACAGTGGCGCCTTTTGAAGGTTCCCCCTTCGCGAATAAAATAAAAAAAAACCCCTCTTAATTTCGTATAATAGCCGTGTTTTATTCGTACTGGTTTAACCAAAAATGTTCTAAACTACATGCAGAACACTAACAAAAAGATGAACCAGCTCAGTAGCTGGATCATCTTGTTAAACTTTTTTTCGTTCCGCTACTGCTCTATAGATGTCGTTGTTTATGTTTGTTTTAATTGATTTATAGTCACCCTTTGCTGTCGAAGGAAACAGCTGTGCTTATTTTTTTGCAATAAATGAAAAAAAATGGATGCAAAAGAGTCGTAATTTTATTGCCCCAAGCGGTCAATACCCCAAGCTCCAGTGTCCCAAGCGGTCAAGGCTCCAAGCTCCATTGTCCCAAGCGGACAAGAGAAAAACTTAAAAAAGTTTAACTAATGCGATCTATTCGTTCATTAGGTTAAACCAGAACGAATAAAACGCGGCTAATGTAAAAATAACTGTAAATAAAATTTCGTGTATCTTCGACCACCGGAACCCGTGCCGACTTGCATCCATACATGTCGGTACTTGGCGATATGGGGAAAAAGTATTCATTTTTAAAAATACCCTAATAACTTTTGTTAAAGTGTTAAATTCCAAAAGACTGGTTCACATCTCATTTTTTATTTAATATTTCTAATAAATATTAATAAATAACCTATCAAACATGGATATTGGACAAAACTCCCCGAGTTGTGATTTTTTACTTTTTGAAAAAAAACTCCCTTTTGTTCTTGTTGCATTCAAAAATTGAAATCGAATCGAAAAAAAGGAACTAAAAACTGATTTAATTTTAAAAGTTTTTCATTTTCATTTAATTTTTATATTTAAGTCTAAGCTCTTCCATGGCCAGCCACTCTTGCATTTCCAGCTTTTGTTTTTCTATCCGCTCTCGGCTCAAAATTTCCATTTCTTTCAGTTCTAATTCCTTCGCTTTAAAAAAAATTCAATGGTCGAATGCCTCGGAGGAGCTACTTTGCGAGTTATGGAGGGAGAGGATATCGGAACTCCGTGGGAACCGCAAGAATGGGCACGTGTACAAGGACAATGCAGCAGATATGAAGAAAATAGGGTTTTCTTTGATGGCAGAAGATATTCATGTAAAAATTAATAATTGAACAGCAAAATACAACTAAGTTTAAGGTATTTTAATATTGCCTTATTTGCAAATATTAATTAGACTAGACTATTAAACATCTGCATGAACAAATCCCAAAGCCACTTCAAAACATTCGCTTAAAACACCTATATTGAATCTACGCGTACTCAAAAAGGTTTGAGATAAATTTTAAAATGTTTTACACTACAACTGTAAACTTCGTAGCAGTTTAATCAAATGTATTCATGCAGATGCCTATAGACTATTACTATACAGCACATATTACTACATTAAAAACTAAACTTGGAATCGATTTGTAGCAGAATACTGCAATTAAACACTTGTTCTTTTTATTTCAGAAAACGAAAGCAGAAGATAGGCTGCACATAATGATCTCCATCTGATTGGCCGCTATTTTTTGTTTTCAATGAAATTTTAGGAGGATTTAAAATATACAACATTGATACTTTGATGGAAAAGAGCATTGGTAGAAATGTTAATATTATTAATTGCTATAGAATTCTAATATTGCTATAGAATTTCTGATCACTCCTGAAACTTCCGGTCACTCGACTGAAACGCAATACTCTGAAACTGAGTCATTCCCGTTCGAGGATTCAATATCAAGTGAGTTGTTTCTGCCCAAAATTCGAGTGGTGTCTTACTCGAGTGGATCTTCAAGAAATAATAAACGTCAACTTCAACGTAAGTAATCGAGGAGTTAAGAAACTCAAAAAGTTTAAAAAGAGTTGCAAATGGAGGAAAATCGAGTTAATATGTTAAACTTTTAAAAATAGAAGAACATCGAAACAGTTTATTGGAGGAATTTGTTATCGATTCTCATAATTTTCAAAATTAGCTATTGGAAATTTTGGAAAAAAAAAACAATAAAAATCTTCCATAAATATTTACTTATTGCAGCTCGTATGGTTTCTGCAGATTAGTCGGTATATGTATGTGATTGTGCAGTTATGAGTTGGTTGCGGTCTTCGATTTTGTCCTGCAGTATCATTTTGATACATTCGATTTGCTTTTCGTACGTTTTTAGGCACTTTTTCATTGACTTCTCAATGCCATTTGAGGCGATATTTTTTAACGTTTTTAAACTTTTTAAATAAACAATCCAAATTTTTCGGTCGATATCCGATACTATAGACTTTCCTCTTAAGGCAAGCCCAGAAAGTCTCAATCGGTCTTAGCTCTGTGGTACGTTTGGCGGGTTAAAGTTCCTCGCCACATATTCAATTCCAAGATCCTCCAAAGCGTTGAGAGTTGATTTGGCATAATGAGAAGACGCCAAATCTAGCCAAAATATTATTTTGGCATACCGGTGATGCTTATGACTAAACTCTTTAAGCACCGGTAAGCGTCTTTCCGTATAAGTTTGCGAACTTACAGCCAACCCGCCTTTACAAAAACTGGCCCACTTATTCCACGCTCGCTAATGGCTCACCACAGCAAAACTTTTTGCGGGAACTTCGTCTTATGTAGAAATTTATCCTTATCTTGTGCTTTAAAATTAAAATTTAAAATTAAATTAAAGACGCATTGTAATATTTTTGATGCCTTTCATTGCCTTAAACGGTAAAGTACGACTCGTCATCCATCACACAAATATACTTAGAGTTAGGAGCCAAATAATTTTTGGAAAGATTGTGTAGTCTGGTCTTTAGTTGTTTTTCTGTAATTTTTGGTGCAAAACTCTTTTTTTTACGTTGAATGTTCATTAATTCTAAGTACTTTTTAATTGTATTTTTTGCAAAACCATGTTTTTTTTTTTTGCCAATTGTCTATACGATTCAAAGCGGCACGAACTTTTGAGTCACTAAAAACACATTTTTTTTTTCCAGAATCAAGTTTTCGTTCTATGCTCTCTTTATCATCCAACAATTTAACTGTACTATATATGAACGCTTTATTTGAAATTTTGAAATGGTGATAAATGGCACTTTTCTTTTTGTTTGGATTGTCTTCACGAAATTTACTTATTAATTTTCGACGTTGTTCCTCGTTTAAAAACATTTTTGCGACTAATTATTTCTTACCTAATTCAAAACAACTTCGAAAGAAACTGTAAGTGCAACCAAATTTTTGGAAAAACGTTGAGTTGCCGAGCACGTTTTATTTTTAACTTGTCCGGATTCCATTGCCCATACGTTATAATCATTATGTTCGTTTAAAAAGTTATGAAGAACGTAAGCACGTTTTATAATAAGAGCTGCGTTACCAATATAATTGTCGAGTACTTTTTCAATCCGGTCAAATCGCCCCTTAAGATTCCCAAACGCGTTCTAAACCACTCTTCGCCATTTTGAAAGAGTGCAATGAACTTGTTTTTCACGCTCGGTGGCGGCGACTTGGAAAGGGTAGGGTTTATTTAAAAATCGGAATGCGGAATCTCCAAGCATGATTACAGGAACATTCACTCCGCTTATTTTAACTGAATTTTCCTGGAGAATAGGGTTCTCAATGCAATATTTTCTTAATAAGGATGTTTCGTACAAATTTGCGAATCGTTACAACGACCGGAACAACCAACACAATACAAGATATCGATACCTTTATTTCAAAACAATAACAACATTTCTCAAAAGATTAAATATCAAAAGTCCCATTGCAAATGTTTTTATTCTTTGTAACTGACCCCCCACGACTGGCAGCACCTTGACGAAAGCAGTCCCTCCGACTGCTGGGTGTGGGGGCTTAAGTTTCTCACAGGGCTGTGTTACCAAACAAACTCGGTGAGAACAACTAAGCCTGCCACTCCTCCCCTGCCCTATCCTGAAACATCCCTTCTCTCCTTCTCTTTCCCCCTGGGTCGGATCAAGGTGTCATGCGTACCGTGCCGAGGATCAGCCTGGCTGAGGACCCAGTCAAAAATAATTGCTCAGTCGCGAACGGTGTGCTCCGGATACCTGGCGACCTCCGGTTCTATTCAGCCTTGCCCAGGTACTGCGGATCTCTGCCTGGGTCGACCGTCCCTTCTCCGCCACTCGTGGGAACCAAAACATGAACGACAACAACAAAAACAACACACAAAAACAACAACACAACACACAAAAAACCTCAACACCCAAACGGGGGTCCGGACCCCAAACAAAAAAACCGGTAGGAACCTCCGGTTCCGATCTCAAAGCTGTGGTACCACCAAGCTTGAAACCTACCACACAGGGTCAGACGATGATAGTGATACCATCAGATCATCGCCCCTTATCAACAACAGCAAGCACATCGAAAGCCTGTGTAGCTGACATTGGACCCTCCGGTTCCTTAAGCAAAGGTAGCAATCGACGCGGAGACGCGGGTTCAACCAATGCATCTGGGACCAAGGAAAACCCAATGGTCAGCGCCAGGGCGACCGATTTTGCAAGAAGGGATCCTTTAAAGGCAGGTTACCTAGACCGCAGGAAGGCATCCCGTATTCTTCGACGCCTGGCTACCGATCCTATCAAGGAGGGTCAGGTCTCAAAGGATGACCTGAGGAAAGTCAGGGAGGATATAGAATGGGCAAAGAAGGTTCTACCGGACTTCACGCTCGAGCCTCCCCGCGCAAAGCTTCCGGCCACGAAGAGAAACCGCTCTGTGGAGGAACCTGCAAATCCGAACCAGACCGCCAAGAGGGCCAAAACCCATGGCGCGGGGTTACGATCCTTCGCAGATGTTGCCAAGGACAAAATAGTAATAGGGGTCATAGACCAAAACAGCGAGGACGGTAAAATACCCAAACACCAATGGAGCTGGATAGAAGCTTCGCTCGCCAAGGTCGCCTTGCAGGTCCTCAAGGACAACCCTGGGCCACCACCGTCATGTACGGACGCAGGATGGTTTCAGGGTAACGTCAAGCTGATGGCCTGCGACAACAGCAGATCCGCTGAGCTATTTAAAGCGGCGGTTGAGAAGGTCGGGGAGGTCTACCCAGGCGCTCGGCTAAAGGCTGTTAACTCGGAAGAGATTCCGTCTAGACCAAGAGCTAGGGTCCGGGTTCCAGTCACTCCATCTGAACCCGAGGAGATCCTAGAGATGTTTAAGGTCTTCAATCCAGACATCTCCACACACAACTGGAAGGTGGTCATGCTGGAGCCCAATGCCGAGGATCAAACGGTCGGCACCAAGAGGTCCAAGATGGAGATCTTGCTGATCCTCAACAATGAATGCCTTGATGGGTTAACAAGGACAGCACTCTCAACTATGGATTCGGTAAGGTTCACCCGAGAGTCTATAAGACGGACACGGTGTCACTGGTTGGTCGTGCGGCTTTCATCGCCACGACTGAGACTACCAGTGATATCGAAATGGCGTCGGGAAGTGAGGATGAGCTGTCGTCCGCTTCCGAGCTTGCTGCTGCGATGACCAGCCTCTACAGCGAGCAGGACCTTTTGGGAGAACCCCTCAGCGACGAGGAAGCTGACACTACGGTGGTTGGAGTACCAGAGGATGTTCCGGGTACTCCAAATTAATCTCCACCACTCCAAAGCAGCATCTGCTGCTCTCCAGCGTCACCTGGCAACGGGTGATGTCGACTTGGTGCTCATTCAGGAGCCCTGGATAAACAACAACAAAATCCTGGGCCTGAATACACCAAACTATAAAAACTATCACGTCTCTAATAAAGGTAAAACTCGAACCTGTATATTAGCTAAACAAAACTTAAATTGTTTTATTCTCCCTCAGCATAGTCATGGAGACCTCACGGTGGTCAGCCTGGAGTTGAGCCACAAAAAACTCAGGGTGGCCTCCTATTACTTCCCGTATGACGAGGATATACCCACACAGTCATTTCGGAAACTGGTAAAGGAAACCAACCCTGCCGCGCACATAATACTGGGTGGAGATGCCAACGCACACCATTCGCAATGGGGCAGCACAAACAACAACGATCGAGGTGAGTCACTCTTTAACTACCTACTTAATACAAACCTAAATATATTAAATAAGGGCAATGAGCCAACATTTATAATTAAAAACCGAGAGGAAGTCCTGGATGTCACCCTAGCATCTGGAAACTTCTCGGACGAAATTTATTCATGGAAGGTCTTAAAAGAACATTCGTTCTCAGACCATAGGTACATAGAATTTGGCTGGAAGGAAACTAATCAATCCCTGCCTCAAAAAATAAGAAATCTCCGTAAGACAAATTGGAGATGGTATAATAAAATAATCAAGAGGTCCTTGACCTCAGATAGTTCTCTCCACGTGACAAACAAGGAAGGTTTAGACGCCCTTGTACAAAACTTTACCAAAAAGTGTTCGGATGCCCTTAACAGAGCATGTCCGGAAAAACTACAAAAGAAATCCCGTAAACCAGTATGGTGGTTTCGGGAAATTGAAATCCTCAGAAAGGACTGTCGTAGAGACTTTAACTACGCAAGGCGTAGCAATAGCGAGAACGCATGGAAAACATATAAGTCCAAACTAGGTAGTTACAAAACAGCAATTAGGAAAGCAAAAAGAACATCTTGGCTTTCCTTCTGCACAGATATAGAAAGTACTTCTGAGGCCTCAAGGCTTAGGAAAATACTTGCAAAATTCCCAACAGCACCAAGCTTTCTTCAAAAAGAAGATGGTACCTGGACAGACTCATGTATCGAAACCTTAGATACACTCATGGACGTACATTTTCCTGGAAGTGGTCACACTAACAACTCCAGCTTTCAAACATCTTCCTCCGAGCTTACACCTCAGCAGATTGGGCAGCTAACCAGCAAGGAGAATTTAAGATGGGCGGTTTACTCGTTCCAACCTTATAAATCTCCGGGTCCCGATAGCATTATACCAGCTCAACTCCACTATAGCTTCAACGCAATAGTACCCTGGCTTCAGGCGATCTACCATGGTTGCCTACTCCTTAACTACATTCCATTAGCTTGGAGAGAGACGAAAGTCATATTCATACCGAAAGCGGGTAAATCCTCTCACACTAAATCGAACGACTTTAGACCCATAAGCCTCTCCTCCTTTCTGCTTAAAACACTGGAGAGGCTTATTGGGCTTCTTCTTAAGCCGAAACTCGACCGGCTCCTTAAAACTCAGCATGCTTATATAAAAGGCAGATCAACAGAAACAGCTCTCCACTCTCTTGTGTCTACAATTGAAAAATCACTTGAGAACAAAGAATACACGCTTGCTGCCTTTCTAGACATAGCAGGTGCATTCAATAACGTCCTCCCCTGTGCGGTCACCTCTGCCTTGTCAGAACTGGGGGTGGAGGATTTTCTCGTGAGTCTCATCCACCAGATGCTCTTGGGCAGGGTGGTAAACTCAGAACTGGGGGAATCCTCTATCCGTAGATTTGTAAGCAGGGGGACTCCACAGGGGGGTGTTTTGTCTCCGCTTCTGTGGTCCGTGACGGTTGACCAACTGTTGCGTATCATGGAGGAGGAAGGCTACAAAGTTATTGCATATGCTGATGACATTGCTCTTGTCTTTAACGGAAAATTTCCTCAAACTCTCTGTCAACTCATGGAGAGAGCACTCGCAACCCTCTCAAGATGGGCTGCCTCTTGTGGTTTGAATGTAAACCCGGAGAAAACAGATCTCATCCTTTTCACCAGGAAATACAAAATCCCTAACTTAGAACCTCCGCGTCTGAACGGCAAGAGGTTGCTCTTTAGTGACAGCACGAAATACCTAGGAGTTATTCTGGATAAGAAACTTATCTGGAATGACAACATAAATGAACGTGTTAGAAAAGCAAACATAGCTCTGTTTGCCTGTAAAAAATCGATTGGGAAAAAATGGGGTTTTTCCCCTAAAATAGTACGCTGGATCTATACGGCAATTGTCCGCCCCATACTTATATATGGCTCACTGGTATGGTGGAGGGCCCTGAATAAGAAAACTATACTTCAGAAATTTGCTAAGGTTCAAAGAAGTGCAAGTCTATGTATTACCGGGGCATTATGCTCAACCCCAACTAGTGCTCTAAATGTCATGCTTCACCTTCCTCCTCTAGATATCTTTGCCAGAGAATGTGCTAACATAGCAGCTCTCAGACTAAGAGAATCTGGAAATTGGATAGGTAATAATTGCGGTCACACATTAATTCTAGACTCATCTGTCCCTGACAGAACAGATTACTGTGTGCCCTGCTTAAACCTTGAAAAGAACTATGAGGTTCTCATCCCTTCGCGGCTAGACTGGGTTAACAAAACCCCCCTTAAAACCACCGGCATTAAAATCTTTACTGACGGTTCTAAGCTTCAAGAACAAGTAGGGGGTGGTATCTTCTCCCAGGATCTTGGAATTGAAGCTTCCTTCAGACTCCCAAATTACTGCAGTGTCTACCAGGCGGAGATGATGGCCATTCACGAAACCGCTAAGATTCTAGGTCAAAAAGACCTCAATGGAAAAAGTATCCACATCTTTTCAGACAGTCAAGCTGCGCTCAAGGCGCTAAACTCACATATTGACAACTCCAAAATTCTCACTGAATGCCGCAGATCTCTCAACGAGATGGCCAGGTTATTCAGGATCCACCTCGTATGGGTACCCGGACACAGGGATATCGAGGGCAATGAACTGGCTGACGAACTGGCAAGGAAGGGTACGACCTCTAACACCCTCTTAAACGAGGACTTTATTGGTATACCCATTTCCTCCTACAAACTCCGGTGCAGGAGCAAAACTTTAAGCCTTGCACAAGAACGCTGGGAACAACTTGACACATGTAGGATAGCTAAGCTAACGTGGCCTTCCTACGACTTAAAACGCACCAACTCGCTGCTTGAACTTAACAGGGTAAACCTGTCTAAAATAATAGGAATCCTCACGGGTCATTGTTTAATCGGAACGCATGCTCTTCGCTTAGGAGCTATATCAAATGACTTTTGCAGAAGCTGCATGTGCGAAGAGGAAGAAGAAAACACTCAGCACTTCCTCTGCGAATGTCCGGCACTAGCTAGAAGGAGAATGGCAACTTTGGGCCATCCCTTCCTAAGTGGACTTACCGAAGTCTCATGCCTGGAAATTAGGCATATTTTAAAGTTCATACTCCGTTCCAATTGGTTTATAGAGGAGGGGAATCTCTAGTTAAAAAGGGATTATGTGGTGTCACAACGGGCCTGTACTGGCCTAGGTGTACGAGTCGTCTATCGGCTCAACCACTTCAACCTAACCTAACCTAACCTAACCTAACTGACCTATAATCCACGAGCGAAAGTGAAATTATGGTGTACCAGCCCTTATGGCTAAAGTAGTCTATAGCGTCTTCAGCACTAGGTCGTACTTCTATGTGACATCCACCTAAAATTGTATTTATATGCTTAAGTGCATTCAAATTCCAAAAGACATTTATATGTTTTTACACCTACCAAGAGCTCCTAGCTTATGGAAGAGCTATGTAAATCCTTATGAAAATCCTTATCTGTGGAAACCATTGGTAGACTCATAGTTTCCTCACTGAGGATACTGAATTTGTTCAAGTATTTTGGCTGATGAACCTTCCAAAATTCCTCGCAAATCTTTTTTTAAAATCATACAAAATGTTGACTATGCAACTCCAAAAAGATAATCTTACGGGTCTATATTCAGCGGAGGAACCTAAAGCATAAACTGTAATTGCAATTATCTTTTGTAATAGAATCAATTTCCTAAATCTTATGTCCTGTTTGGCCAAATTCTTCATCTTGTTGCATAGAATCTTAAAAGTTGCCCGCGACATTTGAAAATTCTCGCGAAAGAAAACATCGTTACTGCCACCAACTTCTTTCTCCCAAAATTGAGATGCGCGGGGATGTAGTTTGGTAATTAATGAAAGCATTTAAGATTTTTAATATAAGACCCCTTTTACATTGGTCAAGACTTGAATTCAAGTCTGTGAGTTTGTATGCAATTCGCCGCACATCGGAGGCGACGAAAGGGTAAGAGAACATTGACGCTGTACCGTCAAGTTTTTGGCAATGTTTTGTATTTCTTTTGTGCTTTTCGCTGTTTTGACAAAGCGCTTCATATTATTTTTCGTTTGGTTGCGTGCGTTTGGTGCAGTGTTGCCAGATTAGGGGAATTCTCCCTAGATTTAAGGGTTTTTAACTGGTTTGAGGAATTTTAGGGGTAATAAATCTTTAGAGGATTTGTAGGGTGACTTCAAATTTTCTAGGGGTTTTTTTTGGGGTATTTGGAAAGTTAAAACTAAAACTATGCTTTAAAACTATCCAATAAAATAAGGAAAAATAGAAAAATACTTTTTCCTCCATATTGTGTAAAAAGCGATTTCAGCAACACTTTATAAAAACGGCTGAATTGGCAACACTTCAAATAAATTACCAATCATTTCCCATTTCACTTCAAACTCGCTTCGCGCTTAACTTAAGCAAGTATGGGGAAAACTGACGAAAAGAAAAGGTATGCCCAAAAATATACAAAAAAAAAATGGAAGATGGTGCCTGCTTTCAAAGGTAAAACTAAATTTTGAGGCCGATTTCAGCTTGGACAATTGAAAGCTACAAAGCAACTTCCTGAGCTTGTTGAAGACGTCCAACAGCTCAGCCCTTTAAATACATAAGAACAAATAAAAAATAATGTATGCAAGATTATGCCATGCGCATGTCTGCCTACGTCATGATCGACACATTGTCAAAATCAGCTGTTTTTCACTGAGCAAAACATAAACAAACAGAACTGTAGCTGAAAAATAAATCCCACAGAACTCTTTCGCACTATATTTCGTCAATTGTTGCACGAACAGAAAATCAGTAAGTAAAACAGAGAAATTGTCTTTTCCTATCTACGTCACGAAAGACCTAACGTCTTGCGCAGAACGGTGCAACTTTTCCTGCCTCTGTTGGCGTTATCTGATTTCTATTATTTTTGGGAACACTTTAGCAATTAGCATTGCAGTTGCGCTTCTCTTCAGCTGTCCCTTGAAGCTCAATAAATTTTAAGTTATTTACAACTGTATTTTTGTATGTTTTTCGAAAACAAATTTTAGGGGAATTTTAGGGGGATTTGAAATTCAATCTAGGGGTAAATTGTGAGAGGCATCTGGCAACACTGGTTTGGTGTTATGTAGCTGAAAATTGTTAGACTGCGAACCATGATACAATAAGAAGGTAGGGTAAAGAGCTTTGACAAGACCTACTGCTTATGTCAAAAAGCATTTTAGCGATGCCACTTTTCTGTATATTTCATAAATTTGGGATAAATACATAGGAAAGGAATTTTATATAGGGTAAATAAGAAAAATTTGAATCAATGTGTTATATTTGAAACAACGAATTTTTTAGTTATTTAATAGCTTTATTTTCACTAATTTAATATTGCCCATAATTTTTTGTTTATCTTTTTGTATTCCTTATTTCTTGTTTAAAAATTTTATTCTAATGTGCATACGATATCTTAAAAAAACTTTTTTAAGTCTTCTTAAGACAGTGGAACTGTTGAAGATAAATTAACTTTTTTTTAAAAGTTCCTGGATTATCAATATTCTCAGCAATACATTTTATATAAAACGCTTACCCACGGAAACCATGAAACATGGATTTGTCATGGGATTTTTTCTTAAGATATGGTAGCACAGTATTTTATGGTTTTGATATTAGCAGTAGGTCTTGTCAAAGCTCCTTACCCTACCTTCTTATTGTATCAGGCTGCGAACATAGTGCATGTGTATGAGCAGAGCAAACATATTAAAGCAATAAAGAACGCATCTCTTTTGCACCAGAATTCAACTCTTGACCAATGTAAAAGGTTTCGTCAAGTCTAAAAGAGAACGTCAAAAAAAGTTGATTTCAAGTCTTGATCAATGTAAAAGGGGTCTAAGAACTTTTATTACCTTGGTCTAAAGCATGGTATAATTAATCAGGTAGGTGTGACAGTTTTCAATCGAACATGAATTGTCAAAAATCATACAAAACAAAGCAAACAAAAAAAAAAAAACAAACATATTCATTTGATTTTTGACAATCCATGAACGATCTCGTGAGAAAATAGCCTGTTGTGAAACCTACCTGTATACACTGTTGCCAGATTGGGCGATTTATCGCTAATTGGGCGCTTTTTTTCTTGTTTTTGCGCTTAAATTTTTAAGAAATCGCCTGGCGATTTTTGTGAAAACCACGCTTTTTCATAAACTCATCTAATGTGTGTGGGAAAAATGTTTGGCAATATTTGTAAGTTGGCATTCACCTTTCTTTCCTTGCCACATTCTAATGCATTTGTGGAACGTATTTTCCTGGTCAACAGAATGAAATCAGGTATGCTAACTTCAATCATTCGAGTAAAATGCTTCATGAAGGCTAAAAACTGTTGTTGCAAGTCGCTGCCAAAATCCGATGATATGATTTCAAAAATTAATAAATCAAAACGGAGGAAGAGTCTAATATGGCTGAAGTATTTAATAGAATGGAACTACGTTTTTTGTAAAAAGTTTTTATTTTTAAAGTTGCATATTTAAAAATTCTAAATAGTTATAGTCTCTAAAAAATTTTTTAACAATCAAAATTCTCGTATAAAATTAAGTATCTTTTTTATTTGTGTACTTAAATACGTAACATTTAATACGTTTTTAAGAAGAAAAGAATTGAGCATTATATATTTTTTGCAATTCGTGTTTGAAAAGATACGCCAGTTTGTGAAAAATTTTTTTTTTGTGTTTTGCAGATACGACCTTCAATATATAAACTCAAAAATTTAAACAAATGGATATTTAAGATTTGAAAATAAGCTTTATTTCAGAAAAAAATGAAAATGAATTCATAAGTAAACATAATCAGTCTCCATTGACATAAGCAAAATCGACGGTTTCAAACAATTAATCTTAAATATTAGTACAAAATAATTAAATTCTTTTTGCGATCATTTCGGCTTTAAAAGGTAATTGTTTATGACCGAAATGTTTATCAATTTTGGATCTGATGCGTTGGTCGCTTTCAATCAATTTTTTTCTAAGCCCTCCACGTTTTTCATTTTGTATGATACCAGTCGCATAAGTTTTAGCCATAGCCGTTCTTACTGTACGTTCTCTAACATCCAATGTATTTAAAAAATTTTCGACATGCTTTAATAGACGCACCTTGCAATGGAAGATAATATTCAAAAGTACTTAATCTACTTGGATTCGATCAAATAGTTTAATTTTTTTTTACAAACCGGACAATGTATTCCCGTTGACTTTGTAATGACCCCAACGCCCAAAAATCATTAAATATTTACTTTCGAGTTTGGTGAGAAAAATCACTACAGTTTCGATTTGCTCTTTTACAGTTTTCGATATTGCAAGTTAACCCTAACGTACGTCCTGGTACAATATTTTTATGAACATGTGTCATATATTCTTTTCCATTTTCCTTAAATTTTTTCGCAAGCTTGTTTTTATTGATGTTTCTAGTTTTTACCGTCATAAATTCCCTTTGAGAACCATCCACTTCATAATCTTCTGGGCGCATAATGTATTATAAATAAAACATTGATCGCGACAGTAGTCATCAGCACAGTGCACCACTAGGTGCCCTTTCTGAACTTACGCCACTTAGTGACGATTGCGTGTAAGTATTATGTTAGATACGACTCAAAGTCATGTACGTTTTTTAGCCTTACTGTTTTATTTAAAGTTCTTATTTTTTCTGACATGATGCAGTATGGCTGCAGAAATATATTGACATCTTTAACTCAATTTCGCAAAAAACGCTAGTAACGTCAGTTAGTCATACGAGCGACGATATTACCTCTTATCCTTCTTGTATTAATTTCTAAATAATTAATTTTTTTATTACTTGCTCACTTACTTATTTTATTTATGTACTTACTTATTATTTACTTATTTTTATACCCCCACGTTTAAAAAACGTAAATGGGAGTATATTAATTTTGTCACTCCGTTTGTAACGCCCATAAGGAGGCGTGGCAGGTATAGAAAAGTATATATATTATTGATCAGCATCACCACCCGAGTCGATTTAGCCATGTCCGTCTGTCTGTCCGTCTGTGATCACGATTACAGCCGTAATTTTAAAGCTATCATCACGAAATTCAATATTTAAGCTTTTATCTAAAAAATAAAGGTCAAGTTCGAAAATGAGTCAAATCGGATGAAAACCACGCCTACCTCCCATACAAAGTGCCTTTATCAAAACGGTAAAATCTCTTAGAATTCCACAAACATTAATGTATGGACTTGAAATTTTGACTTTGAGTTTTGATATTAAATATACACTATAAGTATGAAATTCAACCAAATCGGATGAAAACCACGCCTACCTCCCATACAAAGTGACTATCAAAAAGGTAAAATCTCTTTAAATCCCACAAAAAATAATATATGGACTTGAAATTTCGCATATGAACTTTGCATATGTACTCTGTGCATATGTACTCTGTGTATGAAATTAACCAAATCGAGTGAAAACCACACCCACCTCCCATACAAAGTGATATGTCAAAAAACAAAAGCGAATATTTTCTGTTAAAAATATGACGAAAATGTTTTTACAAATAAATATTTTATTGACTGCTTAAGACTTTGAATATACTTCGGTTCGGACGTGGGGGTATTTTAACTGCGGCTTAGTCGAAGATCATTTCTTACTAGTTTATTATTAATTTTAAGTATTAGTATACTCGTATATTAAGATTTTATTATATGAAAATAATATCCAATTCATCCATATTACTTATTTAGATTCTTTGCATTATTCATTAATACTACTTGTATTAATTAATTTCATAGAAGAAATAATGAAGTGTACCGATGACTAAAAATAAAAACATAAAGTAGAAAATAGAAATTTACAAACCTAAAAAATTACACTAGCTATAAGCTATTCAAATTTTCTCATTTGGCTTAGGTGTGAAAGTACTATAATAAAAGGTTTAGACAAATTAAGGAAGTATTTTTAATATGACGGCATACCGTGTGATTATTATCATCTTTAGGATGCGAAAAGTTATAACACCAAATAAAAGTAGGTATGATAATGCGAGTGGCGTCCGTGGCGTAGTTGGTTAAAGTGCGTGGCTGCTATGTCAATGAACCTGGAGGTCCGGGTTCGAATCCCAGCAGCGACAGAAAATTATTTGAATTAAAATTATTTTTCTGTACGGCCGCCACCTCTCTGCAGACAATGGCAAACCTCAGAGAGTAATCAAAATGCCATGTAAAGCTTCTTGAGAATAAGAACATTTCGTTCATCACCGTTTGGAGTCGGCGTTAAGCCTGTAGGTCCGTTTCTCGGTCAATTGTGTACAAACTCAAGAACACGCACAACACAATTGATCATAAGAAACTAGGTCAAAGTCCTTTCAAGGGCTGAAATGACCAGTTATTTATTTTTTTTATTTTAGTTTTTTTTTAACTTTTGGCATTCTGAAAGTTAAAAAAGTCACACTGTGCGAAGGCATCTTGATAATAAAATTGACTATAAAGTTGCGTGCAGCCTTTGTAAACTCTGTCAATTCAAGCAAAATTTTGATAAGCAGAATGTCTGATTTTCGTTTTTTAAGATTTATTCAAACACGCGGAGCAGAAGTTAAATAAATAATTTTATTTAATGGAAAGAATAAATTGCACAATATTCAACAAACTATATTTTAAGAATGAATGTTTTCACAAAAAAGATTAACTATCTTCAATTTTCAATTCAAAAATTGCTTTGATATTTTTAAACAAAAAACAAAAACTGATTGTATAGATTTAAACACCCGCTCTCAATCATATAAGTTTAGCCTTGTTAGTAATTCTTTGAATTGAGTTGAGTCCAAAGATTTACTGAAGATGTCAGCCAACTGTTCCTTTGTTCCAATGGACTTTATAATAATTTATAACACTGAACAACAAAATCTATTTTTTTCCATAATAACAAGATTCCGACAAAAGATTGTGAACACAATAAAAAGTATATGGCGTATATGGTAACAAGTTTTGGTACAATAAAATAATGGGAACTGGAGGAGGGAATTAAAATTAACGTTTGTTTTAATTTTTTAAACTTTTCATAATTTTTTTGTTTGAACCTAATGGATCTTATCAGCCAAAGTGCATCATATAAAGTTCGTTGCTATTGCTAAGTACAAGGTGGCGCAAATGTAGTCCTCCTATCAGAAAATTCTATAAATTTTGCGATTGGCCCCTAATGTCAGTTCTGTTTTGACATTTGCGTAGTAAACACATGCGAAATACACGTTAATAAACAATGTAACGCTACACTGCTCCAGAACGCCATCCTTAATCACCACCAAGAGGAAGATGATATTTCATCAAAAATAATCATGAGTGATGAGGCCCATTTCCATCTTAGCGGGTACGTAAATAAGCAAAATTTACGCTTCTGGGGCACTGAAAATCCGCGTGTAACCCACGAAGAGCCATTACACCCGCTCAAAGTCACTGTATGGTGTGCTGTTTTCGCTGGAGGAGTCATCGGACCTTTTTTCTTCGAAGACGTCGCGGGCCAAACGGTTACTGTGAATGGTGAGCGCTACAGAGCAATGATCAACGAGTTCTTTTTGCCGCAACTTGATGAATTGGGATTGGAAAACATGTGGTTCCAACAGGACGGTGCAACGGCACACATTGCACGTGCCACAACCGATATGCTGAAGGATGCATTTCCCGGGCGCCTAATCTCCCGAATTGGCTATTTGGACTGGCCAGCAAGATCGCCTGATTTGACCGCTCCAGACTTATTTTTGTGGGGCTTTTTGAAGTCGCGGGTTTATGTCAGCAAGCCTCAGACTCTTGCAGCTCTTAAATACAATATCCGTCAAGAATGTGAGGACCTATCGCCGGAAGTTTTGGCCGAAGTGATGGAAAATACCATAAAAAGGGCTCAAATGACAATCAACTGTGGCGGCGGCCATTTACATGACATCATATTCTCGACTTGATGTAAAAAAATTAAAAGACCAAATAAAAATAATCCACAAGAAGAATCAAAGTTTTTCATTTTTTTTTTAAATTACAGCCAAAAAACATCGGAAGGTTATTTTTGCGCTACCTTGTATGATGTGCCAAATGAGTAAAACAATTTTTTCATATAAAGTAACCCCCTAAAACCAAGTTTTGTGCGACATTTACTTATAGTAGAATTTTACGATAAATTTTTTTGTGGAACATTTTAACCCATTATATTCTTGTTTTATAGGTCTTTTTTGCCTTTTATTATAAAAATGTAGAATGTAAAAATGTAGTCTACCCCATACTTCTGAAGGAACACTTTTGCTACGAGCCTTGCCTTATATCGTATACCATTTTCATCCTTCTTAATTCGAATGACCCATTTTGATTTCAGTAGCTTCGTATTTGGCTATAGCTTCATTATCTACCAAACATTATTGGTTTTCATAGATGCAAGTTCTTTATCTACTGCTTTTTTCCAAAAATCAGTATTTGGGCCTATTCTGCGCAATCTTTTATGAAAAAATTCTGTTATTCTGTTATGATTTCCCATACAAATTTTTTAGCTGTCAAAAAATCTGCTATGCGTTCTAAATTCATATTCTGCACGACAAAATCTGTTATGAAATCTGTTAAAAATCATAACAGATTTTCGAACTGTCAAAAAATCTATTCCAAATTCTATAATTGGTATTCAGCGCGACAAAATCTGTTATGAAATCTGTTAAAAACCATAACAGAATAACAGACAGATTTTTGAGTCTTTTATCATAACAAATTCTATTGAAGTGTCATTTTATATCTGAAATGGATATTTATTTGTGAATTTCAATAAGAAATTCTGAAAAAAGGCGAAAAATGTAAGTAAACTAATTGTTAAGTATAAATATATGCATATGTTTATGTTCAATTTAATGTTTTAGACGAAACCATCGAGCAACTCTGCTAGAGTTGCGGCTTCAAAGCAATCTATTCGAGCTTCCTGATGTGCGCTTCGTGCAGCTATTTCGTTAGGGCAAGGTGAATGCTCGACTGCTCATGAACAAATTGGAACCAATCGTGGAACATCCAAAGTCTGTGATGACGAAACTCGATATTTAAGCTTTTATCTTTATTAATATGATTTTTTTATCTCTATATCTTTATTAATATGCACTCAACTTGCAATTTTGCATATGAACTTTGATATTTAACATGTACTTCGAGTATGAAATTCAACCATCGAATAAACCAAAACAAAAGCGAGTATTTTCTATTAAAACTATGACGAAAATATTTTTACAAATAAACATTTTATTGGCTGCTTAAGACTTTGAATATACTTTGGTTTTTTGGCCCAGTCTAAAATCATTTCTTACTACTTTTAAATATTTAAGTTCTATAAAAACATTTTATTCTTCAACATGTATTTATAGTGTTAACACTGATTAAACATTTATACAATTTAAGTATAAAATACCAAATACAAATACTTTAGCCGACACCTATTGTGTTGATCTGCAAACCTTAAAAAATTGGTTTGCTTGTTTGAGATCACAACAGGTAATGCGTTGGAAACCTTGGGCGTTCCATAGCTGCCATTCGAAATGACACGTAAGACGTACTGACCAGAAAGAGTGCCGTGCTACAAATCGTGCATATGATTGCAAGCAGCCTTAGCGGCAGACATCCTACGTGCGGAAATCACAGCAGCGCCACATCTCATCAAATTCTCCTTGCAGTAAGTCGGCATCCCAGACTGATTTTGTGCACACTGTCTCATTGCTAGAATAAGGGAATTTAGTCGAAAAATTCTTTTTTTTTACAGCAATATGTGTACCTTAACATCCTTGCGTGCATGTAGATCCACCGCCTGGCCCTGCATCTTGGAAATTTTCACGTTCGCCGAGAACAAATCCTTGCGTTCCAAACCATGAAGGCAGCGGCAACATCCTCGAAGCCCATAGCTGGATCAATTGTTGGTACAACTTGCCGTAGTAGAGGTAGTGCACAATCGGCTAATTCCATGACGACACCCTCGAGTACACCAACCATATGAGGAATATCGAGCAAATGCAAGATGAGAAGCAATTTTGCCGGCAGCGCCGCTAACATCAACATGAATTGGCTGCATTTTGTTAACTTGTGTTTTTTTTTTCTTCGATTTGCTTATGAACGTCAGAGTACCAGCAGCTAACTTAAAGACGACTGAAATATACTGAAGAAAATAAATTGTTTAATTTATAATAAGCTTTTGCATAAAACAACCCTTAACTTACTTTTTCGCTCTGCATTTTGTTGACTATGAATAAATTTATTTACAACAATCAGCTGTTTCATAACAGAAGTTAACGGAATTGTAATAGATTCTTATTTTCGAAGATTGATAACAGGTTGCCATAAAAGTTCGATATACTGAATACCAATTTTAACAGATCTTTTATGATCGGCATCTGTTACGATTGATAACAGAAAATGCGTAACAGAATAACAGATTTCGCCGAATAGGCCCAATTACTTCTTGAAAAAAATTTGCTCTTAATATAGTCAAATAACTTACTTGGCAGGCTCATCCTTTCACTTTGCCTTAACTAAGTAATTTCATCAGCGCTTCTGCTAGTAAATTACGAAGGGAGCGCAGGAGTCACTACGTTTACATTAGAGCAAATGAGCCATTTCAAATGAGTCATTCAAATGTGTTTACACTGATTTTTTTTGCGAACGTATCGCATTTAGTTTGACAGCTTGTTCTTTGTTTTCGAATTCACTTCACAATATTTTTGACATTTTCCTTTCTTTTTAGTGCGTTCGGTGTGTTTTTATCCATTCTGCATTGAATGCGTTCGAAATAGTTTGTAATTAGTTTTAAGAACGTATCCAATCTCATTCATTTATTTCAAATGAGATGATTTGCAAATGAGAATTCGTATGAGAAATGAGATGATTTCGGTTCTCATTTGGCTGAATGAGCTGAAATGAGTCATTTGGCTCAATGTAAACGTAGTATTAGTCGTCATCTCCAACCACTGCATTTTCAAAATCGTCACTTAAAACGTCATCTTCTTTTGCTTCGATTGGAAGCGTTAGATTTTCAGCCGCCACATCTTCATTTTAACCTTTTTATAAGATTTATATAAATACGCGGAGTAGAATTTAAATAATTTTCTTTAATAGAAAGAATTGCTACACAATCTCCAACAAAACCTATTTTAAGAATGAAAATTTTCATAAAGAAAATTGCTTATTTTCAATATTCAATTCAAAGATTGCTTTGATATTTTTAAACAAAAAAAACTGATTTTATTGATTTCAACATTGATCAACTTGAAAGCAAAATCCTGATCGTGTAATTGCAGCGTTAAAGAATTGCTTCTATATTCGAACAGTCATAGAAAATATTACGCTGGCAATGTTGCGGGAAAAGCTTTTCCATGACTAGTTTAAAAGCTGCCGATAAAAAAAATTTAATTTCATTTAGTAGAGTTAAATGTAGTTTTTGTGGATTAAAATTAAAAATTCGCAAAGAACTAAGGTAATCAAAATACTTAAACATCAAAACCAAGACGAATAATTCAATAAACTGTGCGTAAGTAAGAAAAAATAATAAACTCTTTTCTGTGTTTATCATTAAAACTGAGGGGTGTGAGTCAAAGTAGCGCATATTTCTTTTTATACGCACTTTTTGACATTTCGTTTTGTGCTGTCATATGTTTATGTTTTATCTTTCGCCTGACAACAACGTTGAAAATTCTGCGTTGTGCAGAAGTCGGTGGAAACAATTTTTTGTTTAACTGCGCCTTCCATTTCTTTATGATTTCTATTATCGTTTACTCGTTGTTGCACGAATGCGTTGTGATTCTTTTGTTATCGGACTTGTGAATATATAATTGTTATTAGAAGATTTTTATTTACACAATTGTTGGAACCGAATCAACATTGTACTGTTGTGAAGAATCTATGCTGTGGCCATAATTGTGGACTTGTATTTGACAAATTGCGCATACTCATTAACTCTTTATCTGGAAGATAGCCATAGCTAATTTGGGTAGGAGTGGCAGAAATTTAATTTGAAGTAAGTAGCTTTAAAGTGGGAGCTGAACAATTTCCAATGAAATTTGATTCCTTGCGTGACTTCTATGACTTGCTACAAATCCGATGAACTGTTTGCCATATATCATTGATATTTAACACACTTTCAAGGGCGTTGTTAGGGTCATAAAACTTAAATTTGCTAATTGCTCCTTATTTAAGGTGGAAGGCATCAGTCTAAAGAAAGCTTCAAAGATTTTTACGTTTCTGGCCGAAATAGCTTATCATAAGGCATCGAGTAAAATTTGTATATATCTGCTTTGCATGCACCAACAGATAGATTGCATAATTAAAGACCGTTATTGACTTAGATAAGTGTCTCATGTGTAACAAAGATAAAATATGCTGCCATGTGCTCGACATGATGCGATATCAACTCATCTGCGTAGTTTTTCATCTACGCAGTTTGTCGCCTTTTCTTCATAATGAAGTCTGTCGACAGACTGGACTGGATGCTGAAGCGCTTCTCAAGCCCATATTCAAGTGTTGTTTCATATTAATGCAGTCTACAATGTTCCTCCATTCCTTTTGAGCATAAATAAATGTGTACAGAATTGCTCAACGTCTGATATTCTTCAAGTAAGGAGAAGCCATAAAGTGTCGCTTGTGGTGACAATGAACTTTAGAACGTAATGAAAGGTAAATAAAAATGTCAGCAAACAAATAGGAGTTGTGCATACATAAAAATGCTAAACGAATTTTTGTCTGAGTTGTTTCGTGCTACGACAGTCGAAAGATTGTATCACAGTGATTTTCATTCAGATTCAGAACTTTGCTCTGCTCCGTTCATAGATAAGTTTGCAGCACTTTATCTGCTCTTTGTATTTGGGTTAATTATTATTTAATAGGAGCAAACTTGTAGCTCGATTGATTTGTAGCGAAAATTATATGAATCATATGTTTGTTAATGCAAAGTTTATTACGTGTATATTAAAAAAAAAAACTATATAAAAAATTCCACTGTTTTGCTTATTTCTTTACATATTTGCTCAGTTAAAGCACGCTCAAGACGTTCTCATAGCAACTGACTTAAGAATGTCTCGCAACGTTAACAATCCGACGAACATCCGGGACTATGGCGCCACGTCGAGTAGCACAAATCTACCCGATGTGAACTTCTCCGGCTTTAGTCCAACTGAGTTCATGTCCCTGAGCGAGGACATTGCTTACAACATTAATTTGGTAAATTCCAGTTGTAAGCAGTTGGAGAAGATCTTCAAATTAATTGGTACGCCTCGAGATCAGCCGGCGACGCGCGAGAAAGTTCATACCATCCATGCCAAGACGAACACCCTCATCCAAACCACGAGCAAAGATCTTGAGCGTCTGACATCGGTTGTGCGTCGTGGCGATAAACAGCAAAAACTGCAGCTGGAAAAGCTTACAAATGACTTTGGTAGCGTGGTGGAAAAATACTCGGGAATACAGCAGCGAATCTCAGCAGCCATGAAGCGCTCCTTTACGCAGTCGGAAAATGTGAGGCAGCAGGACGAAAAGTCCTATTCAGCTGCTGAATCGGACCAAGCCGAGCTACTACAGCGGCAGAAGGAAACTCAAGCCGGTCTACAGTTCGAGCAGGATATGCTTGTGGAGCGTGAAAGGCAAATCAAACAAATAGAGGCTGATATTCTGGATGTAAACTCAATTATGAGAAAAGTTAGCAGTATTCTTCAGGCGCAAACCGAACAAGTTGGTAAGTATTCCAATAATTTACTCCATCGGTTGAAGATAACTTCGATCTAATTAAAAAAAAAAATATTAACAACATTTTAGATTTAATTGAAACCAGTATTGAAACCACTGCGACGGAGGTAGAGCTCGGTCGTGAGGAATTGGCAAAGGCTGCCGAACATCGTCAAAGCTATCGTCGTAAAATTTTAATACTTCTAGCGATTGCTGTGATAATAGGCTTAATTGTAACTGGCATAATTGTTGGCAAGTTAAAAAGTTAAATTATTTATTATTGATATATAAAAATATTAAAAAGAAAAAAATCAACCAATTTTATGTATTTCTAATACATTCAATTGTTATTTAAAACTTATTCATAAATCCTTAATTTTGGAAAAATACAAAAAAAAAAAAATGTATAATTTTAATTAAAATATTGTTATAATAAAAACGCTATGAAATAAAACAATGGCTCACAAATTATTAAAAATAAAGACATTTTTATTATTTTAATATCGCGGTATGTAAGCATAGATAGAACGATAGAAAGTAGTGCAGTGGTTTGAAGCTAATACAATGAAAATTGTGAATAGTTACATATTTTACAATACATATTTACAATATTCAATATGCAAATAATAAGCTTTGTAGAGTTAGGCTATTCAAATGCATAAAAATGTAGTCATTTTCAAAAAATATTTTTTTAGCTGTTGTATATATTTATATGTAGTGGCGTCCGTGGCGTAGTTGGTTAAAGTGCGTGGCCGCTATGTCAAAGAACTTTGGAAACCCAGGTTCGAACCCCAGCAGCGACAGAAAATTATTTGAATTAAAATAATTTTTCTGTACGGCCGCCACCTCTCTGCAGACAATGGCAAACCTCAGAGAGTAATCAAAATGCCATGTAAAGCTTCTTGAGAACGAGAACTTTCCGTTCATCGCCGTTCGGAGTCGGCGTTAAGCATGTAGGTCCGGTTCTGGGTCAATTGTGTACAAACTTAATAACACGCACAACACAATTGATCATAAGAAGCTAGGTCAAAGTCCTTTCAAGGGCTGAAATGACCAGTTATTTATTTTTTATTTTTTTATATTTGATTTGCTTTATAAATTGTGCATTTATACTGTAAATGGTGCAAGAAAGATCATCATAAAATTTTCGATGCATTTTGAGTTATTGAATAATTTTTTTTAGTGGTTCTGCCTTTTACATAATGTACTTTTCCTGCAAAAGGATCCAGATAGACTTTTATCAAAGTTTGTTATATTCTGAAGTATATATTGATATTTTTCCTAACCTTTTTTTTAGTTATTGAATAATGTTTTTTTAGTGTTTCTGCCTTTTACAAAATGTACTTTTTCTGTAGAAGGAGTCAGAAAGACTTTTATCAAAAATTGTTTGTTGTATTCTGAAGTACATATTGATACTCTTACTAATTTTTTAAAAAAAGTGGCTCTGCCTTTTACAAATTGCACAATTATTCTGTTTTTTTTGTTTTGTTTTTTTTTTTTTGTGAAATAAAATGAGAATTCGTATATCTTATTTAAAAAGATTTATGAAAAAAAAAATACATATCATAACGAAAAATCATCTGTAGTGTAATTAGATAAAGTACCAAATTTTTGTTTTATAAATTATTTTGAAGATAAAGAGTGATTTTTTAAGTGCCTGATAACTTTTTTTTTAAAAAAAACGCATAAAATTTGCAAAATCTCATCGGTTCTTTATTTGAAACGTTAGATTGGTCCATGACATTTACTTTTTGAAGATAATTTCATTTAAATGTTGACCGCGGCTGCGTCTTAGGTGGTCCATTCGGAAAGTCCAATTTTGGGCAACTTTTTCGAGCATTTCGGCCGGAATAGCCCGAATTTCTTCGGAAATGTTGTCTTCCAAAGCTGGAATAGTTGCTGGCTTATTTCTGTAGACTTTAGACTTGACGTAGCCCCACAAAAAATAGTCTAAAAGCGTCAAATCGCATGATCTTGGTGGCCAACTTACCGGTCCATTTCTTGAGATTAATTGTTCTCCGAAGTTTTCCCTCAAAATGGCCATAGAATCGCGAGATGTGTGGCATGTAGCGCCATCTTGTTGAAACCACATGTCAACCAAGTTCAGTTCTTCCATTTTTGGCAATCAAAAGTTTGTTAGCATCGAACGATAGCGATCACCATTCACCGTAACGTTGCGTCCAACAGCATCTTTGAAAAAATACGGTCCAATGATTCCACCAGCGTACAAACCACACCAAACAGTGCATTTTTCGGGATGCATGGCCAGTTCTTGAACGGCTTCTGGTTGCTCTTCACTCCAAATGCGGCAATTTTGCTTATTTACGTAGCCATTCAACCAGAAATGAGCCTCATCGCTGAACAAAATTTGTCGATAAAAAAGCATAAAAACACATTTCGAACCGAACACTGATTTTGGTAATAAAATTCAATGATTTGCAAGCGTTGCTCGTTAGTAAGTCTATTCATGATGAAATGTCAAAGCATACTGAGCATCTTTCTCTTTGACACCATGTCTGAAATCCCACGTGATCTGTCAAATACTAATGCATGAAAATCATAACCTCAAAAAAATCACCCTTTATTTAAGTTTGCTATCGAATGATACCCAAATTATCCTGATCGGTCAAATATTAGCATAGATATGGTCGAATTTACATTAAAACTTTTTTTAGTAAAAATTTTTTTAAAAATCGATAACTCGATAACTAATCGATATATCGATAAATCCTTCAGTGAATCTTATTTTCTCAATGAGTTCTTCCACACTGCATATTCAGATCTTGGGGCCACGGAAATCGTAATCGTGCCAAATTTGTGAAAGGATAACTTTTGATAACTTCTTTCTACACCATTGTCGCCATACACAATTATCTTCCGCTGCATTGCCATTATTGACATCGTTGCTGACATTTTAGCATTTTTGTACGTTGTCGACATCAAAATGTTGAAAATTAATTTCGACTCCTAAGTTGACATCACCATCTCTATTTTTTTATTCCTAAAAGTATGTTAGAATTGTTCCTTTACAAAATAATCAACTTTGGCAGCACTAAGCTCTTACAAGCTGTCACAAAATTTAATGATCATTAAACACTAAAATAGCAACGTTGATGGAACTGTCAAAATTTCGGCAATGCTTGAAGGGGAAATTCAAAGGCTGAAAAGATGTATTAAAAACGATTAATTATAATATAATTGGTGTATTTCGTGTCGTGTAATCACTTTTCCAGCGCGAACGAACGAAGATTTCTTCATCTCATCTCATGGCCATTTCATCAGCAAAAAAACTACTTTTTGCTTGGCATTCTCTGATGTTGCACACTATTTAATGTTTGACCAGGAATCGGGGAAATCTCGCCCAGATCTCATTGGATAAAATAAAAAGATTTTATAACTTGTATATGAAACAATTTTGCGTTGAACATATGCGTTTAGCAATTTTTTCATAGAAAAAAATTACTTAGTTACAGCAAGTAATTTTAGCCAATTAGCTCATATATTAGTTGCTGATGCAACACGTTTGCCCTATTAAGAAAATGCTAATTTACGTAATATATTGGCAGCACTTTTAGGAAAACAACCAAATTTATACCACATCGACAAAAATAATATAAATCAGATTACGCCATCAGAGGCAGAAAAAGTTGCACCGTTCTGCGCAAGACGTTAGGTCTTTCGTGACGTAGATAGGAAAAGACACTTTTTTGTTCTTCTCACTGATTTTCTGTTTTTGCAAGAAAAGACGAAATATAGTGCGAAATAGTTCTGTGCTATTTTTTTTTTGAGCTACAGTTGTTTTTTTATGTTTTGTTCAGTGAAAAACAGCTGATTTTGACAATGGGTCGATCATGACGTAGGCAGACATGCGCATGACATAATCTTGTATTTATTATTTTTGCCACATCGATGATATTACTTTATCAATTTTAGATAAACATAAATAATTGAAATAACCAATGTTGCCAAGTTTTGGCGATAAACTCTGTTAAGCACTTAGACCGCTTTTACATAGGTCAAGACTTGAATTAAAGTCTGTGAGTTTGTTGGCAATTCGCCGCACATCGGAAGCGACGAAAGGGTAAGAGAACACTTGCGCTGTACCGTCAATTTGTTGGCAATTTTTGTATTCCTTTTGTGTTTTTCGCTGTTTTGACAAAGCGCTTCACATTGTTTTTCGTTTGCTTGCGGGCGCATGGTGTTCTGTAGTTGGAAATTGTAAGGCTGTGAACATAGTGCATGTGTATTAGCGGAGCAAATGCAAGTTATGCATCTCTTTTGCACCAGAATTCAATTCTTGACTAATGTAAAAGGTTTCGTCAAGTCTCAAAGAGAACGTAAAAAAAATTTGATTTCAAGTCTTGATCAATGCAAAAGGGGTCTTATGAATGTTTTTTCAAAAACATGCGCATAAAGCGAGAAGTTCATTCGCTTCGTGGCGTCTGTGGCGTAGTTGGTTAAAGTGCGTGGACGCTATGTCAACGAACTTGGAGACCCAGGTTCGAACCCAGCAGCGACAGAAAATTATTTGAATTAAAATAATTTTTCTGTACGGCCGCCACCTCTCTGCAGACAATGGCAAACCTCAGAGAGTATTCAAAATGCCATGTAAAGCTTCTTGAGAATAAGAACATATCGTTCATCGCCGTTCGGAGTCAGCGTTAAGCATGTAGGTCCGGTTCTCGGTCAATTGTGTACAAACTTAATAACACGCACAACACAATTGATCATAAGAAGCTAGGCCAAAGTCCTTTCAAGGGCTGAAATGGCCAGTTATTTATTTATTTAAGGTTATTCACTGCATATGCATATGCGTCCGTCTACTCGCCGGCACAATTTACACAAGAAAATTATGGCAGAGTTCAATGATTGCGTTTTACGTTCAGACCAAGCAGGGCTACACACTTGTAAAATATTTGGTATGTTCTTAATGGGGAATTTTTTATTGTATTTTCACAAAAATACTTAAAATGTCTTAATTTATTATTAAAAACATCTTAAGTCCTGAGTATAAAAAAGTTCTTTTGAGATATTAACAATGGAAAAATCATGGTATAATAACCCAGGTAGACTTATTAGAATGACAGCAAAAGTTGGCATACCTTTGCTGTCAAAATACGGTGCTGCCATATCTTTAAGCGAAAATCCGAGTTTTCAGAAGAAAATGTTTTAATATTATATGGAATTATAATAGATATATAAATTAAGAACAAAAAATAGTACAATAAATTTATATGAATTAAGCGTTTAATTTTGTACTTTAGTACAGTTGAGTAATTTCTTCTGTTCATTGAATTTCTTTATTATTACGTTGTATAAAAGTGCAGTATGTATGAATATCAAAGCGTGCTAATAAAACCATATTTAGTATTTGTGTCAAAATATTGCAATGATGCTTTGTTATATAATATATTATTGGAATCTAAAAATTTAGTTTAGTTAATTATCAAAACTAAACAAAAATTAAGGTTGCTCTGTTATTATATTATTTTTATCCCTTTAGCCCATTATAAAATCCCAACCCAATTACTTTTTCCCACAAAATTCAGGATGTGGCAATATCAGCGCAGAGTTTGACAGCAAAGGCAGGTCGAATTCTGGGAACTCAACTCTAATAAGTCTCCCTGGGTTATTATACCATGGGAAAAATTATAAAAATTTTCAATTTTAAAGATTTATTTAGGAGAGCCATCCCTAAAAGTAATGAGTTTCTGACTCGTTTCGTTTATTTCTTCTCTCTGTTCGTTATAAGTAACGAGCTGTCAAAAAACTCAAATTACGCAAGAAAAGTTGAAATGTTTTCGACTTTGCTTGCGTAGCGAGTAAACGGACGCATATGCAAATGCATTAAATGAACTTTCATCTGTAAGCTTTCACATATTTCTATTTCATTGCGTTCAGCGAGTAGACGGACCTATATGCATATGCAGTGAATGAACTTCCCGCTTAATACATCATTTCAGCCTTTGAATTTCCCCAACAAGCATTGCGAATTTTTTGACATTTCCAGCAACGTTTCTGTTTTAGCGGTCCTAAAAAAATATTAAACACATGCTCTTTATTTTCTTTGATTTAATAAATTAAATATATAATGGCACAAGGTAAGTTCAAGAAAACGAAGCTTCCAGCTAACATCCAAAAGAAGCAAAAACAGAAGAATGTTGCTGCATTTACAAGAAGATCAAGTGAGTAAACGAAAATTTAAGCACTTGCCAAGCTAGTAATGTGTTTGTTTACCATGTTGCAGATGCACCAATCCAACCAAAGAAGGGAAAATTCACGGAAAATCAAAAAATCAAGAATGTTATTTCAAAAACAGTCAACAAGACAGTCGAAAGAGAACTACGTTCACGTGCTTCTGAGGGACACATAAATTTAAGCAAAGCGCAGGAGGCAGTGGCCAAGCATCACCAAACAATGGAAAGCACCGCGGCTTCAACGAGTGCTGCCGCCAAGGAGTAAAGAGTTTTGAATGTAGGATAAGTAAATAAAATATTGATGTGGCACAAAAAAATTGTATCTTTGTCTTGGAAGCGTCGTTATCTAGCTCGTAAGCACTTGTCTTAGATAACCCTGCTTTCAAGAATCATACTTTATGTGGCCACCCACAACTGTATATTAAGAATAGTTCTTATACAAAATATATATTTATAAAATCAATTTATAAACATAATGAAACAGAAAAAAAAAAATCAAATAAATGATGATAAGTTCTTTATTATGGAGATAATCAAATTTTTGGATCGTAATTCTTAAATGGGTATTAAAAAACCTCTTGGATTGAGAATACTTTAAATTGAAATTGTGTCCAAGCGATTGGCCAAAATTTTATAGTATCAGCATTGCAATAAGTTTGAGTTTTAACTAGTTTAAGTATATATCCACTTTACGGATACAACGCGTTTGCCTCAAAATATCATTTCCTGATATAAGCGACATATCGCACACTAAATACAAAACGGCACAAATCAAATAACTCGAATTTTCAGGAGAGGCAGAAAGCTCTTTATTTTAAAATGATTATAATATTTTTGAAAGATTGAATTCACTCTGAAGGAATTCCATGAAGAAGAATATTTGCTATGATTTATCAGCTGCTCTTCATGACATTGACGCAACTAAAAATACTGCTCTAGTGTCGCCTGCAGCAGCAACTCAAAGGACATAAAAACAGCCATAGCGGTATTTTACCACTTAAAGAAGATTGTTTTGCCAACGAAATTTTTGCTGCAGTTAGAGATGTGAACTGTGAATTGACTTTTTGCAAAAAGTCAATTTTGGTAAATTTCACAATTAATTTGGTAAGTTGTGCCTCTTCTACCAGTTCTAATCATCATTCGATTTTCATGAAGTTTGCGGAATCTCACATTACTAAATTAGACGAGAAAAGATTTCCGTGTTTTTATCAAATGCCCACGCGAATAGTTTTTTTTTTTCATTACGAAATAATTGTAGATTTCGGTCACAAGATGTAATTGATCATTCAGTAAAAAGAAACAAGGCACGAAAACTAATACTTTTTTCCCTACAAAAACATATTCCTTCTTGAGCCTTATTTATCGTTTAACGGCTTACGGCTTAATTCTACGGTGGTAAAAGCACGGGACCGAAACATTGCGTCGGCCTGCGCTCTTTTGAGTATTCAAAGGTGCCAAATTAGTTCTATGTTGTGATGACATCCATGATTGATGCTAACTCTTATTTAAAAGCATTGAAATTAATAATAAGCTTCCATGACTGAATAGCTGCAACCTTTAACCTTTCATTGAACTAGATATCAAAATATCCTTGAAACCCATACAAGTTAAGGATTGACACTCGGAAATTGCACAGAGTATTCAGTGGTCATAAATTAAATCACACATTATCTGAATATCCGGTGTTGTTTTGGAGATTATGTTTGTGTTGAAATGGATTTATGATATTGCAAAGATAGGCGAACCCCAGTAGGAAATTATAATCAAACTTTAAGGGCATCTACCAATGCAACAGATGCGAGAGCTGGATAAAGTTTTTAACTTAACACTAGCGACAAAAGTGATTCAACTCTAATGCTTTGTTCGCAAAGAGAGTTAAGTTTGAGTTTCCAGTACAAAGTTGAGTTTTACCATTGAACTCAAAATAAACTCTTGAGCTTCCAGTACAATTATGCAGGATGAAACTCAACTACACTCATTTTGTTTTCTGAGTTTATCAAAACTCAATTTGAGAATTGCTTAAAAGAATTCTAATGTTCAGACGAAAAGGTACTTTTTAGATGCAATTTTTTAGATTAAAATGTTGAATTTACTATTTGGAACAAAATTAACTTTGAAAAGCGAAAAAAGAACTTTGGCAAGTATATAAGATGAGGTCTTCATATCAGTATGAGCCGTTAAAAATCCCGATTTGCGCAGCACAAAGAAGAGCTCGCATGTGTACGCAGAGATTGCTGCAGCCTTTAATTCAAGTGGAATTGATGTTACTGTGGTGGAGGTGCAAAAAATATAAGAACACTTAAGTTAAGAAAGAAATATCACACTAAACTCAATTCTGCCGAAGGATCTCTGTGTGAACAGCTTTGGTTGAACTCAAACTAAACTCTCTGTGTGAACATAGCATAAATATCTAAATAATATGTTTATGAAATTACAATAAATTTAAGGCTTTTTGGATCCATAAATATGAAAATAAAAATTAAGATGAAATCAAAGAACATTGGAGAAGGATAAATGCTAAAAATGAAGTCCAACAGCACTTTTGCAACAGACTAACGGTATTATTGTTCTAAAAGATTACGTGTTTAAGAGCATTTTTGCTCAGCAAAGTTATTGTTCATTGATATAATAACTGTAAATATAATAACTATGGTCATAAAACATGAGTCAAAAGTTCAGCATGACGTCCTAGCAAAAATATAGAGGATGTATCAACAAGAGGTGTAAGATTTGTTTTTTGACTAAACAATTATTTAGATTTCTCTTAAACTCTTATTGAATGATAAGGTAGACATACATGGAGATTATGCAGGCGCGGATTCAGGGTATATGGGGGTCTGGCCCCCCAGACGGTATTTTTTTTTTAATTAAAATGTGCGACAAAAACAGTTTATAAAGTTTTTTCTAAAAGCCAAAGAGATAGCAACTGAGCTAAGCACTGAAATCAAACATCCTCGAGTATGTCAACAACTGAAATATCGAAGCAGTTTCCAATTCGAAAGTAGAACACCTGAAGAATATTTTCGGTATTTTTGTTTTTTTTTTGAGGTTTCGATATAACATTGTATATTGTAAAAATATATTAATTTAAATTTGCTGTTCTCTACTATCCATACCTGGATCATTTGACTTACTCCTTGAAACTTAAATTTAAAGGCAATTTTGAGACCTTTGGAGAGCTTAGTCCTTAGCAATCAAGCCAACTTTTTATTTAATGAAATTACATAATTAGCCTTAATATGTAGGTTTAAAAAATATGATGAATGCATTCAATATTATCATTCTTTTCAACTCTGAAACACTGTAAATTTTATTTACTACCATGAAATACTACTAACTATTATGTATTTATTGCATTTATGTTGTCATTTGGTTTCGAAGGCCGATCTTGGTGATATGATTTTGTTTTTTCTTTGACATTTTCTGGAATAAAAGTGCTTATTAACAATAAATATTATTAACAAAGTGTATAAAAATCAACTTCTACAAGTTTTTCTATTATGATATAAGTCAATGGAAACCCATCACAGTCAGGCCCAACAGTCACACACACAAAACAAGTTTAGACGCAACAACAAAAATCTTTGGGGCTGCAGCCATCGGCGGCTGCATTCATTAAAATTTCAATTTAGCTGCAACCATCAGTGACTGCATTCATTCAAATTTTAATTCAGTATGAATTCATTACGTTTTGCAATTTATGTTTTGAAAACAATTTTAATCAGCCTAAAGGCTAAAGCCTAAAGAGTTCTGACACTCTGAATGCTATAAAAAATTTCATCTTTTGAAAATTTATACAAGAGAATGAAAAGTGAAAATGAATTCACACTTTTACAGCTCTGCCAAATATCAAGGGTAACGAACATTTTTTTTGCTAGCATATTGATACTTTTAAAAACGATAGCAGTTATTCCAGTGGCTTCGGCTAATGCTGAAAAAAGTTTTTCAGTACTGAGAAGATTGAAAACCTACTTAAGATCCACTATAGTTGTCAATCGCTTAAATGGTTTAACCTTATAAAACATTCACAAAGAAATTGAAATTAACCCAGAGGAAATCGGGGAAGTCTTCGTATATTAAAAGTCGAATTCTTAGTAATTGGGTGGTTGAAGATGCATAAAAATTTTTATTTTAAAATAATCCTTAGCTACTTATTAGTTTTTAGTTCTTACAAATTATATTCCTTTTTAGTTTTTGAGTTATATACTAACGTCATTAAAAACTTAACCGTAATTTTTAAAAGAAGTATACTACTATTTATAGTATTAAATAAATTTTATAAATAACTAATAAAGACAAATTTATTATGCTAATTTAGCCCACCCTCCCAATTGAGCAATTCCAAGAACTGCCACTTATATTATGTTTGGAAAATAATAACTTTCAAACTTTCAAAACCGCCAACCATACACTTCTTTTTGGTACAACCTTTACCATGGCTGCTCTGTTTCATTCAGCTCTAAAATTGTTGGACTGTGATCTGTGTTTCAATGAGACTTTTTAAGTAAATTTAACACTTTAAGGGCCGTTTTCTCAATGTCCGGTTAGTGTAGCTCTTAACCAGGAGATAGCTAACCATACGATAGCTAAAAACCCATTTCGGTTTCACCAAGTTCTGATTAAGTAACCTTCAGGTAAATGATTAATCGCGAATTTTTCAATTGTGAATACGCGAAAACTGCATATCATCTGTCTTGGGTTTACGTTTTTTTGTGATTTTGTACCGCGAAATAAAATAAAAGTGAAAAAATTCAACAAATTGCCAAATTTAACTCCATATGAAGAAACATTTCTTGTTTTTGAATAAGTGTGTAAAATAAATATAAAATTGTTTACTCTTCTCAGCTGTTCTTCCGATTAGCAGCTAACCGGAACCACAAATTGCCGTTAACTTAATCAGAACTTTACCGACAGTTAAGCACTAACCGAACATTGAGAAAACGATTTTTTGCTAACCGCTGGTTAAAGTGATGGTTAGTGCTTAACCAGACATTGAGAAAACGGCCCTTAAAAGATTAATTTTCTTCAATTTACTTAACAACTTGTTTAAAGAAGAACCAAAACTTAAGGGTAAGCGAAGCAAAAGTCAAATCCGTCAGCTCATCCTCACAAAATGACCAACGATGATTAATTCATAAATTTTCAACAGGGACACATCACATTGCACATCATTATGTGCATTTGTTTTCAAATGCACGTTTCTCTTCTCACCACGAATCGTGCCATATCCGTTTTGTCGTTACATTTACTATTGCAACCGATTAGGGCTGAGTGGGTGGTATTCATCGAATTATCGTGTATTGTGTTTATTTTACTGAAACTTCTATAAATCATAGATGCAGAGTAGTTAAATTAATCGCCTAAACAGCTCTAACAACTTACGTTGTAATGCAGTGCATCTAAAGTGCTGTGACTTAATTTGAATAAACTTGTCGAAAGGATACAAATAAGAATTTGATTTTGAGTTGGTTATTTCATGGTTTATCTCGACAATTAAATGCAATGATATGTGTTGATAGCACAGTGCATTCGTGCAACTTATTTTGATTTTGATTTAGATTTTGACGTCCCGGTGGTGGAGGTTTATAAAATATGAGAACACATAAGTAAATAAAGAAATGTCACAAAAAAAAAAAAAAATAAATAACTGGCCATTTCAGCCCTTGAAAGGACTTTGACCTAGCTTCTTATGATCAATTGTGTTGTGCGTGTTATTAAGTTTGTACACAATTGACCCAGAACCGGACCTACATGCTTAACGCCGACTCCGAACGGCGATGAACGGAATGTTCTCGTTCTCAAGAAGCTTTACATGGCAATTTGATTACTCTCTGAGGTTTGCCATTGTCTGCAGAGAGGTGGCGGCCGTACAGAAAAATTATTTTATTTCAAATAATTTTCTGTCGCTGCTGGGGTTCGAACCTGGGTCTCCAAAGTTCGTTGACATAGCGGCCACGCACTTTAACCAACTACGCCACGGACGCCACGAATGTCACGCACTTTAACCAACTACGTCACGGACGCCACGAAAGAAATGTCACACTAAACACAATTCTGCCGAAGCATCTCTGTTTGAACAGCTTCGGTTGAACTCATGGTATAATAATACATGGTAGCATTGACAGTTGCTTGGGAAATCATATACTGTCAAAAAATATACTCAAAAAGAGAGCGCTCACAATCCGCCATTGAAATCACAAGCAATGTTGAAAACCTTGAAGTGAAAAAAAACAACAACCACAGCAGCTGCTGATGTATTTCCGCAAACAGCTGTGTTTGACAATTTATATTTTCCTGTTGAAGAGAAAATAAGCAGTTGTCAATGCTACCTGGTATAATTATACCATGGGTTGAACTCAAACTAAAATCTCTGTGCGTACAACATAGTATAATTCTTTGCAACTCCGCATGATTTGTACATTTTCGATCTTATGCTTTGTATACACAGAGAGATTAGTTTGAGTTCAAATGAATCTGTTCACACAGAGATGCGTGACATCAATTCCACTTGAGGACAAGATTGCAGCCATCTCTGAGTAGACGTTCGAGTTCTTCCTTGCGCTGCGCAAATCTAAATTTTTTTCGGCCCATACTGATATGAAGACCTCATCTGCTACACCTGCCCAAGTTCTTTTCTTCGCTTTTTGTTAATTTTTTACAAAAAGTGCATTGTACAATTTTTGAAACAGCTGTTCTTGACATTTCTCAGCACATAATCGTTCAATACTCTCAACGTACCTATAGGTCAGGGCTGGGCATTCTAACACAGTCACATTTTATTTTGTCTTGTTAGTATTGGTGCGCCCTCGAATCGAGCACACTGAGCGAAATAGTTGTCACAATAATTAAGATTTGTAAGTTTTTTTCAGATTTCCAAACATGTCAAGTTAAGTAGTAGTTAAGTTATTGGTAGACATTTAAAAAAAAAAAAACGCTACTTTTATACAACAAAAAAAACTAATGAAAAGCCAACACTTCGGCAAAAACTACATAAAACTATTTAAGGAGGAGTTTGATTTGTTATATATTTGTGTTTTGCTTAGTTGTTGTATTTTATTTGTTGTATTATATAGTTAATAAAACTATTGCTTTTTGTGACTACTTTAAATTATTAAATTTCTTAAAATTTATGAACGCTTTTTTCTTATTTTGAATTATCAGATTTCTTATAATTTCATGCATGCTATTTTCTTAAAATGACTTTTTATCAAATCATTGAAATTAGTGTTGAATAATTTTATTTTTATTCTGAGTTCAAGTCTTTTGCTTCATTTTACTAATTCATTCATTTTACTAATTGTCTTTTTTTGCGGGGGAAATAGACCTACAGGGGAACTGATCATCCAAAAAAAAAAAAATCGGTAACGCACCATATTGTATACCTCATGGGTGGTGTGGAAATACAATAAAAATTAAATAAGAACAAAAAAAAAAAATATAAACAACAAAAAATTTTTCGCCTTTCTTAACTACAGAACAAAATGTGGCCCTGTTTGAATGTTTCTGTATGTGTGTTTACTGACACCACGGTTGCCACTCGTCTAGTTTTTTTCGTACCAAAATTTACGTAAAAATGTACCAAAAAGGAATAAAATGTGCCAATTTTTTTTTTTTTAATCAAACAGTTTTAGAACATTCAGTGGTGTATATTTGTGTGTATACGAAAAAAACAAAAATATTAAGTTATTTTATACACTATTTATAAAATTGTAAAAAAATAAAATTGTATATCTATTTAAAATCCGCCAATTGCGTCGATTTTGTTCCGCAATATTTTAGAATTTTAGCAATTTGTGAGTCTGGGCAGCATACCAATCACAAATTTGAAAGAAAGTCAATTAGAAGAAATGGTAGATTATGCACAATGGAGAACATTACAAGCGCAAGCTCGACCTGCCGAACTTTCTTTTCTAAAAATATATTTTTGGCTTTTATAAATGCACCGATCGTGATCTGATTTTTTTTTCATTGTTTTGGCAATGCAAAGTATTCTTTGCATGTCTGTACAATTGTGGCAAGTGGTTCACGAAAGGTTTCTCGCAGTCTATACAAAATGCATTTTTATTTTTGATTTGCAGCCAAGAAAATTGTTGCAGCCATTCTGGACAAAACTTCCTTTTGGAGCCAGTCTTTGATTGAGAAGGTACATCAACGCTATAAAATAAAATTTAAAAATGTTTAATAAATTTTTCAATAAAAACTAAACAACAAGCGAAAGTGAAGCTGAATTCAGCTTATACTGTCGGAAGGGGACGTTTCCCTTAAGTCTACGCAATCACTGGCATTAGATTTTAGTTTTTTCTTAAAAGAACTCTGCAAGCAAAATATTATTAAATCTATATTATTACTAGCATTTTCCCGGCGCGCGTTGCTGCACCCAGCAACTACAGTGGCGATCAAAACTTGCTAAATGTTTCCCACTTTTATGCATATTTGACTGTTGCAAAGCCATTTTTCTATATAACGCTACCAAATTTTCTGGTTATATACATCATTTATTAAGAAACGCAACGTTTAAGTTCAAGTTTGAAAAATATATAAAAATAAAAAAAATATTTCCTACAAAAATAACAAAAAAAAAAAACGGTGCTTACGAAAAAAATCTTCCGACAGAAAATTGCGGCGAAGAAAATCTCTTTTTTCAAAATGCGACGGAAAAAATCACTTTTATCAAAATGCGGCGACAAAAATCACATTTATCAAAATGCGGCGAAAAAATCACTTTTATCAAAATGCGGCGAAAAAATCTTTTTATTTTATGCTTACTTTTTTCGTGTTAGACAGCAAACTCGATAATATCATAATATTCATTTTGATTTTCATCAAGAAATTATAACTGATAAGCATTATAAAGACTTTTATAGCGTAGTTTTTATATGTATATTGCTAGAATTCGTCATCATTTTATAGGGTACTGTAAGGAATTATAATTTTTTCAGAAAAATTATTTCCACTCCTTAAAAAATACAGCGTTGTTAACGTCGCACTTTGAAAAAAGATTTTCTTCGCCGCATTTCATAAAAAGAGATTTTCTTCGCCGAATTTAAAAAAAAACGGATTTTCTTCGCTGCATTTTTTCATATGGATTTTTTTCGCCGCATTTTGTAAAAACAGATTTTTGTCGCCGCTGTTTAAAAAAAAAGATTTTCTTGATCGCGTTTAAAGAAGAGATAGTCTTCGTAGGGACCGTCGATTTAGCCAGTTTTGCATGGCGGTAATACTACAGCGCCATCTGGTGTCCAAAGTGGATCAAAAAAGATAAATATCACCAAGTTGCAACTCCATACTGAGTAACATTGTTGAGCAACATTTATATCCAAAGATATTCTTTATCACAATTGTATGGGCGGAACCACACCCTCTTTTCCAAAGTCCGTCTCAGTTTTCTAGTACATAGAAGGACATCACCTAATAGTAATTCCATACTGAGTTCTATGCGAGTTGTTATGCGACATTTATTTCCAAAGCTATTCGATATCATATTTTTGAATTATACACAGAAAAAAAAGAGTAGAACTTTTACCTAAAAATGTAGTCAATTCAGCTAAAGTAATCCGGTGATTTTCAGTCAACGAATTTGATTAGGTGCGCTACCAATTTCTAAATGTTAATTATATACAATTATATTGGGTAGTTTAACTGCGAGAGTAGCTAAAAAAACCTAAATATTTAGGTGTACCTTCAACCATAAAATAGATAAGACACATAATTTATTAGAAGAATTAGCTAATTTTTTTTAAACTATGACCACTTCAGATTAGGCAAGCCACCTACTAAGTGTAGAAAAATCATCTAATTATTTAGATAGCATTCCCACTTAAGAGTGGGAATGCCGTGCAAAAAATATGCAAAAAAAATGTTTTTGTTTTGCAATTTCTATTTTGAAGTGAAACTTTCCTTATGTGACTTTACTTCATTTCGTCACATCATAGAGAAGAAAGATTTGTTTTATAGTAGATAGAATGAGAGAGATATATAACATTGTATAAATGACTGAAAAATTTCTTTGCCACCGCTGAGAATCGAACCTGTGATCTCAAGATTTCAACAACCAACGCCTTATCTATTGAGCTAAATTTCCAATACAGGAATTTACGCTACATACCAATTAATCAAATTGCTGTAGATGCCCATAATTTCAGAGTTGTGGACCTCATATTTTTATATACATTTTGTTCACAATTTATCAAACGGCGAAACAGCACAGCGGTAAAGCGTTTGACTATAACGCAAGCGTCTCGAGTTCAATTCTCGCGTTAGACTTTACTTTTTGTAAAATTTTCTCACTTTGTTTTTATTTATGTTTTTTATAGGAGAGCGCTGTGCTCCTATAAAATTCAAATACGGGGAAAAAACAAGTTGTAAGGAAAGCATTTGATTTATCCACGTAAATATTTATATAAAATTTATACTGAGGCGTGGATAATGCTAATATGCGTTATTTCCCTAGTGTACGAACAAATCGACAACTTGCATTAGGTAAAATAACTAGAAGAATTAGATGATTTAATAAGCAAAATTTTAGTTGAATTAACTAATTTGGATTAGGTGAATTACCTAATGCATGATTGTTAAATTAACTGTGTAAGTAGAAAAGTTGTTGAAAAGATTAGGTGAAATAGAAACTTTCACATTAGCTAAACTAGATTAGGTAATAAATCAATTCTTTTATTTTCTGTGTATGGGCGGTGTCACACTCCCTTCTCCAATGCTTTGCTAGTCGAAGGACGCGACTAAATAGTACGCTCTTACCAAGTTTCATTGATTTGTGACTTATGGCTTGAAAGTTATACCGAAAATTTGGTCTGCTGAAAAAGTACCACGCCCCACATCCAACACCCATAAAATTTTACCTGTGGAAAGGCACTTGTAAATTGAGGTAGAACACCGAATTCCGATGCTATGCGACCTATAATTTCAATGCTATTCGCTATCGTAGATTTGGGTTGTATGGGAGGTGCCCCGCCTTCTTGTCCAATGTTCCGTGAATTTTTTCCAAAACCTTCGCGTAACAATTACGAACAAACTCACGGAAGCAAGTATCCAATTTGGTCCAGTTGTTTTCAAGTTTTAAGCATCCGAACAAACCACTATTCAATATATTTATTGGATTATTTAACTCAGTAGATATTGAAGAGGGGCACTATTAGAGGGGCACTCAAATTAATACGATATAGGTAATGGGCTTTAGCTGGATTCACTGATCACCATCAGCATGTTTTTCAAGTTTTTTTATATGGAGTTTATGCGCTCTATTTTTTTCCACACTCAATGAGAGAGTAACAAAAACTTGCTGCATCTCTTCAACTTGATTAACTTTATTTTAATTTTCTTGCTGAATGTTTTTGAGCGGAACTGCCAAAATGGAGTTTGTTAAGTTGAAATAGGTATATTTTATTTCTTATGTCTTTATAACAAAGAAACATTGCATCTGGCAATACTGAATGACAATGAAAAAACAACAAACTTGCAGAATGTTTTACATGTCAGTGAATCAAAATTGCCACATTCTCTTTTTGAGAGAAATAGAGCTTTCGCAAAAAACATGCTGAAGGTGATCAGTGAATGCATTTTTATGGCTACACTGTAGCAGGAATTAACTGAGTGCAACTATACACTCAAGAGACCAGCGCGGTGAGTTGTAGAATCTCACCTTTCTCTCTCAACAAAGAGCTTAAGCTATTGTTTGCTGTTATTTCGTGCTGCTTATACAATGGCAGCATGGATTAAAATGCATGAATTCTTAAATAATTTAATAAAAAGATTTACCAAAAACGTAGTACCCAGTAGCAGGGTCGCTTATTATAGCAATTGAATAGTGAAAGAATTATTAAAATCGGTTCTGCATTTACCCCCTTGATTGAACGATGAAAATTCGAGTGACGCCTTTTATATAATAGTATAGATATAGATATAGATATAGATATAGATATAGATTACGCAAGCGCTTTTTTTGTGATGACCATGAAATCTATACCGTGAATGCGATTTTTATAAATGAGGTATCAATAGAAAGGTCTTGGTCTGCAGATGTGCAATAGGGTCTTACTTTTTCTAACGTATTGTGTATTTAAACAAAAAAAGCAAAACAATCTTCTGCAGAGGAAGTCAGTTTTCTATGGGATACCTAAAAGTATGTGATAGTTTTTTTCTGAAATTTTCCAATATCATATTTTTGTATTATTAAAGCAGTTGAACAAAGCGAAAAACATTCAAATAAATGTTATATTTATGTACCAGCCGCAAAAGAGCAAGTTCATGTAAAAACGCTATTCCAGTAGCCTTTACTAGCATCGCCGCTAGCTTGGTTGAATGAAGACGTACCTTGCACAGACAATTCAAATTTCTAGAACTCTTCTTGAGATACATCTGTATCAGGCGTTAAGCCCAATTTTGAGCACGGAAGTTACTTTGATTATGTCCACCTTATCATTCTTGATAAAGCAAGTATGATTCCTGCAGTAGCACTGACAGTAATTGATCGTGAAAAGTTGTATTTTCTGGTGATTTTAAGGAAACAGTTCCAGAAATCCCTTAATATGGACGCGATGTAACAATAGAAAATAGTATTACAAGTCATGAATTGTGATCTTACGTTAAAACAATGAAGCTTGAAAAAACTTAATAGCACTGAAGTAGTTTAGTGATCTTTCGTGACACCACTTAACGCTCAAAACAGATACAACTGTTATGCTGATAAGGAATCTTAATACAGTAATACAGAAAGGACTTATCAATAGAACCTGACTACAGATTTTTAATCCTTACAATAATACTGTCGATTGAATTTTACTAACCGGTGCAAGCATTGGTCAGCGAATTCTTATACCAAAAATTAAGCCCATCGGAAACATTTTTTTTTTATTTAAAATGTTACGTTTTCAAGTTCCGGTCTCTTATTTTCTATGACTATTAATAAGAGCCTGAGACTGTCGTTGAGAAAAGTTGCAAAGTTACAAGCCCAAGAATTCACACACGGCCAATAATATTGGTATTAAGTCGAATCCGCTCTTTTGATGTCGTGAAAATTTTGAGTAAAGAAAAGAGTATGCAGCGCATTCTACCCAACAATGAAAGTTTCGCAACATCAAATGGTAGTTTACACAGAAATATGTTAAAAAATGATAACAGCTCTAATAATAAAAACAAAACAATCTTAAACTAGATTTTTTTTTTCTCATTTTGGCGTTTTAACGCCATACTTAGTTTAATATTATATTGAATATTGAGTGCTTATACTACCTTTCCATTAGGAGCGTTTTTCCTTCCACCTGCACACACTTGAACAATTGTAAATTTATTTTGTAATTTATACAAAAATTGGCGAAAAAATCCAGGTTGTTCATCCTTTTAATTATCATCTTGTACTTGTGTCTCTTTATTTGACCTAAGAATAAAGGTAGAACTTTATGCAATGCAAGTTTCCATTGAACATAAGATTGAACACTGAAAATTACGCCAACAGTGCTACCAAATTTCGTTTTTTGTGAAATTTTTAAACTTCCACAAAATATACCAAATCCGAAAATAATGTACCTATGTACCAAGCGAAAATAAATGTACCCATTTTGGTACAATTGTACCAAAGTGGCAACCGTGACTGACACCAATAAGAAAAGTACTTCAATTTTGTTCAACTACACCGCTTCCTTATATTTTACTTCTATGGTGAAAAGTTACGCTCACAGAGAGCTCAGTGAGCTATGGAGTGCCCTGCGCTGCTATAGGTACTATAGTCATCTAAAAATTTTCATGTGAACGTACCTTTTTATAGGAACATAAGCATACTTTTAGGCATTTTTCAAATTGAGTTCTGATTAACTGAAAAAACAAATTGAATTTATTTGAGGTCATCCTTCATAATTGTTCTGGGAACTCAAGAGTTTATTTTGAATCCAATGGCAAAACTCAGAGTTGTACTGGCAACTCAAACTAAACACTCTGTGTAGACATAGCATTAGAGCGGCTCTCTCTACGGCCTCATTACTTAATTTTTTGTCTCAAAAACTCATAAATTTTTTGTCTTTTTCTGTTGTGAGGACCAAAAACGAGTGTTTACTAGAGTAATCCATGTAACAAATTTGCAGTCATCCGCGTACCTATGATGTCATTAAGTTTTTTTTTTTAAATTTTTCATTAGGTCCAAGAATTAACCTTTAGTTTTGTGCCAATACAATTCCAATATAATACAAAACTAGTAACAATTCCATGCAACGGCGATGCATTTTATAAAAAATGCCTTTTTCAACTTATTTGGAAATTTGCGAGCTTAGATATAAAGTTCTCACATTAAAATCATTTAATAGGCAGCTATATGAAAAGTTGCTAACTGGAAACTTGAACCCACTGTTGGATTTTGGGATAAAATTTGTAAGTTTTGAAGCCTTGAAAACATGTAGAATTTAGCAGATCGGTCAAGATAAGTGCACTCAACTGACACTGTCAGTCAAGCGATAACATATCGAATCGAAGACAGAAAAAAAACCATCTTGATTTCGCTGCGAGCCCAATGTAAAGGTTGCTATTAATCAGTTGACGAACAATACCCACCTCAAATTAACTTCAGAAATTTTGAAATATCAACCATAATGTAAACTTTTGTTATTAATTTCAGCATCAAAGTTCAGTGCGGCATCAATTTCAAACGAACGTTTCAGGATTTAAACCATTTTATAAAAATATCAAAAATTTTGCAAGGTTCTGCGTGAGTTCATAGCTCCAGGCGTGGTAGCTTGTGCTCTTCTCGTTGGAACAACATTTTAAATTCGAATATTCTACCTTATGGATGCTTGTAAATACGTACATGTGTATGTATGTTGGAGCGGCGACAATATGCTGCCTTTTCAGTTGGGTCGGTATTGTACCTGTTTGTTGGGGTGTAGTGTCGGAATGTCATGTAGTAGGCACCTCCAAACCAATTGTGAGGAAATTGGAATATTTTATCAGAAATCAGTTTCCATTCAGAAACATTCGAACAAACTTTCACCAGCATTTTGCTTGTGCGTAGCTTCCTTTATCGACGCCGTTGTGAGAGCCCTTAGGTTCGATAAGTTTTGGAAAAGTTTTCACTTCGTTTATCGGAACTTAACAATAAGAAGTGTCACCGATTTCGTTTTCTGTCTTTTCTTACCGCACCCACCTCCTTCTAAAGCGCCCGGCATATCTTATAAAATTGTTAGTGAGTTGTGCCTTTCGCGCATCTTAGTGTTGGAGCTGTGTGTGTCAAAGGGTCGGTGGGCTCTAGAAATTCTATGCAATGACGACAAAGACCTTGGGTGGCGCGCATACGGCTGCACAGCAATTTTTAGCTTCTTGAAATCCTTTAACTGTTCAATTGTTATGACTGTCGTGTTGCAAGCTTCTTCTTCTTCTTCTTTTTCTTCTTTGCGGAATGCGACCACGAAGGCTGCTTTTATATGGAATTGCTTGTTCTTGATTTCAGAATCATTTCAGATAATTGCTGAAATAGTTTTCACACAAACTTTTCTCTTGGCTGTGATACACTCATTGGCTGCTCATTTCCAATGCAGGATTAAGTTTAGCACAACTTTTTGAGGCAACGATATGGCATTGTATGAAGTTCATTGTTGGATTTCTTATGAATAATTAAAAACAAAAAAAAAAAAAAAAGAAAACTAAAGAAAATCAAGAATATTGATAACAATATGAAAAGGAAAAATTGAAGTCACCAACCAAATGTATGGAAAATGTGCACTGATGCATTCAAGGTAAATAGAAATTATTTTATCGGAAGGTTTTTATACATTGCAGTGATCCATTTCCACTATTTAAGTTTTTTTTTTTGAAGGCGTTGAAAACCGAGTAAATTTGAAAAATTATTTCGAAGGTTATATGGTGAAAAATAATTAAATTGTTCAATTCACATTCTTTATTAACTTTTCAACTGCTAGATAATAAAAATTTTTTGTTTTTAATGTAAATATTATTCTATATTGGTGTACAAAAAAGTTTCAAAGGATTTTTCTCAAGTTTGACATTTTTTTGTGAAAAATTTGTTACAAATTCATTTTTCAAAGTATTACCCATCGCTAGCCACTACTATTTCCATCTTTCTGTCGATTTTTGGATACCATCTCGTAAAAACGATACGTCTTTTGATGCGGTCCACAAATCAATCCAATTTTGAAGTTCTTCAAAAGAGCAAAAGTGCTTATCCTCAAGGGCATGTGTCATCGAAGAAAATAAATAGTAGTCGGTGGAGTGGGACTTCCCGTTTCAGCATTTCAAGGTATGTTTTGACCGGTTTCGGAATATGTGGCCGAGCGTTGTCTTGTTGCAAAATTACCTTGTTGTGCCTTTGCTCGTTCGGTTCAATGTTCGGCTCAAACGCAACAAATAAATTGAGTTCGGTAGAGTTGCCCTATGATGGTTTCATCCGGTTGTAGCAGCTCATAGTACACCACGTCCAATTGATCCCACCAAATACAAAACATGACATTGGCACTGCGAATATTCAGCTTTGGCGTCGATTTTGGTGTATTGCCGGGTGGCCCGATGATTTCTTGCGCTTGAGAATGTCGTAATGAACCCATTTTTCATCACCAGTCACAATACGATGCAATTATACCTTTCACTTTCATTTTGGCCGTTAGAGCGGCTCTTCACATTTAAAAAAAACGGCTTTCGATGTCTCTTATCTTCAATTCATACGGCACCCAATATCCTACCTTTTGGATCATTTCCATGGCTTTTAAGAGAACAGATATTGCTTGTTGAGTCACTCCCAATGCTTTTGCGAGTCCTTCTTGCGTTTCGTCTTCATTCAATATAACCTCCAATTTCACATCCTCAAACTTTTCTGGTCGTCCTTCGCGCTCTTTGTCATCGGTATTAAAATCACCACTTCTAAACTTACCAGACTCACATGTGGAAATTGACGAAGCAAGTTCCTCGTAAGCTTCTTGCAGTATTCGATGGCCTTCGCTGCATTTTTATACGAATGAAAGCATAAAAGTAAACTTTTCTGCAAATTATATTTTGTTGGCACAAAAGTTGACATATTCAACGGAGACATTCAATATTCAGAGTACGCAAAAACTATGTTGTTTACACTTCAGCGAAATGACACATGCCAGCAGTGTTGCCATATTTTTTTTAAAAAAAACTTTAATTTCCAGAAAAAAAAACTTGTTTTTTGGTGAAAAAACTTGATATTAAAAATTAACTAAAACATGTATTTTTAAAATGTGTGCTTTAAAATTTTTGGCAATTCGCTTTGTTCTCTCGTTGTCCCGTTATTTTGGCCACTTCATTTCTCAAGAAAATACGGAAGACTTGATCGTCAACTCTGAATATATGTAAACTGAAGCGTCAAGTTGTAATAGGAATCCCAAAAATTTACCGCCAAGACTAGACGAAGGGAAACCGAGACAAAAGAACAGAAACAATGACAGCAACAATAATAGCAACAGCGCTGCCATAAAAATAAATTTTGAAAAGGAGTGAAAATTAGTAGTAGCAGCTTCAAATGATACTTATGTTTTTGTAGTAACATACAATTTAGTTTATCTACTTGAATTATATATTCACTAAAATAGAAAGCATCGTTTTAAGGAGGAAATATACCCAGAACTTTTTTTTTCAAAAATTTTTTTCATTTTCTTAAAGCTTTAGGTCTCAAGAATATGTGGTGAAAATTTCAAATCGATATCTCAAAAAATAACAAAGTCATAGCCTAGTAAGTGAACCGCCTTCTAGAGCGCGCTGTGCTGGCCCTTATTTTCAAACGCGTTTTTCTCGAAACCATGTTTTCAAAGTCAGTGACCAAGATTTCTCGAAGCTCAGTGAACCGATCGTTTTGATTTTTTTGCAGGCTTATTTTGTACATAATAATCTCGTACTTGTCATAGAATTTTGTTTTTCGTAGCTTCGTTCATTTTTTATAGGCAAAATAATGACGAATTTTTGGTCGAAAATCGTTAATTCACGTTCGGAAGTCCGCCATTTTGTGAAAAATCAATATTTTCAAAATCGGCTATGACAAGTACGAGTTTTAAGTATCTAGTTTAATAATATATTTCATTTTTTTGTTTCAGTTGAATTTAGGAGGAGCAATCTTTGTCACCGCATTTTCAGAGCGTTCTACAAAAAATGCTGTATCTACCTTAATATTAATCTTTTTTAATAAAAAAACACTAAACATACTCTTGAATCCGTATTTTTAAAGGTATAAAAACTCTCATTTAAAAATATCCCTTATGTTTCCTTAAAAAAATGCACAAACATGACCTTTTTTCTTGGGCCGCTGGGTATATTTCCCCCTTTAATCGTAAAAACTTGAAAAACTGGGTAAAATAAAATAAAACTTTATTTTTTTAGGGAAAAACTTGAAAACTTTTTACCCTCTCAAAAAACTGGCAAAACAAGTTTTATCTGCCCACATGGCAACACTGCATGCCAGAGATAAAGAGATTGGAAACTTCGGCAAAAAGGAGATAGCCATATGCTAAAATGCAGTCAATACTAATGCAAATGTTATAAATGTGTTAGTAAAATTTCATGACAAACTCACCCCTCTCGATGGATTCTCGATGAATTCACCCCTCTGGATGGACATGAGCGCTGGTGAATATCTCACTTTCGACAGCTAAGCCACCAGTGTACACATAGGGAAAAACTAACCTACAATTTTTGTTCAAACAAATTCATGCATTTAAAAATTAGAACAGAGTTTTTAAAACAAAGATATAGCTGTTCTTGAAAGAAATTGAATTATGTTTTTATACATAATTCTTGTTAACAACAGCACTTGTAAATAGAACAATTGTTTTCATTGTAAATTCAATTTTTTTTCTATCAAAAATATTTTTGTCTATTATCGAAGTAGCTCCACAAATTAGATTGAAAAAACTGACATTTCTATATTAACAAAAGTTCTTTATCGGCTATTTTAAACAATATTCTTGCTCAGCTAAAAACAATTTTCTTTTAAATATGCAAGACTTTTTTGGGTGTAATACCTATTTTTGACAAATATGAGGTGAATTCACATACACAAGATGAGATTGCATAAAAAATTGGAGAAGAAGCATTTTCAGCTGTCAAAATCAACAGAATTCACAATGGAATCTCTTTATCTCTGAGATTAGGTCTAATGATTAGGCTTCAAAATGGGAGAGCAACGAAATCCCCAAAATAAAAACCCTCAAAATAAAAATCCCCAAACACAAAATCGCCAATATAATTTAAAATCCCCAAATACATAATCCCCAAATAAATAATCCCCAAACATAGAATCCCCAATCACATTATCCATGAATCCATAACCCCCAAAACAAATTATTCAAGAAAAAATCCCCAAAAAATTACCCAAAGAATCCCCAAAGAACAAAAAAGCTTATGTTAATCGCCAAAATAATCCCCAAAGAACAAAAACGCTTTTGTTCTAACAAAAAAAATATACATTTAATAAATTGTATTATTATTATATTAACATTGGTGTTCGTTGAAACCACTTTGGTATTTTCAACTTGTTTAAGACTTACGCAAAAAAAATTTTTAATCGCATGCTCATTGAAAAATTTTATAGTTTTTGCTGCAATATTTTCACAAAAATTCAGTTGAATATTAAATTTCAAGTGCAATAGATATTAAAATCGAAAAATCAAACAAGGGAATTCTAAAAATAAAAAAGACGAATTTCGGTGGTCTTTCATTGTTTTTATTGTGCAAAAGTGTGGTAATTACAAGCATATGTGATAACCAACATCAAATAAAAAAAATTACTACTGAACATAACCACGACCCAATAACCCATAGTTTACCAGTTTTAACTACGAATAATAACTTTCGGTGTTATTCGATCTTGATCTTGGAGTCGGCTCGTTTATCGGCACTTCAACAAATTATAAGCGAGGCTACCGTAAACTGCCCATCTAACACCAGAGTTTATCTCCCCACAAAGCTAGCACAAAAGGCTAAAGTTGGTCGTACTTGAAAAACTGAGGACTCAATCAGCGAACCTCTTAGCATAGATGAGATAAATATTCCAGAACATTTGAAATATTTGGAAGGCCAACTTTTTGTGCTGAATGTTAATGATTATGGTGGCATTATAGCAAAATATCATAATGGGCACGTCAAGCTCTCTAAAAGTTTTGGGTGAAGCAAAGTGTTGGGTTATGGATGGCACCTTCTTCATCGTTCTGACGATTTTTCGACAACTTTTTAGAATTCAAGGATTGATTGATGGTCAATTTTTTCCATTAATTTTTTGCTTAATGAGCTATGATCGCCGCGATTTTAAACCTAATTCAAACATATTTAAAAAAATTTGGGGACTTTGTGTTTGGGGATTTTGTTTTTAGTGATTTTGTGTTTGGGGATTTTGTATTTGAGAATTTTGTGTTTGGGGATTTTGTATTTGAGGATTTTGTGTTTGGGGATTTTGTATTAGTGGATTTTATTTTTGGGGATTTTGTATTTGGGGATATCGTACCCAACCCTTCAAAATGAATTTGGTTGCAACATCAAAAAAGTACGCGAACGCAAAATTTGCAAAAACTTGCAAGCCTCGATAACAGCTGATTACATTTCAAGTGGAATGAAAAACAAAAGTAAATTGGATATGAAGTTCCAATTTTTAATTTTTTTCTAAGGAGATTTTCGAGACAAAGAAAAAAGAGAAGTGATAAATAACGTTAGTGGCAACGTTTTCTACAAAAATTTAAGATACTTTTCATATTTTGACGACTGCAGAAGTCAATCCTCTGGTTTGTGAACATCAATTTAACTAAATTTGTTTGATTGTTCAATTTGCATCTGACTTAAATCAGCTGTTTTCTAGCTTGCAAATTATCGACAGTAAAAATTTTTCCAGCAGAAATTTGCAACTTCCCCTCTAAGTCAACTGTCACTTTGCTCTCAATTTCTCTCACTTTGCAAGTTTTTTGCGTACGCGAACGCCAAAAGCCCTAACCAAAATAGACGAAATGAGACGATTGCAACTTGCCGAACGTTTGCAATCGTTACGTCTGTTTTGACATTTAACCCAAAATGAAACGAGTTCCTCCAATTGTCTGAAAAAAGAAGAAGACTACCTGCACAGCTGTTGTTGACGAGTCGAGACGCTAAAAGTTCGGTTGTTACGGAACAGAACGTCTCGTCAAACCGTTTCGTTTAGTTTCGAGAAGTTTACACTGAAAAAAAAATGTTTCAAAATTGACGACAATTGTTATTAATTTGACGATATTTGTGTTTAAAAAATAGCTTGCAACAAATTTCGTCAAAGTAAGAGCAAATGTATTTAAAAATTTTGAAAAACATATGAAAAAAAAGTCAAATTAACAACACATTTTGTGAACACATTGTGTTTAATTTTAAGCTAACTTTTTTTTTTCAGTGTACGTTTGTTCATTTTGGGTTACAACATTGAAATGCATTTAAGCGAACATTTTCGTTTTCACTCGTCACGGAGCAAATCGTCTATTTTTGGTTAGCCCTAAGAGCAGGGCCGGCCCTAGAGCCGAGCCAGTAAGGCCAGGGCTCGGGGCGCATACAGATAGGGGCGCCTTACATATTTAAAAAAAAATATATCAATCAATATATATGGAAACATTTATGGCGACCGTGGCATGCATGTTAAGTGTGTAGCTTGCATGCCTGGAGCGAGAGATTGATTCCCTCTCACGGCAAATTTTTTTTAATAAAAAATTTTGTGATCGGTCATCACCACTTTGCAGACAATGTCAAACCTCAGAGAGTAAACCATGCCATGAAAAGATTCTTGAGAACATGAGCCGTGTGGAGTTGGCATAAAACATGTAGGTTCAGTTCTCGATCAATTGTGTACAAACATTTTATAACACACACAAGACGACTGTTTGAACCTTGATGAGCAACTTAATATTACCACAGCCTCAGCAGCGGAAAATAAGTAAGAAGCCACAGCTATATTGCACAAAATTGAAAAATATAAATTTATCTGCTCTTTAATTGTATGGTATGATATTTTATTTGAAATAAATATAACTAGCAAAGCATTTCAGGCAGTTAGTTTAAACCTCAGCCAAGCAGTAACGTGGTTATAAAAGAGTATAATGTTCCTTGAAGACTATAGAACAGATGCCAAATTTTCTTGTATTTTGGAAGAGGCTAAGATAATTGCAATTGATTTAGATATTGATGTTCAGTGTGAACGCGCACGAGTTTGCCTAATAAGGAGACAGGAGACGTTGCCCCATGGCAGTGGGGTCGAGGTTCAAGGAATTGATGCCTAGGAGATAAATATACAGGACGTCAGTGCTATGCTAATATCTATACGACGTCCATCATACCTCTCCTAGGCGTCACTCCATGACTCCAGACGCGACCAACGCCCTGTCATAGTAGTTTCAACACCGGTCGCACACCATACTTAAGTGTATATTTAAATTAATAAATATACTGTATGAATAGCACAAATGCTGGAACGCAACTGTACCAATTATGGATGATTAGTTGGGTCATCATCCACATTTATTGGTGGAAATCGAGACCCATCTAACAATTCTGACAATTTGAGGGCATTGCCACCCGGTTGATTAAGCGCAACTCCACGCCGATCTCACAGACCTGTTCGCGACATTGAACTAGCCAAACGATCCACCTACTTCCCAGATTGGGCGACCAACTCCAGGATCTGGGTAGTCCCTTCTCATTTACACAGGATAGGGCGAACCCGTTGCCTGCGACCATCCTCCTTTTTCCTGGATTTGGACAGGCTGCTCGTGAGAACAGGCGGAGTTGAACAGGCGGAGTTGAATAAGGAGACAATTTGATTATGAACAACGTGACGAAGTGTTGGATGATCCAATGCAAAACTTTAAAGTTAATTTTTTTGACAAGATCTTGGACAACGCGATACAATCATTACGTGATCGTTTTCAACTTATTCATGAACACTACAGTAAATTCGAAATGCTATATAACTTTGGCAATATAACCAACATAACGGATGATGAAATACGAAAATATTGCATGGATTTAGAACTACTCTTAACTGACGGTGATCAAAATGATATTTCCGGCTTGGATTTATTTGACGAATTAAAATACCTTAAAAATCATTTGTCTTCAGATCGCTGGCAAACTATAAATAATTTATTAGAAAATAATTTAACAACTGCATTGCTAAATATATATATTGCATTACGATCGTCTTGATGGTTTAGCTACCCTTTCCATCGAACGCGATATTAGGGAAATTGGAACTGGATGATCTTATCAACAATTTTGTAGCCAGTAAGGCTCGGAAAAAACTGTTGGTGTAAGTTAAAATAAAATTATTTATGGATAATATAAGTTTTCTCTTTTTTATCTAGATAAAATAACTCCGCCAACATAATGAAGGGCATACTTTAGATAGCGGTTTGAGCGGTTTGAGATATGTTCATTTTCTTATTTTGATTTAAAGAAAGTTTTATATATTTAATTGTATGCCTTAATTGTTGTCCTTAAAGTTCGAAAAATACCGACCAAAGCCCAATTTTATCAAATATTGAATTTTATATAAAGATAAAGTTGGGATAATATGTAAATAATTTTGTCCTATTATTCTAAATTTAACTTAAATAAAATTAAAAAGAGGTTTCTTACTCTTTTTTTTGCTTGTTAAAAAATATGGGGCGCAATTTAGACCCTTGGCCTAGGGTGCCACAAATTCTCGGGCCGGCTCTGCCTAAAAGCTGATAATTTGTGATAATTTTCACAGATTATCAGTACTCGAACAGACCAACTGTCCGATTCGATTTAATACTCGTGATGCCATCTCAAAAGAATTCTTTAAAACTTTTTGTACACCTGTGCTCACAAAATTAAGGTATAATATATGTGTAGCAACCAAAAACAGGAGCTGTTTTCAAAAAATTTTTTTAGTTATAAGAAGTTATTATTTTTTTTTTAATTTTTACAAGTTATTGTACATAAAAAATACTTTATAAAAATATTTTTTTTTTTAAATACAGTTCTGGCTTTTATATAGAGGGCGCTGAAGTGGCATTGAAGACATTCAAAACGGTTCGATCGATTATGGCCTTTCCCATGTATCGGAAACAAAAAAATCAAATGACATTTTAAAGCATCCCCCCTACGCAAGACCCACCGGGTTTTTTTTTAATCATGGCGGAAGTTGAAGTAAAAAGTTCGAAAAAAAGACACATTTTCGAGCGCTTTTTTGTTTATATAAAAAAAAAAAGAAAAAAAAATAGATACTTGAATTTAGAGGGGATGATTAAAGGACAAAATAACGAACAAAATGCAAAAAAAAAATCATTGAAATTGAACCAATAGATTTCGAGTTATCTATCGAACCGTTTTAAAAAAACTAGTTTCGAGGAAATCGCGTTTAAAGTTTTTTATTTGTTGAATGGAGCTTCAGTTTTTTTTTTACATATCGATTTAAAAATGTGTATGTATATTCTTAAAACTATAAAAAACACATTAAGCAGAGACTATATATTATGAAGACATTGCATCAGAACGTCTCTTTCAATATTGAACAGACATTAGCATGCAAACATCAGCCTGGAGAAAAACATGAGCACTTCGAAATAAAAACCAGGGCTGTTGATGAACTGATGTTGCTAGAATTTGTTGATAGACTCTAAAACTACAAATTCTATCAACAATGATGTCGTAGAGCCACGTTTATATTTTTTTCAATGGAATTCTGCTTTATTTGTTTACATTTTTTTTGCATGCTTTTTGTTGTTGCTCAACTTTCTCATTTTTGCAGAATTTTATTTGCTGCTTTGACTGCATTTCATTGATCTTCAGAAAAGTTATATTTTTGCGATTTTGTCTATTTCAATGGAGCTATAGATAAATCGCTGTAACTTTTTTAATTCTGTTTGGATTAAAATGCACTCAAGTACAAAATTATAAATAATTTATCACCTTTAAAATTAAATCAAAAATTATTTTTTTTTCTTAATAAATTTATTTTTTTATTTTACTGTTAAAACTATCCACCTACCTAAATCCACCCTTTATCAATCTATGTATATAATAAATATAATTCATTCCATAATGAAATGCCATCAAAAATTGTAAATTTTTGTATTAAATATATCATATCTATTGTCATATATTATTTCTATCTACTTATGTTTATCCATCTCTTATGTACCTACATAAAAAAATTATTTAATAAAAACAAATCATATTGGTCTAGTTGCCACGCAGGACAATAGCCTTCTAGACCAACTGGTTTGGCTGCTAGACCAAAATATGCAATCAAAATATTTCAATAAATTAAATATGCCTTATTTGTTTTTGTAAATAAACTATAAATCCATAAATTATAAGATCCTTAAGATCCGTTAAGCTTGATATAAATTTCCAGATTGAATTTTATTTAATATATTTTATAAGTAATAAAAGTCAAAATGGATCTTATTTTAAAGATTTCAAATAAAAAAATTATTAAAAAAAAAAATTAAAGTTAAAGTGTGCAACAATTAAAAGTTATCAAAATAAAATAAGAAAAAGGAAAAAACCTAAAAGTTAATTTATAAAATAAACAACATTAAAAATAAGTTTTATATAAAACACAATAATTAAATATTTGTTAAGAAATAAAAAAGTTTAAATATAATATATATAACAAATAAAAAAATTAATCTTATAAAATTATGAGAAAATTAAATGAAAATTAAATTAAAGTCCTAAAATAAATCAATTAAAATAAAATATAAAAATTAAAAAGAGTCAAAAGTCAAAATAAAAAATATGAATTATATATTAAATAAAATATATAAATATGTATATTAAATAAAAACATAAAAACTATATAAATTCAAAAAATCATTTTTTCCCCTATTGTATTGATTGATTATTTATCATGATTATTAAGATTAATACGTTTATTATAAAATTATATATAAATTTAAAAAATTATTTTTTTATTTGATTTTATTTGATTTTATTGATTGATTATTATTTTACGATTAATAGTCTCACCATTGATAGTTTAAGAAATAAAAACTTTTTAACAAAAAAAAAACCCGACTTCAAAATCACTACAAAGTAAAAAATAATTTTAAAAAACTTCTCCCATTCATTTCTTGGTCATATTTTAAAAGCTATTTATACGTGTTATAATATTGGAAATCTTATCATTTTCATTTTTTCTATTCTGTTTTATTATCATCAATATACTAATAGCTTTATGTACATAAAAGCTTTGAAGTCGGCGCTTATCTTACTATGTCGAAATCTTTTTATTTTAATTTTTTCTAATTTGTTTTATCATAAAAATATTATTAACTTTATGAATATAAAGGCTTCTTAGCGATTTTTTTTCTTTCAATTGGCAATTTTTGAGTACGCTGAATGTAGCCAATGTGTTCCATGCATTATTTGTGCAGCTGTTACACACTATGTCATATTCAATATGAGCTTTACAAGCTCACCCAAACCAGTTTAGTGAGAATTTTAATGTGTACAAAGCTTTTAAAATTACTACAGTGTCACCAAGGCACCAAATAGTGCACGGATGGTAACACGTCATGATTGTGTGTCAAAGATGAGCGCCGACTTCAAAGCTTTTATGTTCATAAAGCAATTAATATATTGATAATAAAACAAAATAAAAAAAAATGAAAATAATAAGATTTCCAATATTATAACACGTATAAATAGCTTTTAAAATATGACCAAGAAATGAATGGGAAAAGTTTTTTAAAATTATTTTTTACTTTGTAGTGATTTTGAAGTCGGGTTTTTTTTTTGTTAAAAAGTTTTTATTTCTTTCTTTTTAGATAATATGAAATATTTTATGCAATAGTATTTATTCTTGAGGAAAATTTTAAACTTGAAACTTTGTTCTTAACAAATTTGATTTATTAATTCCTGAAAGTTTGTTGGGTATTTTCCATTTCTGCTTCTTTACAATTTGTAGTACCACGCCCTTTCTCTAATCCCGCCTAATTTATTTACCGTACCATATAATGATTCTACCTACCCCTGTGCCAAATTTCAGTTTCCAAGTATCAATATTAACCGTAATATAGTACTTTCCTTAAAGTGACACATCCTGTGTACAATCCCGCTCACTTTTAATGATTCTACCTACTTATCTACCTGCATACCAAATATTAATACGCTAGTGTCAATATTAACTAAGATATAGTATTTTTATAATATTGACACGCCCCTTTGTTGAATAACGCCCACTTTTTTAGCTGTAATTTGCAGTAACTGTACCTACCCATGTACTACATTTCAACACCCTAGTGTCAATATTATTCGATATACAGCCATGGACACATAAATAGCACAAATGTCAACTTTTTTTTAAACGTTTCGTTTGAACCTAAAAATGCATTCATTAACTGTAGTTATAATTTTTTGAGACTCCAGTGTGACGTTGTTTAAAACTCCGAGAGAGATGTACCGTTACTTACTTTTATTTGCTCAGGCCATCTGTTTCTGTAAAGGCATGTACGATCTGCTGTGGTCATATAAATAGCACACATGTTAGTTGGTGAATAAAAGTTAATAAGATCGGATGATTGTAAAAATTTTAGAGTTGTATTCAGTTAACTTCGCCGATTCTAAATAAAATGGGTCGTGGGAAACATTGCACTCCGGAAAAAAAGGTATATAACCCACGAAGTAAGTCGAAAAGGCAAAACCATCTGAAATTGCGGATATTCTCCAAATTTCGCGAAAAATGGTTTATAATGCACTCAAGCTGGTTAAATTAAATGGTTGAAATCATTTCGAGAATAAGCCGCGCAATCCTAGACCGCGTAAAACCACCGCTTCTACTGATTGACTTATAGCTCACAAAAGTAAGGCTGATCCTTTCAAGTCAGCAAAGCAAATTATGAGGGAAATAAATGAAGAAAATAACCCGAATGTTTCAAGAAAACTAGTATCTAGAAGACTACATGAAGCTAATCTTTATGGACGCATTAGCCGAAGAAAGCCGCTCTTAACAAAAAAAAAATTTAAACGATCGATTAGCGTTTGCAAGGGCCCATGTGAATAAAGAAGACCAATTTTGGAAAAACGTGCTCTGGACTGACGAAACTAAATTTAATAGGGTTAGACCAGATGGAAAAACTTTTGTTCGTGTCCCAAACGCCAAGAGTTGAATCCTAAGTATACAAAAAAAATCATTAAAGAATGGAGGAGGGAATTGAATGGCTTGGGGAGGTTTTTCCTGGCACGGCGTCGGGCCAATTTTTCGTGTACGAGGAATAATGGACAAAAATATGTATTAAGATATTCTTAATAACCAGATGGAACCATTTGCATTTGAGAATATGCCTATTAGGTGGACTTTTATGCACGATAATGATCAAAAACACACGACAAAGGTTGTGATTGATTGGCTAAAAAAGGAAAAAATAAATATTTTGAATTAGCCGGCTCAAAGCCCAGACCTCAATCACATGGAAAATTTATGGAATGATGTGAAGGTCAGCATAAGCAACCAAAATTTTCGAAATTTAGATGAGTTATGGAGTGGAATTGAGAAGGCTTGGTACTCTCTTCCGAAGGATAAGGTCAGGAAGCTTGTGGAGAGTATGGGACGAAGATGTCGGGCTGTTTTGGACAATTTGGGATACAGTACCAAGTACTAGCAAGCATATTCGTAAGCTCATTGTAAAATAAAAATAAATTACTATGTCTTTTTTTCAGAATCCAAATTGTGCTATTTATATGTCCACCTCAGCTAAGGAACAATTTCAGATTTTTGATTAATTTTCTAATTTTTAATTCGTAATTAAAAAGTTGCTACTGATTTTAAGTTCTTAATGTTTGAACTCAAATACCATGAAATAAATTCTTGTTTTCCTCTATATATTCTATTTAAATTCATGTGAAACACTCTACATGTATTTTTGTGCTATTTATGTGTCCACGGCTGTATAGTGTGTGTCTAATATTGCCACACCTATTTGTTGAATTACGCCCACTTTATTTACTGTGATTTTTAAAAATTGTGTCTACTCCTGTACTAAATTTCAGTACCCTTGTGTCAATACTATTCGAGATACAGTGTTTTTCCAATATTGCCACACCCATTTGTCAAATAACTCCCACTTTATTAACTGTAATTTGTAATAACTATGCCTACCCATGTACTAAATTTCAGCACTCTAGTGTCAATATTATTCGATATATAGTGTGTTTCTAATATTGCCACACCCCTTTGTCGAATAACGCCCACTTTCTTTACAGTAATTTTCAAAAATTGTGTCTACCCCTGTACTAAATTTCAGTACCCTAGTGTCAATACTATTCGAGATACAGTGTTTTTCCAATATTGCCACACCCCTTTGTCAAACAACGCCCACTTTATTGACTGTAATTTGTAATAGCTATGCCTACCCACGCACTAAATTTCAGCACCCTAGTGTCAATATTATTCGATATATAGTGTGTTTCTAATATTGCCACACCCCTTTGTCGAATAACGCCCACTTTCTTAACAGTAGTTTTTTAAAATTGTGTCTACCCCTGTACTAAATTTCAGTACCCTAGTGTCAATACTATTTGAGATACAGTGTTTTTTTAATATGACCACACCCCTTTGTCAAATAACGCCCACTTTTTTGATCGTAATTTGTAATAATTGTGTCTACCCCAGTGTTTTTACTGTAAATTTCAGTACCCTAGTGTCAATATTAACTGAAATACAGTGTTTTTCTTATATTGACACGCCCCTTTTTCGAATATCGCCCACTTTTTTAAAAAGGACCTCCGCGTTCATGGTATCTATCTGTTGACAAAAAATTTCGGAAATCGGGCAAGTGCTTTAGGAGTTATCGATGTACATACATTTAAAAAAAAAAAAAAAAAAAAAAAAAAAAAAAAAAAAGCGCGGACAAACCAACGAAATTGAGAACCTCCTCCTTTTTGAAGTCGGTTAAAAATAATCAATAGTTACGATAGTCTCAAAAAAAAAAGAAACCATCGATAGCGCTATTGATGGCACTATCCTATTTTTATTCGCTGGTAACAGTATAAAAAAAGAAAACAATAACAAATAACGAAATGCAAAAACCAACTAAACTGACAACATGCATATGTTTTTTAAAGGGTAATACTTCGAATAATTTATAAACAAAACAAAAATTATATATTTTGTATGAATGTATGAATAAATTATTGGCCATGTAAAAGTATTAATATGTATGACCGACCCCCATTACTTTTGCAAAAAGAACATTTTTCCCTTCGGGACCAATTCCCTCCGACCCTGATGAGGGCTACCATACAAATTTCATGACATTTATATATTTATTCCCTACCTACAAAAAGTAAAACTGTACGAATGATTTTTATGTTTGAGCGTAAAAAATAAACATTGAGAATAACTTTTATTCTTGAGGGAAACAATAAAAATTGAGAAACAATTTTTATTCTTGAGCAAAATAATAAATATCAAAAATAATTCTTATTCTTGAAGAGAAAAATTAAAACCAAAAAATAACTTTTATTCGTAAGATGATTTTTATTTGTTGAGTTGTTGAGCAATAAAATAAAAATCTAAAAATAATAATTAACCTTTGAGTTTTTTGATAGCGCTTATAATAATTACGATGCCTGAAATTTACAAATAAAACTGTTTTTAGTTAAAACAAATAAGTTATTACGCTTATAAAAATAATTCGGACAAAGATCTTGTCAAGGCTTAGAACAAGAACTCGCCAAGAGTTTGAATAAGACCTAGGACAAGGATTTGAATAAGGACTAAGACAAGGATGTTACTTTTTTTGGTCAATATAATTTCGATCAAAAAATAATTTTTTTAATGTGACCAAAAAATTATCGATCAATGATTGATTTTTATTATTGATCACAAACAACTTTTATTTCTGATCGAAAAAATAACGATTACAAAATTATTTTTATTTCTGATCGAAAAAATAACGATCAAATAATGACTTTTATCTCTGATTGAAAAAAAGAAACGATCACAAATAATTGTTTGAAGTTGATTTATATCTTAAAAATAATGAAGAAATAAATCATGCCAAAAACGGAATCTCTAATTCACTACCTTCATATTGCTACATTTAAAATAATTTCACATCTTTTTGAATACGATCTCTTGATCTAAAAATTTAAAATATAATTGTTATTGTCCATCTCTGATGAAAACTAATTTAAACACAAATTGCAAAAAATAACGACAATTTAACAAAAATTTTTTATTGTTTCCCTCAAGAATAAAAGTTATTCTCAATGTTTATTTTTTACGCTCAAACATAAAAATCATTCGTACAGTTTTACTTTTTGTAGGTAGGGAATAAATATATAAATGTCATGAAATTTGTATGGTAGCCCCCATCAGGGTCGGAGGGAATTGGTCCCGAAGGGAAAAATGTTCTTTTTGCAAAAGTAATGGGGGTCGGTCATACATATTAATACTTTTACATGGCCAATAATTTATTCATACATTCATACAAAATATATAATTTTTGTTTTGTTTATAAATTATTCGAAGTATTACCCTTTAAAAAACATATGCATGTTGTCAGTTTAGTTGGTTTTTGCATTTCGTTATTTGTTATTGTTTTCTTTTTTTATACTATTACCAGCGAATAAAAATAGGATAGTGCCATCAATAGCGCTATCGATGGTTTCTTTTTTTTTTGAGACTATCGTAACTATTGATAATTTTTTCTTAAACTATCAATGGTGAGACTATTAATCGTAAAATAATAATCAATCAATAAAATCAAATAAAATCAAATAAAAAAATAATTTTTTAAATTTATATATAATTTTATAATAAACGTATTAATCTTAATAATCATGATAAATAATCAATCAATACAATAGGGGAAAAAATGATTTTTTGAATTTATATAGTTTTTATGTTTTTATTTAATATATTTATATATTTTATTTAATATATAATTCATATTTTTTATTTTGACTTTTGACTCTTTTTAATTTTTATATTTTATTTTAATTGATTTATTTTAGGACTTTAATTTAATTTTCATTTAATTTTCTCATAATTTTATAAGATTAATTTTTTTATTTGTTATTTATATTATATTTAAACTTTTTTATTTCTTAACAAATATTTAATTATTGTGTTTTATATAAAACTTATTTTTAATGTTGTTTATTTTATAAATTAACTTTTAGGTTTTTTCCTTTTTCTTATTTTATTTTGATAACTTTTAATTGTTGCACACTTTAACTTTTATTTTTTTTTTAATAATTTTTTTATTTGAAATCTTTAAAATAAGATCCATTTTGACTTTTATTACTTATAAAATATATTAAATAAAATTCAATCTGGAAATTTATATCAAGCTTAACGGATCTTAAGGATCTTATAATTTATGGATTTATAGTTTATTTACAAAAACAAATAAGGCATATTTAATTTATTGAAATATTTTGATTGCATATTTTGGTCTAGCAGCCAAACCAGTTGGTCTAGAAGGCTATTGTCCTGCGTGGCAACTAGACCAATATGATTTGTTTTTATTAAATAATTTTTTTATGTAGGTACATAAGAGATGGATAAACATAAGTAGATAGAAATAATATATGACAATAGATATGATATATTTAATACAAAAATTTACAATTTTTGATGGCATTTCATTATGGAATGAATTATATTTATTATATACATAGATTGATAAAGGGTGGATTTAGGTAGGTGGATAGTTTTAACAGTAAAATAAAAAAATAAATTTATTAAGAAAAAAAAATAATTTTTGATTTAATTTTAAAGGTGATAAATTATTTATAATTTTGTACTTGAGTGCATTTTAATCCAAACAGAATTAAAAAAGTTACAGCGATTTATCTATAGCTCCATTGAAGTAGACAAAATCGCAAAAATATAACTTTTCTGAAGATCAATGAAATGCAGTCAAAGCAGCAAATAAAATTCTGCAAAAATGAGAAAGTTGAGCAACAACAAAAAGCATGCAAAAAAAATGTAAACAAATAAAGCAGAATTCCATTGAAAAAAATATAAACGTGGCTCTACGACATCATTGTTGATAGAATTTGTAGTTTTAGAGTCTATCAACAAATTCTAGCAACATCAGTTCATCGTCAGCCCTGCTTTTTATTTCGAAGTGCTCATGTTTTTCTCCAGGCTGATGTTTGCATGCTAATGTCTGTTCAATATTGAAAGAGACGTTCTGATGCAATGTCTTCATAATATATAGTCTCTGTTAGTAC